>CM038794.1:241320071-241792664 GCA_021764765.1 Vicia sativa | reverse complement strand
TTTTCTAAAGACTTATATTCACTTCAAATTTCATCATATTTTCTGAAGACTTATATTCATTTTTAAATTTCATCAGATTTTCAAGACTTATATTCACTTCAAATTTAATCGATTATCTTAAAAATTTATGTTCACTAAATTTCATCAAATTATCTTTAAGATTTATATTCACTCAATATTCACGAGATTTCTTTAGATGTATGTTCACTTCTAATTTCATCAGATTTTCAGAAGACTTATATTCACTTCAAATTTCATCAAATTTTCGGAAGACTTATATTCACTTCAAATTTCATCAGCTTATCTTAAGATTTATGTTCACTACAAACGTCTTCAGATTATCTTTAGATGTACGTTCACGTCAATTTTCATAAGATTTTTTGAAGACTTATATTCACTTCAAATTTCATCAGATTTTCTTAAGATTTATATTCACTTCAATTTTCACCAGATTTTCTGAAGACTTATATTCACTTCAAATTTCATCAAATTTTCTAAAGATTTATATCCACTTCAAATTTCACCAAATTTATATTTATATATTTATATCAATTTCACCAGATTTCTGAAGACTTATATTCACTTCATTTCATCAATTTAAGATTTATTCACTTCAAGTTTCACCGTAATTTCTGAAGACTTATATTCACATCAAATTTCACCATATTTTTTAAAGATTTTTATTTCCTTCAAATTTCATCAGATTTTCTGAAGACTTATATTCACTTCATATTTCATCAGATTTTCTTAAGACTTCTATTCACCTCAAATTTCATCTGATTTTCAGAAGACTTATATTCACTTCAAATTTACCCATTTTCCTAAGACTTATATTCACTTCAAATTTAGAATTTATTATCTTAAGATTTATATTCACTTCAAATTTCATCAGATTATCTTAAGATGTATGTTCAATTCCATTTTCATATGATTTTTTGAAGACTTATATTAACTTCAAATTTCATTAGATTTTCTGAAGACTAATATTCACTTCAAATTTCATAAGATTATCTTAAGAGTTATGTTCATTTCAATTTTCACAAGATTTTCTAAAGACTTATATTCACTTCAAATTTCATCATATTTTCTGAAGACTTATATGCACTTCAAATTTCATCAGATTTTCTGAAGACTTATATTCACTTCAAATTTCATCAGATTATCTAAATTATATTCACCAAATTTCATCAGATTATCTTAAGATTTATGTTCACTAATTTCACTTAGATTTCTTTAGATGTATGTTCACTTCTAATTTCATCAGATTTTCAGAAGACTTATATTCACTTCAAATTTCATCAAATTTTCGGAAGACTTATATTCACTTCAAATTTCATCAGATTATCTTAAGATTTATGTTCACTACAAACGTCTTCAGATTATCTTTAGATGTACGTTCACGTCAATTTTCATAAGATTTTTTGAAGACTTATATTCACTTCAAATTTCATCGATTTTCCTCAAGAGTTATATTCACTTCAATTTCACCAGATTTTCTGAAGACTTCATTCACTCAATTTTCATCAAATTTTCTAAAGACTTATATATCCACTTCAAATTTCACCAAATTTTCTCGATGACATATATTTATATCATTATTAACTTATTTTTCCTAGACTTATATTCACTTCAAATTTCATCTAATTTTCTGAAGATTTATATTCTCTTCAAGTTTCACCAGAATTTCTGAAGACTTATATTCACATCAAATTTCATCAGATTTTTTAAAGATTTTTCTTTCCTTCAAATTTCATCAGATTTTCTGAAGACTTATATTCACTTCATATTTCTAATCGATTTTCTTAAGACTTCTATTCACCTCAAATTTCATCTGATTTTCAGAAGACTTATATTCACTTCAAATTTCATCAGATTTTCTGAAGACTTATACTCACTTCAAATTTAATCAGATTATCTTAAAATTTATATTCACTTCAAATTTCATCGATTATCTTAAGACTTATGTTCACTTCCATTTTCTACAGATTTTGAAGACTTATATCACTTCAAATTTCATTAGATTTTCTCAAGACCAATATTCACTTCAAATTTCATAAGATTATCTTAAGACTTATGTTCATTCAAATTTTCACAAGATTTTCTAAAGACTTATATTCATCAAATTTCATCATATTTTTCAAGACTTATATTCACTTCAAATTTCACTCCATTTTCTTCAAGACTTATATTCACTTCAAATTTAATTTATTATCTTAAAATTTATATTCACTTAAATTTCATCAAATTATCTTAAGATTTATATTCACTCAATATTCACTTAGATTTCTTTAGATGTATGTTCACTTCTAATTTCAATTTATTTTCGTAAGACTTATATTCACTTCAAATTTCATCAAATTTCGAAGACTTATATTCACTTCAAATTTCATCAGATTATCTTAAGATTTATGTTCACTACAAAATTTCTTGAGATTATCTTAGATGTACGCTCACGCTAATTTTATAAGATTTTCAAGACTTATATTCACTCAAACTTCACTCTATTTTCTCAAGACTTATATTCACTCAATTTCACCAGATTTTCAAGACTTATATTCACTCTTAATTTCATCAAATTTCTAAAGACTTATATTCACCTAAATTTCACCAAATTTCTCTGGATGACATATTTATATCAATATTAACCCCATTTTCTCAAGACTTATATTCACTTCAAATTTCATCCAATTTTCTAAGATTTATATTCACTTCAAGTTTCAATTAATTTCTCAAGACTTATATTCACTTCAAATTTCACCGATTTTTAAAGATTTTATTTCCTTCAAATTTCATCAGATTTTTGAAGACTTATATTCACTCAAATTTCATCAGATTTTCTTAAGACTATATTCACCTCAAATTTCATCCGATTTTCAAGACTTATATTCACTTCAAATTTCACTCCATTTTCTCAAGACTATACTACTTCAAATTTCATCTATTTTATCTTAAAATTTATATTCACTTCAAATTTCATCAGATTATCTTAAGATGTATGTTCACTTCCATTTTCATATGATTTTTGAAGACTTATATTCACTTCAAATTTCATCAGATTTTCTGAAGACTTATATTCACTTCAAATTTCATCAGATTATCTTAAGATTTATGTTCAATTCAATTTTCACAAGATTTTCTAAAGACTTATATTCACTAAATTTCATCATTTTCTGAAGACTTATATTCACTTCAAATTTACCTATTTTCAAGACTTATATTCACTTCAAATTTAATCGATTTATCTTAAAATTTATGTTCATCAAATTTCACGATTATCTTAAGATTTATGTTCACTCAATATTCACGAGATTTTAGATGTATGTTCACTTAATTTCATCAGATTTTTGAAGACTTATATTCACTTCAAATTTCATCAAATTTCTCAAGACTTATATTCACTTCAAATTTCATCGCATTATCTTAAGATTTATATTCACTTCAAACCTTTCAGATTATCTTTAGATTTATGTTCACTTCAATTTTCATAAGATTTTGAAGACTTATATTCACTTCAAACTTCATCAGATTTTCGAAGACTTATATTCACTTCAATTTTCACCATTTTCTCAAGACTTATATTCACTTCAATTTTCATTAAATTTTCTAGATTTTATATTCACTTCAAATTTCACCAAATTTTATATTATTATTATATTATATCATTATTCACCAGATTTCCTAAGACTTATATTCACTTCAAATTTCATCTAATTTTTTGAAGATTTATATTCACTTCAAATTTCATGTAATTTCTCAAGACTTATATTCACTTCAAATTTCACCACATTTTAAAGATTTTTATTTCACTTCAAATTTCATCGATTTTCAAGACTTATATTCACTTCAAATTTCATCGATTTCTAAGACTTATATTCACTTCAAATTTCATCTGATTTCGTAAGACTTATATTCACTTCAAATTTCATCGCATTTTCTGAAGACTTATATTCACTTCAAATTTTAATTTATTATCTTAAATTTATATTCATTTCAAATTTCATCAGATTATCTTAAGATGTATGTTCACTTCATTTTCATATGATTTTTTGAAGACTTATATTCACTTCAAATTTCATCAGATTTTCTGAAGACTTATATTCACTTCAAATTTCATAAGATTATCTTAAGATTTATGTTCATTTCAATTTTCACAAGATTTTCTAAAGACTTATATTCACTTCAAATTTCATCAGATTTTCTCAAGACTTATATTCACTTCAATTTCATCGATTTTCAAGACTTATATTCATTTCAAATTTAATCAGATTATCTTTTGTAAGATTTATATTCACTTCAAATTTCATCAGATTTCTTAAGATTTATATTCATCAATATTCAATAGATTTCTTTAGATGTATGTTCACTTAATTTCACTTATTTTCAAGACTTATATTCACTTCAAATTTCATCAAATTTCTAAGACTTATATTCACTCAAATTTCATCAGATTATCTTAAGATTTATGTTCACACAAACGTCTTCGATTATCTTTAGATGTATATTCACTTCAATTTTCATAAGATTTTGAAGACTATATTCACTTCAAATTCATCGATTTCTCTAAGACTTATATTCACTTCAAATTTCACCGCATTTTCTCAAGACTTATATTCACTTCAATTTTCATCAAATTTCTAAAGACTTATATCCACTCAAATTTCACCAAATTCTTTAGATGACATATATTTATATCAATATTAACCGATTTTCTCAAGACTTATATTCACTTCAAATTTCATCTAATTTTCTAAGATTATATCTTCTTCAAGTTTCATTTAATTTTGAAGACTTATATTCACATCAAATTTCATCAGATTTTTTAAGATTTTATTTCACTTCAAATTTCACTATTTTCTCAAGACTTATATTCACTTCATATTTCACGATTTTTCTTAAGACTTATATTCACTCAAATTTCATCAGATTTTCGAAGACTTATATCACTCTCAAATTTCATCAGATTTTCTGAAGACTTATATTCACTTCAAATTTAATCAGATTATCTTAAAATTTATATTCACTCAAATTTCACGATTATCTTAAGATGTATGTTCACCTATTTCATAGATTTTAAGAGATTTATATTCACTTCAAATTTCACTAGATTTTCAAGATTATATTCACTTCAAATTTCATAAGATTATCTTTTAAGACTTATGTTCATTTCAATTTTCACAAGATTTTCTAAAGACTTATATTCACTTAAATTTCATCATATTTTTCTGAAGACTTATATTCACTTCAAATTTCATCGATTTTCAAGACTTATATTCATCAAATTTCATCGATTATCTTAAGATTTATGTTCACTTCAATATTCACCAGATTTCTTTTTAGATGAATATTCACTTCATTTCTCAGATTTTCAGAAGACTTATATTCACTCAAATTTCATCGAATTTTCTCAAGACTTATATTCACTCAAATTTAATCGATTTTCAAGATTATATTCACTTCAATTTTCATAAGATTTTTTAAGATTATATTCACTTCAATTTCATCAGTTTTTCTAAAGACTTATATTCACTTCAAATTTCACGATTATCTTAAGATTTATATTCACTTCAAATTTATAAGATTTTTTGAAGACTTATATTCACTCAAATTCAAATGCATTTCTCAAGACTTATATTCACTTCAAATTTATTACGATTTCTTAAGATATAATTCACTAATTTTCACCAGATTATCAAGACTTATATTCACTAAATTTCACGATTTTCTAAGACTTATATTCACTTCAAATTTCATCTCGATTTTCTAAGACTTTATTCACTAAATTTCATCATATTTTCAAGACTTATATTCACTTCAAATTTCTTTAGATTATCTTAAGATTTATATTTACTATAAACTCATTAGATTATTTAAGATATATGTTCACTTCAATTTTCATAAGATTTTTTTCAAGACTTATATTCACTTCAAATTTCACTGTATCTTCAAGAGTTATATTCATTTCAAATTTCATCGATTTTCTTAAGATTTATGTTCACTCAATTTTCAAATTGATTTTTGAAGACTTATATTCACTTCAAATTTCATCAGATTTTCTAAAGACTTATATTCACCTAAATTTCACCAGATTTCTCCTTATTATTAATATATTCATCAATTTAACCAGATTTTCCTAAGACTTATATTCACTTCAAATTTCATCCCAATCAAGACTTATATTCATTTTAAATTTCATTTGATTTTCGTAAGACTTATATTCACTCAAATTTCATCATTTCAAGACTTATATTCATCAAATTTCATGACAATCTTAAGACTTATATTCACTTAAAATTTCACCGATTATCTAAAGATGTATGTTCACTTCAAGTTTCATAAGATTTTTTGAAGACTTATATTCACTTCAATTTCACTCTATTTTCAAGACTTATATTCACTTCAAATTTCACTGGATTTCTTAAGATTTATGTTCACTTCAATTTTCACCGATTTTCGAAGACTTATATTCACTCAAATTTCATCAAATTTTCTAAAGACTTATATCCACTTCAAATTTCACCATATTTCCCGAAGACATATATATATATATACATATATATATATATATATATATATATATATATATATATACATATATATATATATATATTATATATATACATATATACATATATATATATATATATATATATACATATATATATATATATACATATATATTATTATATATATATTATACTGATAGACATATATACATCAATTTGACCAAATCTCTGAAGACTTATATTCACTTCAAATTTCATCTAATTTTCTGAAGATTTATATTCTCTTCAAGTTTCACCAGAATTTCTGAAGACTTATATTCACATCAAATTTCATCAGATTTTTTAAAATTTTTATTTCCTTCAAATTTCATCGGATTTTCTGAAGACTTATATTCACTTCAAATTTCATCAGATTTTCTGAAGACTTAGATTCACTTCAAATTTCATCAAATTTTTTAAAGACTTTTATTTCCATCAAATTTCACCATATTTTCTGAAGACTTATATTCACTTCAAATTTCATCAGATTTTCTGAAGACTTATATTCACTTCAAATTTCATTAGATTATCTTAAGATTTATGTTCACTTCAAATTTCATCAGATTATCTTTAGATGTATGTTCACTTCAATTTTCATAAGATTTTTTGAAAACTTATATTCACTTCAAACTTCATCAGATTTTCTGAAGAGTTATATTCACTACAAATTTCATCAGATTTTCTTAAGATTTATGTTCACTTCAATTTTCACCAGATTTTCGGAAGACTTATATTCACTTCAAATTTCAACAAATTTTCTAAAGACTTATATCCACTTCAAATTTCACCATATTTTCTGAAGACATATATTTATATCAATATTAACCAGATTTTCTGAAGACATATATTCACTTCAAATTTCATCTAATTTTCTGAAGATTTATATTCTCTTCAAGTTTCACCAGAATTTCTGAAGACTTATATTCACATCAAATTTCATCAGATTTTTTAAAGATTTTTATTTCTTTCAAATTTCATCGGATTTTCTGAAGACTTATATTCACTTCAAATTTCATCGATTTTACAAGACTTAGATTCACTTCAAATTTCATCAGATTTTCTAAAGACTTATATTCACCTCATATTTCATCTGATTTTCAGAAGACTTATATTCACTTCAAATTTCATCAGATTTTCTGAAGACTTATATTCACTTCAAATTTAATCAGATTATCTTAAAATTTATATTCACTTCAAATTTCATCAGATTATCTTAAGATGTATGTTCACTTCAATTTTCATATGATTTTTTGAAGACTTATATTCACTTCAAATTTCATTAGATTTTCGAAGACTAATATTCACTTCAAATTTCCCAAGATTATCTTAAGAGTTATGTTCATTTCAATTTTCACAAGATTTTCTAAAGACTTATATTCACTTCAAATTTCATCATATTTTCTAAGACTTATATTCACTTCATATTTCACCCATTTTCGAAGACTTATATTCACTTAAATTTCATCGATTATCTTAAGATTTATATTCACTAATATTCACCGATTTCTTTAGATGAATATTCACTCAAATTTCTCGATTTTGAAGACTTATATTCACTTCAAATTTCATCTATTTTCAAGATTATATTCAATTCAAATTTCATCGATTATCTTAAGATGTATTCACATCAATTTTCATAAGATTTTTAAGATGTATATTCACTTCAACTTCATCAGATTTCTAAAGAGTTATATTCACTTCAAATTTCCAAAGATTTTTGAAGACTTATATTCATTTCAAATTTCATCAAATTTTAAGACTTATATTCACTTCAAATTCATCGATTATCTTAAGATTTATGTTCACTTCAAATTTCATCAGATTTTCAAGACTTATATTCACTTCAAATTTCATCGATTTATATTCACTCAAGTTTCACGAATTTCAAGACTTATATTCACTTCAAATTTCATCGATTTTTAAAGATTTTTATTTCCTTCAAATTTCATCAGATTTTCTGAAGACTTATATTCACTTCAAATTTCATCAGAATATCTTAAGATTTATGTTCACTTCAAATTTCATCAGATTATCTTAAGATGTATGTTCACCTCAATTTTCATAAGATTTTTTGAAGACTTATATTCACTTCAAACTTCATCAGATTTTCTGAAGAGTTATATTCACTTCAAATTTCATCAGATTATCTTTAGATTTATGTTCACTTCAATTTTCACCAGAATTTCTGAAGACTTATATTCACTTCAAATTTCATCAGATTTTCTGAAGACTTATCCACTTCAAATTTCACCAGATCTTCTGAAGACTTATATTCATATCAATTTTAACCAAATTTTCTGAAGACTTATATTCACTTCAAATTTCATCAGATTTTCTGAAGAGTTATAAGATTTTCTGAAGACTTATACTTTCTTCAAGTTTCACCAGATTTTCTGAAGACTTAAATTCACTTCAAATTTCATCAGATTTTTTAAAAACTTTTATTTCCTTCAAATTTCATCGGATTTTCTGAAGACTTATATTCACTTCAAATTTCATCAGATTTTCTGAAAACTTATATTCACATCAAATTTAATCATATTTTCAGAAGACTTATAGTCTCTTCAAATTTCATCAGATTATCTTAAGATTTATTTCACTTCAAATTTCATTAGATTATCTTAAGATGTATGTTCACTTAAATTTTCATAAGATTTTTTGAAGACGTATATTCACTTCAAACTTCATCAGATTTTCTGAAGAGTTATATTCACTTCAAATTTCATCAGATTATCTTAAGATTTTTGTTCACTTCAATTTTCATAAGATTTTTTGAAGACTTTTATTCACTTTAAATTTCATCACATTTTCTGAAGACTTATATTCACTTCAAATTTCATCACATTATCTTAAGATTTATGTTCACTTCAATTTTAACCAGATTTTCTGAAGACTTTTATACAGTAGAAATTTCATCATATTTTCTGAAGACTTATATTCACTTCAAATTTCATCTGATTTTCAGAGGACTTATATTCACTTCAAATTTCATCAGATTTTTTGAAGACTTATATTCACTTAAAATTTCTTCAGATTATCTTTAGATTTATGTTCACTACAAACTTCATCAGCTTATCTTAAAATGTAAGTTCACCTCAATGTCCAAAAGATTTTTTGAAAACTTATATTCACGTCAAACTTCATCAGATTTTCTGATGAGTTATATTCACTTCAAATTTCATCATTATCTTTAGAGTTATGTTCACTCAATTTCACCCATTTTCTCAAGACTTATATTCACTTCAAATTTCATCAAGTTTTCTGAAGACTTATCCACTTCAAATTTCACCAGATCTTCTGAAGACTTATATTCATATTAATTTTAACCAGATTTTCTGAAGAATTATATTCACTTCAAATTTCATCTTACTTTCTGAAGATTTATATTCTCTTCAAGTTTCACCAGATTTTCTGAAGACTTAAATTCACTTCAAATTTCATCAGATTTTTTAAAGATTTTTATTTCCTTCAAATTTCATTGGATTTTCTGAAGACTTATATTCAATTCAAATTTCATCAGATTTTCTGAAGACTTATAATCACTTCAAATTTCATCAGATTTTATGATGACTTATAGTCACTTCAAATTTCATCAAATTATCTTAAGATTTATGTTCACTTCAAATTTCATCAGATTATCTTAAGATGTATGTTCACTTCAAATTTCATAAGATTTTTTGAAGAGTTATATTCACTTCAAATTTCTTCAGATTATCTTAAAAAATTTGTTCACTTCAATTTTCGTAAGATTTTCTGAAGAGTTATATTCACTTCAAATTTCTTCAGATTATCTTAAAATTTTTGTTCACTTCAATTTTCGTAAGATTTTTTGAAGACTTATATTCACTTCAAATTTCATCAGATTTACTGAAGACTTATATTCACTTCAAATTTCATCAGATTATCTTAAGATATATGTTCACTTCAATTTTAACCAGAGTTTCTGAAGACTTATATACAGTTCAAATTTCATCATATTTTCTGAAGACTTATATTCACTTCAAACTTCATCTGATTTTCAGGAGACTTATATTCACTTCATATTGCATCAGATTTTCTGAAGACTTATATTCATTCAAATTTCTTCAGAATATCTTAAGATTTATGTTCACTACAAACTTCATCAGATTATCTTAAGTTGTAAGTTCACCTCAATTTTCAAATGATTTTTTGAAGACTTATATTCACCTCAAATTTAATAAGATTTTCTGAAGACTTAACCATTTCAAATTTAACCAGATCTTCTGAAGACTTATATTCAAATTAATTTTAACCAGATTTTCTGAAGACTTATAGTCACTTCAAATTTCATCTAATTTTCAGAAGATTTATATTCTCTTCAAGTTTCAAAAGATTTTCTGAAGACTTATATTCCCTTCAAATTTCATCAAATTTTTTAAAGATTTTTATTTCCTTCAATTTCATCGGATTTTCTAAAGACTTATATTCACTTCAAATTTCACGATTTTCAAGACTTATATTCACTTCAAATTTCATCAGATTTTCTGAAGACTTATATTCACTTCAAATTTCATCAGATTACCATAAGATTTATGTTCACTTCAAATTTCATCAAATTATCTTAAGATGTATGTTCACCTCAATTTTCATAAGATTTTTTGAAGACTTATATTCACTTCAAACTTCATTAGATTTTCTGAAGAGTTATATTCACTTCATATTTCATCAGATTATCTTTAGATTTATGTTCACTTCAATTTTCACCAGATTTTCTGAAGACTTATATTCACTTCAAATTTCATCAGATTTTCTGAAGACTTATCCACTTCAAATTTCACCAGATCTTCAGAAGACTTATATTCATATCAATTTTAGACAAAATTTTCTGAAGACTTATATTCACTTCAAATTTCATCTGTTTTTCCGAAGACATATATTCACTTTAAATTTCATCAGATTTTCTGAAGACTTATATTCACTTCAAATTTCATCAGATTATCTTAAGATTTATGTTTACTTCAAATTTCATCAGACTAAATTAAGATGTATGGTTACATCAATTTTCATAAGACTTTTTGAAGACTTATATTCACTTCAAACTTCATCAGATTTTCGGAAGAGTTATATTCACTTCAAATTTCATCAGATTTTCTGAAGATTTATGTTCACTTCAATTTTCACCAGATTTTCGGAAGACTTATATTCACTTCAAATTTCATAAAATATTCTAAAGACTTATATCCACTTCAAATTTCACCATATTTTCTGAAGACATATATTTATATCAATATTAACCAGATTTTCTGAAGACTTATATTCACTTCAAATTTCATCTAATTTTCTGAAGATTTATATTCTCTTCAAGTTTCACCAGATTTGTTAAAGATTTTTATTTCCTTCAAATTTCATCGGATTTTCTAAAGACTTATATTCACTTCAAATTTCATAAGATTTTCTGAAGACTTATATCCACTTAACATTTCATCAGATTTACTGAAGACTTATATTCACTTCAAATTTTATTAGATTATCTTAAGATTTATGTTCACTTCAAATTTCATCAGATTATCTTATGATGTATGTTCACTTCAATTTTCATAAGATTTTTTAAAGACGTATATTCACTTCCAACTTCATCAGATTTTTTGAAGAGTTATATTAACTTAAAATTTCATCAGATTCTCTTATGATTTATGTTCACTTCAATTTTCATAAGATTTTTTTAAGACTTATATTCACTTCAAATTTCATCAGATTTTCGGAAGACTTATATTCACTTCAAATTTCATCAGATTATCTTAAGATTTATGTTCACTTCAATTTTCACCAGATTTTCTGAAGACTTATATACACTTCAAATTTCATCAAACTTTTTGAAGACTTATAATCATTTCAAATTTCATCTGATTTTCAGAAGATTTATATTCACTTCAAATTTCATCAGATTTGCTGAAGACTTATATTCACTTCAAATTTCATCAGATTATCTTAAGATGTATGTTCACTTCAAATTTCATCAGATTATCTTAAGATGTATGTTCACCTCAATTTTCATAAGATTTTTTGAAGACTTATATTCACTTCAAACTTCATCAGATTTTCTGAAGATTTATATTCACTTTAAATTTCATCAGATTATCTTTAGATTTATGTTCACTTTAATTTTCACCAGATTTTCTGAAGACTTATATTCACTTCAAATTTCATTAGATTTTTTGAAGACTTATCCACACTTCAAATTTCATCTAACTTTCTGAAGATTTATATTCTCTTCAAGTTTCACCAGATTTTCTGAAGACTTAAATTCACTTCAAATTTCATCAGATTTTTTAAAGATTTTATTTCCTTCAAATTTTATCAGATTTTCTGAAGACTTATATTTAATTCAAATTTCATCAGATTTTCTAAACACTTATATTCACTTCAAATTTCATCAGATTTTCTGAAGACTTATAGTCAGTTCAAATTTCATCAGATTATCTTAAGATTTACGTTAACTTCAAATTTCATCAGATTATCTTAAGATGTATGTTCACTTCAATTTTATTAAGATTTTTTGAAGACGTATAATCACTTCAAACTTCATCTGATTTTCTGAAGAGATATATTCACTTTAAATTTCATCAGATTATCTTAAGATATTTGTTCACTTCAATTTTAACCAGATTTTCTGAAGACTTATAAACAGTTCAAAATTTCATCACATTTTATTAAGACTTCTATTCACTTCAAATTTCATCATATTTTCTGAAGACTTATATTCACTTCAAATTTTATCATATTTTCTTAAGACTTATATTCACTTCAACATTCATTGGATTATCTTAAGATTAATGTTTACTTGAAATTTCATCAGATTATTTTAAGATGTATGTTCACCTCAATTTTCATAAGATTTTTTGAAGACTTATATTCACTTCAAACTTCATCAGATTTTCTGAAGAGTTATATTCACTTCAATTTTCACCAGATTTTCTGAAGACTTATATGCACTTCCATTTTCATCAAATTTTCTAAAGACTTATATCCACTTCAAATTTCACCAAATTTTATGATGACATATATTTATATCAATATTAACCAGATTTTCTGAAGACTTATATTCACTTCAAATTTCATCTAATTTTCTGAAGATTTATATTCTCTTCAAGTTTCACCAGAATTTCTGAAGACTTATATTCACATCAAATTTCATCAGATTTTTTAAAGATTTTTATTTCCTTCAAATTTCATCAGATTTTCTGAAGACTTATATTCACTTCATATTTCATCAGATTTTCTTAAGACTTCTATTCACCTCAAATTTCATCTGATTTTCAGAAGACTTATATTCACTTCAAATTTCATCAGATTTTCTGAAGACTTATACTCACTTCAAATTTAATCAGATTATCTTAAAATTTATATTCACTTCAAATTTCATCAGATTATCTTAAGATGTATGTTCACTTCCATTTTCATATGATTTTTTGAAGACTTATATTAACTTCAAATTTCATTAGATTTTCTGAAGACTAATATTCACTTCAAATTTCATAAGATTATCTTAAGAGTTATGTTCATTTCAATTTTCACAAGATTTTCTAAAGACTTATATTCACTTCAAATTTCATCATACTTTCTGAAGACTTATATGCACTTCAAATTTCATCAGATTTTCTGAAGACTTATATTCGCTTTAAATTTCATCAGATTATCTTAAGATTTATGTTCACTTCAATATTCACCATATTTCTTTTGATGAATGTTCACTTCAAATTTCCTCAGATTTTCAGAAGACTTATATTCACTTCAAATTTCATCGAATTTTCTGAAGATTTATATTCACTTCAAATTTCATCAGATTATCTTAAGATGTATGTTCACTTCAATTTTCATAAGATTTTTTTAAGATGTATATTCACTTCAACTTTCATCAGATTTTCTAAAGAGTTATATTCACTTCAAATTTCATCAAATTATCTTAAGATTTATGTTCACTTCAATATTTATAAGATTTTTTGAAGACTTATTTTCACTTCAAATTTCAACAGATTCTCTGAAGACTTATATTCACTTCAAATTTCATCAGATTATCTTAAGATATATGTTCACTTCAATTTTCACCAGATTATCAGAAGACTTATATACAGTTCAAATTTCATCGGATTTTCTGAAGACATATATTAACTTCAAATTTTATCAGATTTTCTGAAGACTTATATTCACTTCAAATTTCATCAGATAATCTTAAGATTTATGTTCACTTGAAATTTCATCAGATTATCTAAAGATGTATGTTCACCTCAAGTTTCATAAGATTTTTTGAAAACTTATATTCACTTCAAACTCCATCAGATTTTCTGAAGAGTTATATTCACTTCAAATTTCATCAGATTTTCTTAAGATTTATGTTCACTTCAATTTTCACCAGATTTTCGGAAGACTTATATTCACTTCAAATTTCATCAGATTTTCTAAAGACTTATATCCACTTCAAATTTCACCATATTTTCTGAAGACATATATATATATCAATATTGACCAGATTTTCTGAAGACTTATATTCACTTCAAATTTCATCTAATTTTCTGAAGATTTATATTCTCTTCAAGTTTCACCAGAATTTCTGAAGACTTATATTCACATCAAATTTCATCAGATTTTTTAAAGATTTTTATTTCCTTCAAATTTCATCGGATTTTCTGAAGACTTATATTCACTTCAAATTTCATCAGATTTTCTGAAGACTTAGATTCACTTCAAATTTCATTAGATTTTTTAAAGACTTTTATTTCCTTCAAATTTCACCAGATTTTCTGAAGACTTATATTCACTTAAAATTTCATCAGATTTTCTGAAGACTTATATTCACTTCAAATTTCATTAGATTATCTTTAGATTTATGTTCACTTTAAATTTAATCAGATTATCTTTAGATGTACGTTCACGTCAATTTTCATAAGATTTTTTGAAAACTTATATTCACTTCAAACTCCATCAGATTTTCTGAAGAGTTATATTCACTGCAAATTTCATCAGATTTTCTTAAGATTTATGTTCACTTCAATTTTCACCAGATTTTCGGAAGACTTATATTCACTTCAAATTTCATCAAATTTTCTAAAGACTTATATCCACTTCAAATTTCACCATATTTTCTAAAGACATATGTTTATATCAATATTAACCAGATTTTCTGAAGACTTATATTCACTTCAAATTTCATCTAATTTTCTGAAGATTTATATTCTCTTCAAGTTTCACCAGAATTTCTGAAGACTTATACTCACATCAGATTTTTTAAAGATTTTTATTTCCTTCAAATTTCATCGGATTTTCTGAAGACTTATATTCACTTCAAATTTCATTAGATTTTCTGAAGACTTAGATTCACTTCAAATTTCATCAGATTTTCTAAAGACTTATATTCACCTCAAATTTCATCTGATTTTCAGAAGACTTATATTCACTTCAAATTTCATCGAATTTTCTGAAGATTTATATTCACTTCAAATTTCATCAGATTATCTTAAGATGTATGTTCACTTCAATTTTCATAAGATTTTTTTAAGATGTATATTCACTTCAACTTTCATCAGATTTTCTAAGGAGTTATATTCACTTCAAATTTCATCAGATTATCTTAAGATTTATGTTGACTTCAATATTTATAAGATTTTTTGAAGACTTATTTTCACTTCAAATTTCAACAGATTCTCTGAAGACTTATATTCACTTCAAATTTCATATGTTCACTTCAATTTTCACCAGATTATCAGAAGACTTATATACAGTTCAAATTTCATCAGATTTTCTGAAGACTTATATTCATTTCATATTTCGTCTGATTTTCAGAAGACTTATATTCACTTCAAATTTCATCATATTTTCTGAAGACTTATATTCACTTCAAATTTCTTTAGATTATCTTAAGATTTATGTTTACTATAAACTTCTTCAGATTATCTTTAGATATACGTTCACCTCAATTTTCATAAGATTTTTTCAAGACTTATATTCACTTCAAACTTCATCAGATCTTCTGAAGAGTTATATTCACTTCAAATTTCATCATATTTTCTTAAGATTTATGTTCACTTCAATTTTCACAAGATTTTTGGAAAACTTATATTCAGTTCAAATTTCATCAGATTTTCTAAAGACTTATATCCACTTCAAATGTCACCAGATTTTCTGAAGACATATATTCATATCAATTTTAACCAGATTTTCTCAAGACTTATATTCACTACAAATATCATCTAATTTTTTGAAGACTTATATTCATTTTAAATTTCATTTGATTTTCAGAAGACTTATATTAACTTCAAATTTTATCAGATTTTCTGAAGACTTATATTCACTTCAAATTTCATCAGATAATCTTAAGATTTATGTTCACTTGAAATTTCATCAGATTATCTTAAGATGTATGTTCACCTCAAGTTTCATAAGATTTTTTGAAAACTTATATTCACTTCAAACTCCATCAGATTTTCTGAAGAGTTATATTCACTTCAAATTTCATCAGATTTTCTGAAGATTTATGTTCACTTCAATTTTCACCAGATTTTCGGAAGACTTATATTCACTTCAAATTTCATCAAATTTTCTAAAGACTTATATCCACTTCAAATTTCACCATATTTTCTGAAGACATATATTTATATCAATATTAACCAGATTTTCTGAAGACTTATATTCACTTCAAATTTCATCTAATTTTCTGAAGATTTATATTCTCTTCAAGTTTCACCGTTTCAAGACTTATATTCACATCAAATTTCATCAGATTTTTTAAAGATTTTTATTTCCTTCAAATTTCATCAGATTTTCTGAAGACTTATATTCACTTCAAATTTCATCAAATTTTCTGAAGACTTATATTCACTTCAAATTTCATCAGATTTTTTAAAGATTTTTATTTCCTTCAAATTTCACCAGATTTTCTGAAGACTTATATTCACTTCAAATTTCATCAGATTTTCTGAAGACTTATATTCACTTCAAATTTCATTAGATTATCTTAAGATTTATGTTCACTTCAAATTTCATCAGATTATCTTTAGATGTACGTTCACGTCAATTTTCATAAGATTTTTTGAAAACTTATATTCACTTCAAACACCATCAGATTTTCTGAAGAGTTATATTCACTTCAAATTTCATCAGATTTTCTTAAGATTTATGTTCACTTCAATTTTCACCAGATTTTCGTAAGACTTATATTCACTTCAAATTTCATCAAATTTTCTAAAGACTTATATCCACTTCAAATTTCACCATATTTTCTGAAGACATATATTTATATCAATATTAACCAGATTTTCTGAAAACTTATATTCACTTCAAATTTCATCTAATTTTCTAAAGATTTATATTCTCTTCAAGTTTCACCAGAATTTCGGAAGACTTATATTCACATCAAATTTCATCAGATTTTTTAAAGATTTTTATTTCCTTCAAATTTCATCGGATTTTCTGAAGACTTATATTCACTTCAAATTTCATCAGATTTTCTGAAGACTTAGATTCACTTCAAATTTCATCAGATTTTCTAAAGACTTATATTCACCTCAAATTTCATCTGATTTTCAGAAGACTTATATTCACTTCAAATTTCATCAGATTTTCTGAAGACTTATATTCACTTCAAATTTAATCAGATTATCTTAAAATTTATATTCACTTCAAATTTCATCAGATTATCTTAAGATGTATGTTCACTTCAATTTTCATATGATTTTTTGAAGACTTATATTCACTTCAAATTTCATTAGATTTTCTGAAGACTAATATTCACTTCAAATTTCATAAGATTATCTTAAGAGTTATGTTCATTTCAATTTTCACAAGATTTTCTAAAGACTTATATTCACTTCAAATTTCATCATATTTTCTGAAGACTTATATGCACTTCAAATTTCATCAGATTTTCTGAAGACTTATATTCGCTTTAAATTTCATCAGATTATCTTAAGATTTATGTTCACTTCAATATTCACCAGATTTCTTTAGATGAATGTTCACTTCAAATTTCCTCAGATTTTCAGAAGACTTATATTCACTTCAAATTTCATCGAATTTTCTGAAGATTTATATTCACTTCAAATTTCATCAGATTATCTTAAGATGTATGTTCACTTCAATTTTCATAAGGTTTTTTTAAGATGTATATTCACTTCAACTTTCATCAGATTTTCTAAAGAGTTATATTCACTTCAAATTTTCAAAAGATTTTTTGAAGACTTATATTCAGTTCAAATTTCATCAAATTTTCAGAAGACTTATATTCACTTCAAATTTCATCAGATTATCTTAAGATTTATGTTCACTTCAAATTTCATCAGATATTCTGAAGACTTATGTACACTTAAAATTTCATCAGATTTGCTGAAGACTTATATTCACTTCAAATTTCATCAGATTATCTTAAGATGTATGTTCACCTCAATTTTCATAAGATTTTTTGAAGACTTATATTCACTTCAAACTTCATCAGATTTTCTGAAGAGTTATATTCACTTCAAATTTCATCAGATTATCTTTAGATTTATGTTCACTTCAATTTTCACCAGATTTTCTGAAGACTTATATTCACTTCAAATTTCATCAGATTTTCTGAAGACTTATCCACTTCAAATTTCACCAGATCTTCTGAAGACTTATATTCATATCAATTTTAACCAAAATTTCTGAAGACTTATATTCACTTCAAATTTCATCAGATTTTCTGAAGAGTTATAAGATTTTCTGAAGACTTATACTTTCTTCAAGTTTCACCAGATTTTCTGAAGACTTAAATTCACTTCCAATTTCATCAGATTTTTTAAAAACTTTTATTTCCTTCAAATTTCATCGGATTTTCTGAAGACTTATATTCACTTCAAATTTCATCAGATTTTCTGAAAACTTATATTCACATCAAATTTAATCAGATTTTCAGAAGACTTATAGTCTCTTCAAATTTCATCAGATTATCTTAAGATTTATGTTCACTTCAAATTTCATTAGATTATCTTAATATGTATGTTCACTTAAATTTTCATAAGATTTTTTGAAGACGTATATTCACTTCAAACTTCATCAAATTTTCTGAAGAGTTATATTCACTTCAAATTTCATCAGATTATCTTAAGATTTTTGTTCACTTCAATTTTCATAAGATTTTTTGAAGACTTTTATTCACTTTAAATTTTATCACATTTTCTGAAGACTTATATTCACTTCAAATTTCATCACATTATCTTAAGATTTGTGTTCACTACAATTTTAACCAGATTTTCTGAAGACTTTTATACAGTAGAAATTTCATCATATTTTCTGAAGACTTATATTCACTTCAAATTTCATCTGATTTTCAGAAGACTTATATTCACTTCAAATTTCATCAGATTTTTTGAAGACTTATATTCACTTAAAATTTCTTCAGATTATCTTAAGATTTATGTTCACTACAAACTTCATCAGCTTATCTTAAAATGTAAGTTCACCTCAATGTCCAAAAGATTTTTTGAATACTTATATTCACGTCAAACTTCATCAGATTTTCTGAAGAGTTATATTCACTTCAAATTTCATCAGATTATCTTTAGAGTTATTTTCACTTCAATTTTCACCAGATTTTCTGAAGACTTATATTCACTTCAAATTTCATCATTTTCTGAAGACTTATCCACTTCAAATTTCACCAGATCTTCTGAAGACTTATATTCATATCAATTTTAACCAGATTTTCTGAAGAATTATATTCACTTCAAATTTCATCTAACTTTCTGAAAATTTATATTCTCTTTAAGTTTCACCAGATTTTCTGAAGACTTAAATTCATTTCAAATTTCATCAGATTTTTTAAAGATTTTTATTTCCTTCAAATTTCATTGGATTTTCTGAAGACTTATATTCAATTCAAATTTCATCAGATTTTCTGAAGACTTATAATCACTTCAAATTTCATCAGATTTTATGATGACTTATAGTCACTTCAAATTTCATCAAATTATCTTAAGATTTATGTTCACTTCAAATTTCATCAGATTATCTTAAGATGTATGTTCACTTCAAATTTCATAAGATTTTTTGAAGAGTTATATTCACTTCAAATTTCTTCAGATTATCTTAAAAAATTTGTTCACTTCAATTTTCGTAAGATTTTCTGAAGAGTTATATTCACTTCAAATTTCTTCAGATTATCTTAAAAATTTTGTTCACTTCAATTTTCGTAAGATTTTTTGAAGACTTATATTCACTTCAAATTTCATCAGATTTACTGAAGACTTATATTCACTTCAAATTTCATCAGATTATCTTAAGATATATGTTCACTTCAATTTTAACCAGAGTTTCTGAAGACTTATATACAGTTCAAATTTCATCATATTTTCTGAAGACTTATATTCACTTCAAACTTCATCTGATTTTCAGTAGACTTATATTCACTTCATATTTCATCAGATTTTCTGAAGACTTATATTCATTCAAATTTCTTCAGAATATCTTAAGATTTATGTTCACTACAAACTTCATCAGATTATCTTAAGTTGTAAGTTCACCTCAATTTTCAAATGATTTTTTGAAAACTTATATTCACCTCAAATTTAATAAGATTTTCTGAAGACTTAACCATTTCAAATTTAACCAGATCTTCTGAAGACTTATATTCAAATTAATTTTAACCAGATTTTCTGAAGACTTATAGTCACTTCAAATTTCATCTAATTTTCAGAAGATTTATATTCTCTTCAAGTTTCAAAAGATTTTCTGAAGACTTATATTCCCTTCAAATTTCATCAAATTTTTTAAAGATTTTTATTTCCTTCGAATTTCATCGGATTTTCTAAAGACTTATATTCACTTCAAATTTCATCAGATTTTCTGAAGACTTATATTCACTTCAAATTTCAACAGATTTGCTGAAGACTTATATTCACTTCAAATTTCATCAGATTACCATAAGATTTATGTTCACTTCAAATTTCATCAAAGTATCTTAAGATGTATGTTCACCTCAATTTTCATAAGATTTTTTGAAGACTTATATTCACTTCAAACTTCATTAGATTTTCTGAAGAGTTATATTCACTTCAAATTTCATCAGATTATCTTTAGATTTATGTTCACTTCAATTTTCACCAGATTTTCTGAAGACTTATATTCACTTCAAATTTCATCAGATTTTCTGAAGACTTATCCACTTCAAATTTCACCAGATCTTCAGAAGACTTATATTCATATCAATTTTAACCAGATTTTCTGAAGACTTATATTCACTTCAAATTTCATCTGTTTTTCCGAAGACATATATTCACTTTAAATTTCATCATATTTTCTGAAGACTTATATTCACTTCAAATTTCATCAGATTATCTTAAGATTTATGTTTACTTCAAATTTCATCAGACTAACTTAAGATGTATGTTTACATCAATTTTCATAAGACTTTTTGAAGACTTATATTCACTTCAAACTTCATCAGATTTTCGGAAGAGTTATATTCACTTCAAATTTCATCAGATTATCTTAAGTTTTATGTTCACTTCAATTTTCACCATATTTTCTGAAGACTTATTTTCACCTCAATTTTAATCAGATTTTCTGAAGACTTATCCGCAACAAATTTCACCAGATCTTCTATAGACTTATATTCATATCAATTTTAACCAGATTTTCTGAAGACTTATATTCACTTCAAATTTCATCTAATTTTCTGAAGACTTATATTCACTTCAAATTTCATCAGATTTGTTAAAGATTTTTATTTCCTTCAAATTTCATCGGATTTTCTAAAGACTTATATTCACTTCAAATTTCATAAGATTTTCTGAAGAATTATATCCACTTAACATTTCATCAGATTTACTGAAGATTTATATTCACTTCAAATTTTATTAGATTATCTTAAGATTTATGTTCAATTCAAATTTCATCAGATTATCTTATGATCTATGTTCACTTCAATTTTCATAAGATTTTTTAAAGACGTATATTCACTTCCAACTTCATCAGATTTTTTGAAGAGTTATATTAACTTAAAATTTGATCAGATTCTCTTATGATTTACGTTCACTTCAATTTTCATAAGATTTTTTGAAGACTTATATTCACTTCAAATTTCATCAGATTTTCGGAAGACTTATATTCACTTCAAATTTCATCAGATTATCTTAAGATTTATGTTCACTTCAATTTTCACCAGATTTTCTGAAGACTTATATACACTTCAAATTTCATCAAACTTTTTGAAGACTTATAATCATTTCAAATTTCATCTGATTTTCAGAAGATTTATATTCACCTCAAATATCATCAGATTTGCTGAAGACTTATATTCACTTCAAATTTCATCAGATTATCTTAAGATGTATGTTCACTTCAAATTTCATCAGATTATCTTAAGATGTATGTTCACCTCAATTTTCATAAGATTTTTTGAAGACTTATATTCACTTCAAACTTCATCAGATTTTCTGAAGATTTATATTCACTTCAAATTTCATCAGATTATCTTTAGATTTATGTTCACTTCAATTTTCACCAGATTTTCTGAAGACTTATATTCACTTCAAATTTCATTAGATTTTTTAAAGACTTATCCACACTTCAAATTTCATCTAACTTTCTGAAGATTTATATTCTCTTCAAGTTTCACCAGATTTTCTGAAGACTTAAATTCACTTCAAATTTCATCAGATTTTTTAAAGATTTTATTTCCTTCAAATTTCATCGGATTTTCTGAAGACTTATATTTACTTCAAATTTCATCAGATTTTCTAAACACTTATATTCACTTCAAATTTCATCAGATTTTCTGAAGACTTATAGTCAGTTCAAATTTCATCAGATTATCTTAAGATTTACGTTAACTTCAAATTTCATCAGATTATCTTAAGATGCATGTTCACTTCAATTTTATTAAGATTTTTTGAAGACGTATAATCACTTCAAACTTCATCTGATTTTCTGAAGAGATATATTCACTTTAAATTTCATCAGATTATCTTAAGATATTTGTTCACTTCAATTTTAACCAGATTTTCTGAAGACTTATAAACAGTTCAAAATTTCATCACATTTTCTTAAGACTTCTATTCACTTCAAATTTCATCATATTTTCTGAAGACTTATATTCACTTCAAATTTTATCATATTTTCTTAAGACTTATATTCACTTCAACATTCATTGGATTATCTTAAGATTAATGTTTACTTGAAATTTCATCAGATTATTTTAAGATGTATGTTCACCTCAATTTTCATAAGATTTTTTGAAGACTTATATTCTCCTCAAACTTCATCAGATTTTCTAAAGTGTTATATTCACTTCAAATTTCATCAGATTCTCTTAAGATTTATGTTCACTTCAATTTGCATAAGATTTTTTCTAGACTTATATTCACTTCAAATTTCATCAGATTTTTTGAAGACTTATATTCACTTCAAATCTCATCAGATTATCTTAAGATTTATGTTCACTTCAATTTTCTCCAGATTTTCTGAATACTTATATACACTTCAAATTTCATCAGATTTTCTGAAGACTTATATTCACTTCAAATTTCATCTGATTTTCAGAAGACTTATATTCACTTCAAATTTCATCAGATTTTCTGAAGACTTATATTCAATTCAAACTTCATCAGATTATCTTAAGATTTATGTTCACTTCAAATTTCATCTGATTATGTTAAGATGTATGTTCACTTCAATTTTAACAATATGTTCTGAAGACTTATATTCACTTCAAATTCATCAGATTTTCTGAAGACTTATATTCACTTCAAATTTCACCAGATTTTCTGAAGACATATATTCATATCAATTTTAACCAGATTTTCTGAAGACTTATATTCACTTCAAATTTCATCTAATTTTCTGAAGATTTATATTCTCTTCAAGTTTCACCAGATTCTCTGAAGACTTATATTCCTTTCAAATTTCATCAGATTTTTTAAAGATTTTTATTTCCTCCAAATTTCATCGGATTTTCTGAAGACTTATATTCACTTCAAATTTTATCAGAATTTCTGAAGACTTATATTTACTTCAAATTTCATTAGATTAACTTAAGATTTATGTTCACTTCAAATTTCAACAGATTATCTTAAGATGTATGTTCACTTCAATTTCCATATGAGTTTTTGAACACTTATATTCACTTCAAATTTCATCGGATTTTCTGAAGACTTACATTCAATTCAAATTTCATCAGATTATCTTAAGAGTTATGTTCATTTCAATTTTCACCAGATTTTCTAAAGACTTATATTCACTTCAAATTTCATCATATTTTCTGAAGACTTATATTCAATTCAAATTTCATGACATTTTCTGAAGACTTAGATTCGCTTTAATTTTCAGAAGATTATCTTAAGATTTATGTTCACTTCAATTTTCACCAGATTTCTTAAGATGTATGTTCACTTCAAATTTCATTAGATTTTCAGAACATTTATATTCACTTCAAATTTCATCGAAATTTTTGAAGAATTATATTCACTTCATATTTCATCAGAGTATCTTAAGAATTATGTTCACTACAAATTTCATCAGATTATCTTAAGATGTATGTTCACTTCAATTTTCATAAGATTTTTTGAAATCATATATTCACTTCAAACTTCATCAAATTTTCTGAAGAGTTATATTCACTTCAAATTTCATCAGATTATCTTAAGATTTATGTTCACTTCAATTTTCACCAGATTTTCTGAAGACTTAGATACACTTCAAATTTCATCACATATGCTGAAGACTTATATTCACTTCAAATTTCATCTGATTTTCAGAAGACTTATATTCACATCAAATTTCATCAGATTTTCTGAAGACTTATATTCACTTCAAGTTTCATCAGATTATCTTAAGATTTATGTTCACTTCAATTATCAAAAGATTTTTTGAAGGCTTATATTCAATTCAAACTTCATTAGATTTTATGAAGAGTTATATTCACTTCAAATTTCATCAGATTATCTTAAGATTTATGTTCACTTCAATTTTTACAATATTTTCCGAAGTCTTATATTCACTTCAAATTTCATCAAATTTTCTGAAGACTTATATCCACTTCAAATTTCACCAGATTTTCTGAAGACACATATTCATATCAATTTTAACCAGATTTTCTGAAGACTTATATTCACTTCAAATTTCATCTAATTTTTTGATGATTTATATTCTATTCAAGTTTCACCAGATTCTCTGAAGAATTATATTCACTTCAAATTTCATCAGATTTTTTAAAGATTTTTATTTCCTTCAAATTTCATCAGATTTTGTGATGACTTATATTCACTTCAAATTTCATTAGATTTTCTAAAGACTTATATTCACTTCAAATTTCATTAGATTATTTTAAGATTTATGTTCACTTCAAATTTCAATAGATTATCTTAAGATGAATGTTCACTTCAATTTTCATATGATTTTTTGAAGATTTATATTCACTTCAAATTTAATCAGATTTTTTAAAGATTTACATTCACTTCAAATTTCATCAAATTATCTTAAGAGTGATGTTCATTTCAATTTTATCCAGATTTTCTAAAGACTTATAATCACTTAAAATTTCATCATATTTTCTGAAGACTTATATTCACTTCAAATTTCATGAGATTTTCTAAAGACTTAGATCCGCTTTAAATTTCAGCAGATTATCTTAAGATTTATGTTCGCTTCAATTTTCACCAGATTTCTTAAAATGTATGTTCACTTCAAATTTCATTAGATTTTCAGAAGACTGATATTCACTTCAAATTTCATCGAATTTTCTGAAGACTTATATTCACTTCAAATTTCATCAAATTACCTTAAAAATTATTTTTACTACAAATTTCATCAAATTATCTTAAGATGTATGTTCACTTCAATTTTCATAAGATTTTTTGAAGACATATATTCACTTCAAACTTCATCAAATTTTCTGAAGATTATATTCACTTCAAATTTCATCAGATTATCTTAAGATTTATGTTCACTTCAATTTTCACCAGATTTTCTAAAGACTTAGATACACTTCAAATTTCATCAGATTTGTTGAAGACTTATATTCACTTCAAATTTCATCTGATTTTCAGAAGACTTATATTCACTTCAAATTTCATCAGATTTTCTGAAGACTTATATTCACTTCAAATTTCATCAGATTATCTTATGATTTATGTTCACTTCAAATTTCATCAGATTATCTTAAGATGTAAGTTCACATCAATTTTCATAAGATTTTTTGAAAACTGATATTCACTTCAAACTTCATCAGATTTTCTAAAGAGTTATATTCACTTCAAACTTCATCAGATTGTCTAAAGATTTATGTTCACTTAAATTTTCACCAGATTTTCTGAAGACTTATATTCACTTCAAATTTCATCAGATGTTCTGAAGACTTATATCCAGTTATAATTTCACCAGATTTTCTGAATACATATATTCATATCAATTTTAACCAGATTTTCTGAAGACTTATATTCACTTCAAATTTCATCTAATTTTCTGAAGATTTATATTATTTTCAAGTTTCACCAAATTTTCCGAAGACTTATATCCACTTCAAATTTCATCAGATTTTCTAAAGATTTTTATTTCCTTCAAATTTCATCAAATTTTTTGAAGACTTATATTCACTTCAAATTTCATCTGATTTTCATAAGACTTATATTCACTTCAAATTTCATCAGATTTTCTGAAGACTTATATTCACTTCAAATTTTATCAGATTATCGTAAGATTTATGTACACTTCAAATTTCATCAGATTATCTTAAGATGTATGTTCACTTCAATTTTCATAAGATTTTTTGAATACTTATATTCACTTTAAACTTCATCAGATTTTCTAAAGAGTTATATTCACTTCAAATTTCATCAGATTATCTTAAGATTTATATTCACTTCAATTTTCATAAGATTTTTTGAAGACTTATATTCACTTCAAATTTCATCAGATTTTCTGAAGACTTATATTCACTTCAAATTTCATCAGATTATCTTAAGATTTATGTTCACTTCAATTTTCACCAGATTTTCTGAAGACTTATATACAGTTCAAATTTCATCAGATTTTCTGAAGACTTATATTCACTTCAAATTTCATATGATTTTCAGAAGACTTATATTCTCTTCAAATTTCATCATATTTTTTGAAGACTTATATTCACTTCAAATTTCTTCAGATTATCTTAAGATTTATGTTCACTATAAACTTCATCAGATTATCGTAAGATGTACATTCACCTCAATTTTCGTAAGATTTTTTGAAGACTTATATTCACTTCAAACTTGTTCAGATTTTCTGTAGAGTTATATTCACTTCAAATTTCATCAGATTATCTTAAGATTTATGTTCACTTCAATTTTCACCAGATTTTCGGAAGACTTAAATTCACTTCAAATTTCATCAGATTTTCTAAAGACTTATATCCACTTCAAATTTCAACCGATTTTCTAAAGACATATATTCATATCAATTTTAACCAGATTTTCTAAAGACTTATATTCACTTCAAATATCATCTAATTTTATGAAGATTTATAATCTCTTCAAGTTTCACCAGATTTTCTGAAGACTTAAATTCACTTCAAAGTTCATAAGATTTTTTAAAGATTTTTATTTCCTTCGAATTTCATCGGATTTTCTGAAGAGTTATATTCACTTCAAATTTCATCACATTTTCTGAAGACTTATATTCAATTCAAATTTCATCAAATTTTCTGAGGACTTATATTCACTTCAAATTTCATCTGATTTTCAGAAGACTTATATTCACTTCAAATTTCATCAGATTTTCTGAAGACTTATATTTACTTCAAATTTCATCAGATTATCTTAAGATTTATGTTCACTTCAAATTTCATCAGATTATCTTAAGAAATTTCATCATGTGATTGAATGGAAGAAATCAAAACAGTATATCCAATATACCATCTTTGCACCAGAATTGTTTATATCATATATAAAGTGGATCGATCATATTAGCGTAACTCATGATGATCGATGTGTCGCTGCTTCACCATACTAGTGTCGGATTTTGAAGCATAGTCAACATCGAATCATCCAAATCGTACAACACAATGATACCAAATTTGAATTTAATCTATTATAGTTTAATTCATTTTGAGTTTTAACCATATAAAAATAGAACCTATAGAAATCAAATAGATATCAGATCCATGGTTTTGTAAGTGGCTCTGATACCACTGAAGGAAAATTGTGATATTAAAACGCAGCGTAAAACAATTTTCCTTTTGTGATCCTTACGAATGATCATGGTCAGTGATAGAATATTTTACCTCTTGTGGTGATTTCGATTTCTAATGTTGTGATCACGAACGTTGAAGAAGGACAACATATTTACTCAGTCCACACGAACACGTCGCTCCCGATCACAGTGCTAGCTGCTCACGAATGGAAGCCTTGAGTGAGAGAGTGAGAGAGTGAGCAAAAATACGGCAGGGTTTCAAGACCGAATTTTCATCAAGTGAAAAGCTTCAGCACAAGGGTTCTATTTATAAAACCACAAGTGTGGGTTGCAAGCTAAAAGCCCAATAAAGACTGTAAACTAAAAGCCCAATAAAGCATACGAATATCATACATTATGATTTATCGTATATCACTTAAGCGAGTGGTACCTTACCACATTCCGTATTCCACTTAAATACATTGTACCATACGGTGTTCCTCATTTACTCTATCTCTCATTTATTTGTCCTTATGTGTGTGACCCTGTAGGTTTCTGCGACGTTGGCAATCATATTAAATCACATTTAACATAATAAACAGTGAGTGGTATCTAGCAACACATCACGGCTACCCAAGTCACAAAAATGTCATGTGATCTGACAAAATCTTTTTGTGATAATACTTGTGTGTATAATTACCCTTTTGCCCTTATGTCTATATTGAACACAAGGCATAGACTGTGTCATCATTGTCCAGTTCAATATTGGACCCTCAGACAGACATTTATCCCGTTACGCAAGGATGGGCAAATTCCATCTAGGTCACTCATGTCCCTCATCATGCTTTGTGAAGTACCCATCAACTGTCTTTATGGTCATCCAGTTACGAATAACGTTTGATCAGCAATAAAGCACTTGACTCTACATCTACGGCCCATAGTGGTTTCAGGTCGAAGGGTGGTATACACCACTTATCACCATGAGAATAACTTATGACACTTTGCATAACATTCTATGTAGTATTCTCATAGCGGGTCAATCCAGTATAAATATTACTCATAATATTTATACTTATGTCAAGACTTGATAATTGCTTATCCATGATCCATGAGATATGATCATCAGTCTATCTTCATAATAATCTCAATGCTTTAATGTTATCCCACTTCACAATAAAGCTCGATTATGGATACTTTAAGAATAATGTCCTTGTGTTTAATGGATCTCATGATTAATTCACACTTAACATTGCATTAAACAGACTAACTATTCTAGGGACTTTATTATTTTCAAAAAGCAAACATAATAAAGAAAAGTCTTTTATTATTAATAAATAATTCGATACAAGTACCAAAAGGTATTGGCCTCTAGGGCTTACACCAACAAACCCGATACACAAGTATCGCCTGGTTGCCTTTGAGTGGCTCATATGCACATGCATGAGGCATCTACTCGGTATAACCATCAGCAAATGACCATCCTGAAATGTGGATGAAGTGTTGTCGGATCCATCCTTGAAATATCAAAATTATATCAATTAGTTTCAAAATAAATAAAAAAATAAAAAACGAAGCAAAGAGAAAAAATTTATACCGTCAAAAGAGTCATGTTGTCGGTGATCTGCCTCGTCTTCCACCTAGCCGCCTCCGTCAACTTGGTACACAAGTAAACCAATCACGCAGCCCCCAAGTTCCCCCCACATGCTCTAAATCACCAAAGAATCTGAGGTACATGACGTCAGTGTAGGTGGCATTGGTGTCCACAAATATCTAGGTCCCAACAAATACAAGAGGTATGCTCTCATGGCATTCCTCCTGTGAAGTGTAACCTGCTCGGAATCACCATCAACAGTAGTAGTACGCGCAACCTCATTATCAAAAACAACAGTCTTCAGCTAGCTCAGCTAGCTATACCTCACGTGGCTGCCACATGTCTTATCTACCTCATGTAGGGCCTCCTACACGGTAACCCTCGGCCTCTCAACCAACATCTCAATCGCCTCGTTCTTCTCCAACTTCTCATGATCCAAAAACCTCCCTCCGATCGGCAGGTGAAGCAGACAAGCGACGTCATCGAGTGTGATCGTTATCTCCTTGTGTGGTAGATGAAACGAAGACGTCTCCTCGTGTCATCTCTCTACAAAAGCATTGGTCATCCCCCAGTTGACCATGCTATATACACAGAGGGTCAAGTCTCTCAACCCTGTAGTCAGCAATAGATCATCAAAACATGGCTCGATAGGGGGAGTAAGCTTGCTAATCTTTCTCCCATGGTTGATGACCTTTAGTGTATCACGATCCTGCAAAAAAAAACACTGTTAGAATTCATAATATTATTCATAACATAACATAATTAATAAATGAAACATAAATGTAAATTTCATACCTCTCAATCCCATAAATGTCTAGCGACATGGGTGGGATAATGTGCAAGCACGGATAAGTCAAAAGGCCCCTCTCCAAAGACTTGAGGGACCTTTGGTACCGTCGGTGCCCCCTCTGCAGTCGGTGTCGCCTCTGCTGGCTCTAGTACTTATACATGATGTATTGGGGGTGTATGAGGTGTAGGATCAGGTCTCACCTCAGACGACCCCGCCTATGTAGCAGATGTGGATCTCGTCTCATAAGTCCTCTGTGGTGAGGATGGTGACGATGTACGTCTACGGTATGACGAATGCGAAGAGGGATGGACTGGAGACTCTCGTCTGCTATGGGAGGAAGAAGTAGAAGGTGCAGAATCAGAAGGAGCAGGTTGTGCCTCGGACATAGCCTGTCCGGGTGTCGGCGGAGCCTGTGTGGCCTGAGTCCTCGGAGGCCATGTGGCTTGACTCCTCTCTCTCCGTAAAGAAGCATGATGTATGACCCGGTCATGCCTCAAACGATCGTCTCTCTCAGACATATCTCATGTAGAAGCAAGACCCAAACGTTAGCATATGACTCGACTCACAGAGGAAAAATGAAGAAAAAAAATTATGCAGACAGATACGAAAAAATTATTTTCAGTTTTGTTCATCACATGAAACCGGAAATAAACTTCCAGTTTCCTCTACGAAAGAGAGAAGCGGAAACCACCAACCCAAACTCCAAAATGCCTCAAACTAAACAGATTAATCGTCAAAAAGAGTTTGCAAATAGTATTATAATGACCCCTAATGATGTCAACTACAAAAAAACAACACATTTCAAGCCCTATTTCACCAGTTTCAATCGATTTTACATAAACTCTAAAAATGAGTAAATCACTTACTTGATTGAGAGTTGATTGTTGCTTGAATGATTGAGATTTGGTTGTTGTTTAATTTTGTGTTGACTGCTTGAGAGAAAAAAAATGATTTTGATGAGAAGGATTTTGAGAGAGTTTTGAAAATGTTTCTGTTATGGGGAGGACAAAGGTTCTGACACGATATAAGTTCATCAATATACCGGAAGTTTATTTTCGATAGCTTGTCGTAAGTAAATCTTCGATTTTCATCCAAATTGAATTTCATTGAATAGGGTGCTAACCAGAAGTTTATTTCCGGTATCCCAGAGACAAAAATGGAATTTCGCAAGGGTGGCTAAGAAGGACATGGGATGGATTAAGAAATTTATTATAGATATCCGCAGAAACTGTGAGGATGCATGGGGACCCACATGGATTCGTGGAGACGGGAATGGGGACAAAATCCCCCGTGGCAGGAACCTGATACAAGAATAAGAAACAAATTTGAGGACGGAAATTGAGATGAGACGGAAATTGAAATGAGAATGTATCCCCTGCCTCTGTCCCGCCCCATTGATATCCCTAACAAGGATGACAGTTCCAAAAAATTTAAAATGACCAATAATTTTCAATACTCAAATTTTCAATTTTCGATACAGAACCATAAATTTCACAAATTCCGATATTTTACAAGAATTTTATAGTAAAAGAGCCTCTAATGGAAATGTCATGTATAAGTGAGAGTGACAATCTGCCATAATCAACTTTGGTAGACAACGTGTAATAAATTAGTACTTTTGAAATTTTCAAAAGATGTGTAAGTGATACATATCACGTAATAAATAATTCCTTTTTTAATAGGCATTGAATATCATTCCGGTTTGCTAAGAAACCTTTCTCATTTGAAGATTGTAGTTCTATAGGACATGCGGGATGTAGGAAAAGAAAAAGTAAAAGAATGTGATAGACATATGTTGAAACGCTGCAATTATGAACAATGAGAATGAAAACAATGGAATATACTAGAACAGTCTAGAATATATTTACAAACTATGCATCAATTATTTAAATATAAAAGGTAACCAAACAGCAGAGGGATCTCTACCGCTAAAAAAAACAAAGGAATAAGTTTAACAGAACCGGAAGTTATGATCCACCCACGATTTAGTGTGTTGGTATAGCATTCAGCATAAAAAAAACTACATTCACTAAAAAAATTACAATGATGGTAGACAGTGCAACACTCAAATTGACATCTTTACAAAACTTACTCTTGATACATTGATAAACACTCAAAATTCATGTACAAATATTCTACACAATTAAGCATCCATATAATGCTTTACAATGTACATTTCTCCTTTCCAATGCAATATTATAGAGAAATAAATAGAGCTGGCTGGAAAAACCTCCTTGTTTCCTCGTTGTTGGCATTCAGGTGGTCCCCAATTCAGTACTTGAATAAGATTCAGGAATAGAAATGCGTCAATTTCCGCTTAAGTCGAATATGATTTATTTCCATCCATCCTCCAAACCTAGTACCACACATAAGTTGGACCAACTCGGATGATTCTATATACCACAAATCACATGCTTCAACAAATCTAGAAGCTTTGGAATCAATGAAACAAAATGAGATCTCTTGATTAATACTTGGTTCTCACTGCTTTGGTCCTATTCGCTTCTCTTGAGTAATGACCGTGATCTAACCCATGCTTTCTAGACATCTGGGGCACCAATAAACTAAAACATGCACATTGGATAGCCCACAAATTCTGCCAATGGATTACATGTACTGTGCCAACCATTGTTTACACATATCAAGCACAGGAAGTGCATTTGCGTGCAGTGCCTGCAACAACATCGATATAATGGTAAGATAATTAGAACATTTGAAGAAAAAAGAATGTTTCCAGGCCATGAAATAAGTAGTAACGATAAAACCCGGATATGTGAGATTCCGATGATATTGATAACCCAAGGGCATGTAGAACCCATCAACTAAAAAACTGATAATATGTCTTGAACTTTTTCAATTGATATCTCATAAGATGCACTGTGGGAACTAAAGGATGTGACATGTCCTTTGGTTAAGCTAGCCATCAACCACTTACTGTGTCAACAAGTCCGAAGACCTGGAGAAAAGGGATGAGAAGGAAGAAATAAGTTGAACTACTGAAATCTACTAGTGTTTCAATCTGGTATTAACTTATTTCCAAGAAGTGTCCTAGAAATGGGCTCTTATATCATTGAGAAGTACAGAGACATGGGAATTTTCTTATGGTCATTACCAATTCGAAAGTATGGATGTAAATACAAAATTTAGACAAAATGAACTTCAGTTGTTATTTTTTCTTTAACAGTAACATATGATCCTCTTTTTTTAAAGGTGGGCCATGGTTAACGTAGTCTGAATGCATCAACTTGATGATTTTAGGGTTCCTATGTAGTTAATATAATCAGGTGCATTACAAGAAAAGTACGCCGAGAGAGAGGGGTTCAGCCCATATGATATACCTGTAACGGGTTGAGATTGTCTCCAGTGGTTGTTACACCGGATAGAATAAAGTGTACATCTTAACCATTATTTTTTTAAAAGTACATTTATTGTACATAATTGAAAAAATTGAAAGGATGGGATTACACTGCACATGAATTTCATGGGAGACAATCTCCCCCCACCTATAACATATTAATTCCACCCTTAACCAAAATATATTTTTCTCAGTCAAAAGGCATTTTATTTGTTTCAGACTAAGATTTGTCTTAAACTCTAAAAGTTGAAATTGCCCTTAGAAAAAACACATGTTCAACCATTTTCGTGAGTGCATAAAATTTTAATTTAAGGAGGACAAAAGATGGTGTAAACAAATTCACAAGGCAATTTATTGCATGTTTGGATTGACGGTGGATGGTCAGATACCCAGTGAGCCACTGCAATTTTGGCAAAAGTTTAGAGCTTCTACATAATAACTATGCCAACATGATTTTGACAAACTCAACCCATCCAAACATATTTAGATGTAAAAATGATTTTGACAAACTCTGTAATTATGACTTTCAAGTTCTTAATTTGAGAAATAAAAATTATTATTGTTATTATTATTATTATAATCAGGGAAAAATGACAGATCCTATTTGACTAAGTTGGCTATGAATAAAAATGGCTACAGTAAATTGGTGATCCTTGTTACACATATGAACGAGCAACAGGGAGAAAGGTTAGATATTCCATGTGACACTGTCAGGACCATCAAGCTAAAGCCCCTGCCTTGAGGTGGCAGAGTAAGCTACCCATAATCTGACAACTAGATTTCCTAGCAGATACACAAAATCTTAGATACCAGATTTATTTCCAACAGAAAGACTCAATCCTATATGCTGATATGCCTTTGTAGGTTAGGATTCAGGGTAAACTGAGGCGGTTTCATAGAATAGGGCCAGTTAGTTAATTCCGTTTAAAAGCACAAATCCATAAGAGGATGCCAAAATTAATCAAAAGTTCACCTGATGAGCAACATATTGAACATCAGCCACACTTCCACTTCGCGAAGCAATTTGAAATGCACTTTTTAAACGGCCACAAACTACACAAGCAAGAACTTTCCTGCATGCCCAATTCAAATATATAATAAATATGTCACCATGGTTACTGAATTCTGAAAAAAATCTATGTAGAAGGCACATGATATGGTGTAATGAAGCATTTGAGTCCCATACAGATTGTATAATTTTCTTTTGAACTACGACAAAAATAAAAATTAATACTAAAAATAGAGGATGAATAATGATTGATAACATCACCAACAAAAGCATTTTCACCTATTTGAATTATCTGAATGTTTGTATTACTATTACTTTGGAATGAATATGGCTAACTAAATATACAAAGAGAAGACAGTAACTGGAATTCCTCAAGTTTAGGAGCAAAATCTGCAACAGCTAAACTATGAAAACCAAATAAAATAATAAAGAAAAGGATGTGTGAAATTTATAATTAAGTGAGTCACCTGCAAGATTTGGGCAATGCCTGTGTCCAAATAATTTATAAATATATTAAACAGTTCTATATAAAACTCCCAAATAACAACATAATTGAAAGAGTGCATGAAGGCAAGTAACTAAATAAATAGACAAATTAAAAAAACATATCACCTGTGGCTGCTAGTTAACATGTCTATTAGACGGTCTGGGCGTTCTTTATGCTTATTGGCATATACATTTATTGCAGCACCCAAAACCTACACCATTAAGATCGTTGAAGCTGGTAAAAAATTCTTTAAAATAAGTTCACTTATTCTAACACATTATTTTTATCCTGTGGGAGGATCTTGAGTCACTAACACTAAACCATCAACAAAGTGGACAGGTTTATCTTAGCATTTGTTCTGTTTGAGGAAAAAAAAAACTATTCATTTCATATTTAAAACTTCTCCCCTGCTTTCAAATATTTGTACAAGAAACTATAAAAACTAGAAGAAAAAAAGAGAGTTGTTTTCACTGTTTCCTATACAATATTTTAAGACAGCAACGGGTGTGAAACAAAGGGTAATTTTGCAATTAAAAAGTGAAAACAAAAAATGAAAAGAGAATATTTTGCTCAAAAAGACCCTTCTAAACTTAAAATTGCATTCTTAAATTACTTTGACCGACTCCAACAATAAGCTCTTGGCAACTAAGGTACTTCCCATGGACATGTAGTGCAGTTTTCAACCACCAGACTTCCCAGATACTCCCTCCATCCCAATTTATAAGCAAACAAATCATTTTTTGTCTCGAATTATAAGCAAAAAAGATCAACTTTTACCCTATTTAATCATGTTAAAAAATATATCTTTTTCAAAACATTGCTTGCACTTGTTCTGATGAAATTACTAATTCGTCAAAGCTTATACCAATCAAAACATTCTAAAAGAATTATAGCTACTTACAAGGCATATTAAAAGTTAGGTAGAAAAGAAACAAAACCTCTTCAAGTAGAAGAGAAAAAGTAAATGTGATTAAATTACCTGGTCCCAGTCATCATCATCTATTGTGCCCTTGATATTCCTAAAGAATTCTGTCAATTGGCTGCCTCTTTTTCTCTCAGCAAGAGAAGCAGCAACACCGGCATATATATCGACAGCTGCTCAATACAATTCACTTATCTACCTAAGTATGCTAATAGCAGTTTGTGCAGTTAAAACAACAAGACAGCAAAACAAGACTGTAGAAAGTAAATTATCAATGTTACCTGGAAGATTGAATTCATAGATCACTTGAAATGCCAAATCAAAATTCTTCTCGACAAGAACCTCTGCAATTTTACACCTTCGTCTAAAATGTTAAAAAAAACCGTAATGAGCATTAGTAATAGCTATTGGTACATTAAACAATTAGAAAAACATTTGAATGCATGCGATATGGACTGTGGAGAAATTTGACTGAACCTTTAGCAGTCATTAAGAGGACCTATGATAATTATTAGGACCAGAAATAACTTAAAATTGCATATTAAATTACATCATATAAAAAAGTTAAGATGACAGATAATTTATTTTATACGTTGTTCTTCCATGCAAATGCTTTCACCAAAGTAGTTTATAAGTTGTTATTCCATGCAAATGTTTTCACCAAACAGCGTATGCTAGCGATAACTATTTCATAATATAATGTTGAAATATGATATATTATTCCCTTTTTCAATTATTCTGTTTTTAAGTTTAGTTTTCCTTATATCTCCTGATATTTAAGGAGTTGATTGATTGTATTTTCTCCGATAAAAGAAGCACCTTTATTCATAATAAAATACGACCAATATTATTCTCAACATATAATATTAGAGCCACTATGACATCAATCCATGCAGCTCTAAATCTCTTAAACAAATAAAGTTCAGCACAAGGTAAGGTCGTCTTGTGCACTGTTGCCACTTCAAGCCCACAAGGCTTTTTCCCGAAGAGGTGTCTTAAATATAAAATCGCATTTGCTTTCAACAATCAGTTTGATTTTTTAGATTTATTAGTTTGTAGTTAGTTTGTTCTTCTCTAAAAAATGGGTTGACAAGTTCAAGATGAGTTTATTTAAAAAACGGTATGAAAAGTAATAAATCCACAAAATGGAAGAGATCCCAAACTGACTCCAAGAAAGAGAAATGAATGGTCAAAGTTACCAAGTAATTAGGCTTAGCAGCTATACAAACCTAAAAGTGTCTGGATCATTGGGATTTCCAAAAAGTGAATGTTCCCATTGTGCTCCTTCCGAGTCATTAAAGGATTTAACAACTTCAACCTACAAAAATACAGTAAATTGACAGAAATTGAGGAGTAAACAAAGGATGTCATAAACAAAACTAATGAGAATATATGGAACAGCAAAGCATCTAAAATAGGTGATTTTCCAAAAAGCATGAGCATGACCAGAAAATCAGGAATATTTCCCAGGAATTTCTGAAATAAGAGATGATATTCTGTAAAGTCAAAATTTTCCAACACAAACATGTCCAAGACTTAGAAGTTGCAAATATTTGCATTTTCATTCAAACATGTGATACTTTCCACCTAACAAAGGTAAGTCTGCCATTAATTTGAAATTTCAAAGTTGGAATTAATCATCAAAGAACTATCATTTCAGTATTGGGTTTGAGTATATCCAATTACCTGAATGGATACCCGAGTAGAAAACTTGACAAGACCTTCTTCAGTAATAGCTGCATTCTTTCCCCTAAGACCTTTTGTGACAAGTTTGGTAGATTCCCCACCTTTGTGCCTTGCAGACAACCCTTCATCAAAATGCATCTATAAAAAAAAGTAGAAAAACAGAGAATTACTAACAAAATATCAAACAATGGAAACAAGGTTAAAGCAATGATGCATAGTAGAAAAATAAAATATCTTAACAACAACAACAACCAAGCCTTATCCGACCAAGTGGGATCGGCTACATGGATCATGGATTAACTTCCGCCATAATGTTATATTGAGGACTACGTTTCTATCCAAATCGTTAATCTCAATCTTTTTTAATAATGTCTCTTATTATTTTTTTAGGTCTTCCACTACCTCTAGTTGTTTGACACATCTCTATTTAATCTATTCTCCTTATCCAGAATCTACAGGTCTTCTCTTTACATGCTCAAACCACCTAAGTACATTTTCCACTATCTTTCTATTGTAGGTCCTACCTCAACACTCTCTCTAATATTGTCATTTCTAATTTTATCCGGTCAAGTCTTACCACACATCCAATGCAACATTCTCATCTCTACTACACTTACTTTATTCTTGTGTTGATTCTTAACCACACAACATTTTCTCTCGTACAACAAAGCAGATCTTACCGATGTCCGATAAAAATTTTCCTTTCAGCTTGAGTTGTACCTTTGTGTTTGCATAAAACTCATGAAGTCCTCCTCCATTTCAACCACGTGGCTTGATTTGATGGTTTACATTCCCATCTATTTCTCCATCGTTTTGTATAATGGATCAAAGATATTTAAAATGTGTGACGTGTGGATGATATGGACTCCCAATTGCTTAGGCAAAAGTCATGCATTTCTAAAACCCGTCTCCAAATCTCTAACTTCTGATTTAAATCTTCTTTCGACTCTCCAAGTAGGACTATATTGTTAAGAAATGCGTATTTTGGGACACACCGAGAACACCACATATCCACCTAAAACCTTAAGGTGATAGGTGAGTGCATTGCTTCTACTTATAAAGACATGTTCAGGTCATATATTATCCGATGTGGAACTCTTAACACCCCCTCTCACGCCCAAGAATTAGGGCTGAAGCGTGGAACTAAATGGTGGATAACCCAATGGATCTTAGAAAAGGCTCTCATACCATGTTAAATATTCTTGGATCTCAACCCCAAAAGCTAGCTCAAAGGGTGAGGTTGCCCTCACATACATTCGACAGTTCGGGAACCTAAGCAATGTAGGACTTTAAACAAACACCAACAACACAAATACCAACTTCAACACCCACCCTCACGCCTAGCGTGGGTCTTGGTCAAATGCCCACATAGTCCTTAACTCGGCTTTGATATCATGTTAAGAAATGTGATTGGGCCTAACTCAACCCTACAAAATCGGTTTGTAGGGTGAGGATTGCCCTCATTTATAAGCACATGTTCAGACCGTATATTATCCGTTGTGGGACTCTTAACACACTCCATCACGCTCAGGACTAGACAACTGGAGCGTGGAAATAAATGGTGGGTGGCCCGATAGCGGAAACCATAATAGGTGGCCCACCGGATCTTAAACAAGGCTTTGATACCATGTTAACTATGCTTGGATCTCAACCCCAAAAGCTATATATATATATATATATATATATATATATATATATATATATATATATATATATATATATATCCGAACCGAACCTAATCAATGTGGGAGTTTAAACAAACACCAACAACACAAATATCAACTTCAACATATATCATCTACACAAAAAATACACGGTGGTAGCTCTTAGATGTGTTTCGTGAGTAGATCCAAAGTTAAAGCAAAAAAGTAGGGACTAAGGGTTGAACCTTGATGCACACCTATTGTAATAGGGAAATCGTCTATCTCTCCAACATCACTAGTCGATGCCCCTTCGTACATATCTTGGATAACTTGAATATATGCAATTCTAACATTTTCCTTCTCTAGGGCTTTCCACATATCTCTCTAGGAACTTCATTATATGTCTTCTCCAAGTAAATAAAAATTAAGTGCTAGTCTTGTTGGACCATCCGATATTACTTCATCACACGTCGTAGTAGATAGATCGCTTTCATGGTCGACGTCTCAGGTATAAGTTCAAATTGATTCTCAGTAACTTGAATCTCTTTTTTTAGTATTCGTTTAATCACTCTTTCCTATAACTCATGGTATGATTCTTAAATTTAATCCCCTATAATTTACACAATTTTGTATATCCTCATTGTTCTTATACATTTCAACTAAAGAGATTTTTTCCCACTCATAATTTCGTTAAAGAGTTTGGTGAGCCACTCAATGCCTATATTTCGAAGAATTTTTCACACTTCGGTAGGTATGTGTTGAAAATTCTGCATTCATTGCAATCCACCCCTAATCGCCTAATTATAGCATTTGACTCGTCTTAATTGCAGTCTCCAACACCTTCATTTTGTTCAGCTTGATCGGGTGGAATTAGTCTCATATTACTTAGAGATATCGTTTGTGTAATGTTTATAACACTTGAGCAGCCCTCACCTTACAAACCGGTTTTGTAGGAATCAGTATGCCCAACCCACACTTTATTAAGATGGTATCAAAGCCTACTCTAATTTTTGTTGGACTATCTGCATCGTCCACGCTTCAGGCTCAATGAAGCTCGAGCATTAGGGGGTGTGTTGGAATTTTTGTCTTCATTGCGGTCCGCCCTCATTCGCCTAATTGAGGCATGTTTGTCTTGCCTTAATTGCAGCCTCCAACACCTTCATTGTGTTGGGATTTAAGGGGGTAGAATTAGTCCCCCTTTCGAACGAGAGCTCTGATAATATGTTAAATCTGAATATTATTTGTGATAATGTATACAAGCATTAATCTCTTTAAATCAATCTCTTTAAATCTTTACAGAGAGTATCTTGACTTAATGGGCCTTACTCCAAACATGAATTACTAATAATGCTAAAAATAACTAGTAACACTAATTATTAACAAAAGGTTTTTAAAAAACTATATAACAAAATTAAAAAAGAAAAAACTATACATTGTGATCTCCGAATGTTGTAAAAGTATTTATTGGCCCTTTTGATCTTAAAGTAGAATCGCCAAACAACTTTTTGTTTTGTTTTCTTCTCAAAGACAGTTTTATAAAACTAATTTATAAAGAAGTAATTATAAACTAAAAACTAAAACTCTATCGTTTTGTTTTCTTCTCAAAGACAGTTTTATAAAACTAATTTATAAAGAAGTAATTATAAACTAAAAACTAAAACTCTATCAATTAGTCTCATATAGTGTCTGTTTGGTAACTCCCATATAGTGTCTTTTTGGTAACCCGGTAGCATACCGTTACCGCATGTTTACCGGGTCTCCACCGCGAGTTTTACTGAAGCTACAACCAGTATTTGCAGAATCGTGAGTTAACTCACAAAAACGTACGAACAACGTTTCATTCTCTTGTCTTCGTGCTGCAACCGAGTTGAAATTCAGAATCGTTTTGGATTTATGAAAGCGGAAAACAAATTCTGAAGCGGCGCACATATGTAAAAAAAAAATATAAAAAAAAAAACTATTTTTTTAAAACGGGCCTGGATCCAGGTCGGTTTTTTAAATTCTGATTTGTTATTATTTTATAAAAAGAGAATTATGTGACACGATTGAAATTCCCATTAAACTAAAATCTTTTCATTCAATTCCACCCTTCGTAAAACGAGAATTCAGCAACCTTCATCATCAATTCCGCAGCCATCTTTCTTCCTCAATAAACTCATCAACCGTTACAATTTACAACCACTTATTCAGCATAAATTCTATTTTCTCATTTACGATTCTTCCTCAATAAACTCATTAACGTTTATTGACTTTGAACTAATGAATTTATGGTTATGCCTTTAAACTTATTATTTTTATATATGATCATTTTGGAGCATATGCATGTAATTCTACATATAAAAATATACTTTTCTACATTTAAACTTATTAGCTTCTACTAACAGTGCGATCCCACCGTGTTTTTTCAAAATGCCAAACATAGGCATAGTCTGAAAGTAATAAGAATGCAACTTGAAAAGAAAAAAAACAGTAAAAAGTTCTTAATGAAAAGTAAATGTAGATGTCGCATGCAAGCTAAAATGTTATCATCCAAGCATTCCATTCTAACAATTACAGACATACCTTAGAATGTTCCAAATGTCTAATGGCTTCCTCTTGTGAAGAAGAATTCATAAACAACTGAATACAACAGAGTCCGGCAGCAACATGGTCCTTTTTAATTACCTGAACAGAAGACCATTATAAAACCAAATACATTTCCGACAAGAGAGAACAAACATATTCAAGAACATGAGTTTTAGGTATGAAAAAACTTGTTCCATGAAGGAAATCTAAGTTAACACAACAGATATAATTTTGTTGGAAAAAGAAAAAATACACTGTATGTTTCCCACTAAAACTGAACATTTAAGTCTTAGGTTCATGTATATTTAGATTCATGCATTTAGGTTGGACTAATATTTATTTCTCCTTATAAACATAATATGTAATTAATTATACAGTGTGTATAAATATCATGGTTGCTGAGTGCTTTACTCACTCAAGCACATTCAGAAAATTCTGATTTCTATTTTTCACATGGCATCAGAATTCCTAATCTAGGGGACTTGACTTCCGCTAATCATTATTTAGAAATCTGACTGAGCATTTTTATACTGTCAGAACCCTTAAAAATCTTGACTGGGCATCACTTGCTGTCAAGTTTTTTTTCCAATAAAACGCTATCTATACTTTTCCGGCTGCTGTCCATACTGATCCATACAGTTTCCTACAGCTGTTGGTACAACTCTACACATTTTTCAGCCGCTGTCTGCATAGTTCCAGCCGTTGTCCCTACATTTTTTGGGTTGATTTCTTCATCGAATCTTTTTTTCTTTGATACCTTATACATAAATATTTGGTGGATGCTTATGTTTTCTTTATGACCAATAGTATGGAAAAGTTATCAAGTAATTGCAGTGTAGCGTATTCTGGTAAGTTTCCACTCATTTGGATTTCATGTCTCAGAAACACCTTGTTTATTTTGATATTAGATTCAGGAGCCACAAACCACATGACACCCTAATCGAAACAATTCTCCACATATTCCCTTGCAGATGGTACTCTTGTAACTGTAGCTAGCATTGGAAATGTTGATATTTGTAAATATATATATATATATATATATATATATATATATATATATATATATATATATATATATATATATATATATATATATATATATGTTAAGAATATTTATATGTAGTATAGTCCCACATCGATTATATCATGTAATTAGTTGTAATCTCTCTATATATAATAAAGTCTCCGTAGTGCTTTCAAGACACACGGTTTAACCTAAATGTCTCTTAGTCTCTCTTAATTCAATATTTTATCCAAAGCCTACTAAGAGACAAATCTTCACCGTTCGCTACCCGGTTGACCCACTGTCTTCTGGTGAGAAATTTCCTTCTGCAAACGTGTCATCATTCCGGTTTGCCTCACTTTTTTTTCAGCAACCTCCGCCGCCGCACTGTCCACGAAAAAAAAAAAAAATTTCCTGGCAAATTGCCCCCTCTTCCGGTTCCAGATCTGCCCTCGGTTTCTGATGTTTGTGGTCCCTCTACCAATCCAAATATAACAGGTGCTAGGTTGTTTGTTACTTTTATAGACGATTGTACTCGAGTTATTTGGGTGTTTTTACTCCAAAACAAGTCTGACGTCGGTGCTGTTTTCTCGAAGTGTTTCTACATGATTAAAAATCAATTTGGAGTAAACATCAAAAGACTTGGGTCTGATAATGGAAGAGAGTATTTCAATCATGATCTTACTTCTTTCTGTCAAAAGGAGGGAATTGTCCATGAGTCTTCTTGTGTTAAAACACCACAACAAAATGGAAGCATAGGAAGAAAAAATGGGCATCTATTAGACCAAACTCGAGCACTATTATTTCATCAAAATGTTCCAAAATATTTATGGGGGGAGGTTGTTCTCACTAGCACATATCTTACTAATCGATTTCCCTCTAGAGTATTAGGGTTCAAGAGTCATATGGATGTTCTTTCTTCCTTCTATCCAATTTTGTCAGTAAGTAGTAATCTTAAACCTAAAATCTTTGGGCGTGTCTCATTTGTCCAAGTGCATAGTCAAGACAGAAAAAAACTCGATCCTAGAGACCTGAGATGTGTTTTTGTCGGGTATTCCTCTACTCAAAAGGGATATAAGTGTTTTCATCCTCCATCTAAAAAAAATTTGTGTCACAGGATATTACCTTTCATGAGGAGGAACCGTACTTCACTCAACCTTATCTTCAAGGGGAGAACTTTAAGGAAGATAAGCTTGAAAGTCTCAATTTTTCTGGTCTTGAGTCAAATACACTCAACCAGTCTAGTACTAAGTCAAATACATCTAGTCATTCTGGTCATGACTCAAATACACTCAATCTCTCTGGTCCCGGATCAAATCCACTTAATTCTTCTAGTTTCTAGTCAAATAGACCTAATCTTTCTAGTCCTTAGTCAAACACACTTGTACTAGAGCCATCTGAGGCTGAAGAACTAAGAGTTGAGTCAAATCAATCAAATACACAAGTAGTTGAACTTGGACCTGAAGTGGATGTAAGATATGAAAAGAATTTGGTTTACAAGAGAAAGTCAAAAGCCATTCCTGAATCGACACAAGTTCAAGAGTCTCATTCGACTCCTTCGAATGAATTAATTAATTCTTCTGAACTACAAGATAAAATGATAAACCAAACAACAGATGATGAACTAGACCTTCCAATTGCTATTAGAAAAGGTACCAGAAAATGCACCAACTGATGGAGCAGGAGAATTTCAACCCTTATTCTCTTTCACTCAGCAATATAGTACACTGTTAGACTCTTCAGTTTTGTAACTGTTATTAAATTATTAGGAGGGTTAGTGGATAATTACTATAATTATTATATTATTAATTCAGAGGGTTTAAGTCTAGAATAAATAGGGGAAGACATAGGGTAGATGATTATCTTGGAATTGGATAGGAAAAGGGGCCATTTTGGCAATTGGAAGGTGCAGACCCTCGAAGTTCTGTGATATTATTCTGTAAATCAAAGGGATTTTCCCTATTTTTTTTATATATCAGTTGGTTTCTATCATACACATGCTAAAATGCCCTCACACTCATCACCAAAATGGTTTTGTACAAAAGAAGCACAGACATGTAGTGGAAACAAGACTCACACTCTATGCTCAAGCTAACTTACCCCTCAAGTTCCGGGACCATGTTTCAACAGCCAATCCATCATATAAATTGTATGCCTATCTTATAGCTTTGCATTGTCTAACCACTGCCCCCACCTATAAACACGACACAGGCCATATCTCTAAACAATGTGGGACTAAATCCACCCCTTCAAACCCAACACAATGAAGTTGTTGGAGGCTGCAATGAAGGCATGCCTAAGTGCCGCAATTAAGGAAACTAGGGGTGAACGGCAATTAAGGCGGAAATTCCAACACCATCAACCCCACCTCCTCAAGAGTCCACTCCAACAACTCTCACCCCATGGCAATGGCAATCGAAGACAAATATGGTATTGTTCAACCAAGATTCCATCCCACCCTTTTTCGGCCTGAACTTGAACCTACCTCCCATAAAATGGCTCTATGAGATTTCAAGTGGATCTTTGCCATACAGAAGTTCAGATGGAGTTTGGATTTGCTCATTTTATCTGCCCTCCATTTACTATCATTTATGAGAAATAAACATTAGTAATAGATTAGTGGAACCCATTAGTGGGGTCTACTTATTAGGTGTCTCACTAATCCTATCTCTCATAAATGGACGGCAAAAGGAGACTGGATTAATGGAGCAAATCTGGACTTGTCATGCAGGATGAGTACAATGCTCTTATCAGGAATAACACCTGGAAAATTACATCATTTCCTGTAAATAAGAGTGCTACTGGCTGAAAATGTGTTCAGAATAAAGCAAAACCCTGATGGCTCTGTCTTAAAATATAATGCAAGACTTGTTGCCAAGGGATTCCATCAACAACGGTGTTTTGATATTTAAGAAACCTTTTCTTCATTTGTTAAGCTTAGAACTTAGGACAACGCTTATTTTAGCCATCTCCAAACAATTGCACATTACTCAACTTGATGTGAATTGTTAAAGAAATGTGATTTAAGCCTAACTGATCCCTACAAAACTGGCTTGAAGGTTGAATTTTTCCCCCACTTATAAGCATATGTTCATGCCATATATTGTCAGATGTGAGACTCTTAACACACTTCACGCCCAAGATGGACAATTGGAATATGGAAATAAATAGTGGGTGGCCCGATAGCAGAAACTTGATAGGAAGTGGTCCACCGGATCTTAAACCAGACTATGATGTCATGTTAAGAAATGTGGTTTAGGCCTAACTCATCTCTACAAAACCAACTTATAGAGGATTGTCCCCACTTATACGCACATGCTCAAGTCATATATTGTCCGACGTGACACTCTTAAAATGAATAATGATTTTCTTAACGGATTGCTTGAAGAGGAAGTTTAGATGCAACAGCCACTTCTCTCTGGTAAGCTACTTTTGTAACGAATCTCGATAAATCCATTGATGGCCTGAAACATTCTCTCTCTCTTTAAAAAAACTACCTATTGAATCGTAACTTTACAATATATTATAAAACATTTTTTTACAAATATTATTTTATTTTCTAACGAAATTTTGGAGAATATTTGAGAATAATTGTTTTTTCTATAGGTTTTCGTGAAGGGTCTTCAGTCTTAGAGGAAACAGCCTCTCTGCTTGTTAAGGGGTGAGGCTGTGTATATAAGGAGGAAACAACCTCTCTTATTTCAGGATCCAATTCAAGAGCTTCTTGATTGTATTGATTGTGTTCCGTTAAAATTTTATCCCCTTGTAGATATTTTAGTTACCAACATGTTATTACATAGTTAAATAGAAAGAGTTACCTGAAAGCCGTATAAATAATTGAAATGCTTGTGAGTTTCACAATATAGGCATATACGAGCAAGGGCAGTAACAGTATATTGGTTCACTATGGCTTCCTGGGATGTAGTTGATGACATTCTAGTTGAAATGACATCCTCCAAAATAGGCATAGAACCATAACTAATGCACAATTCACTTAGATCATCAATTGTCCCGTAATCAGTTGCCAAAGAATCTAGTCTTTGGGGTGATGAAGAAGACACGCCAATTATGATCGATGGCTGTGGTGGTGGTGGGACAGCATCAGGAGGGAAAAACAAGTAGCAGGCATCAAGGTAGTGACCTTGCCTAAACATAAAACGAAGCAAATGCTGACGACCATACTGTAAATTAAAAATAAGAATTAGGAAAATGAATTTAGAAGCAACTGAAAAAGAAAAAAAAGACACCTTTTGGATATACCATTAGCAAGCTACTTAATACTGAACATTTGTGGGCCGATTATTTGCAGATAGGGAGAGTTGCACTTACATCTTGCAAGTAATTAACACATTCAGTGTATCTGACACTGTCTAGGTTACTCCTAGGACCAACTTCAAAGTCTCGATTATATGTAGAACTGTTGTTTGCAGATACTTGAGATCGTCTAGACCTTTCTGAACGGGGGAATGTTGATGGCATGTATAAGATGTTAAGATATGAATCAGCAGAAAGAGAATCATCCAAGATTGTAGGCGCACTTTTAGCCAGATGCTCATACCTGAAGAGAAATATAATTAGATGTTAGATATGTGCAGTAACCATCGCCAAAAATTTCTTCATTAACTATTTTTTTCCCCTTGGTTTCCTTAGTTCATTATTTCAGATGAAATTGCAAACAATACTTGCAAAAAAAAAAACAGCTTGAATAGTCAGAAGTCAAACCATAAAAAAAATATTTAGCATTCTAGTATAGTACATGAAACATGTCATAATACATCAGGTAACCTACTGGTAAGATGTCTAATCTGGACAGCTAGAGACACACACACACCTAGGAAGAACAGTGCAAATATTCAATACAAATATTACAGATGTTATTGACTCTTGAGCACAATCAGTCCAGCTTATAGCCTTGTAACAAAAAATTAAAACCCCAACTAGATTATAGCAACAAAACTATCATTAGTGCATAACATCTTACATAGAACGAACAGCTGAAACATCAACTGGCGGGCCACCTTCAATTGTATTAATAATATCCAAAACCACAGGTCCAGGGTCACCCTTGTACAACTGAAGAGCTTGCCTGAAATGAAATATATATAGATTATTTAACAAATTTTAAGTTTGTGTTTATGCCTGTCACTAAAAAAAATACTAGTAATTCAAACTTCAAAGCTGTTAAAATGACGGAGCTGAAGTATTGTCGCCAAAAATAAAAGTTAACATACTTAAACTTCACACGAGCATGTCCGTAGCGCTCCATCCGAATTAATGCATGACCCCATGCATTCCACACTGGGAACACATCAATCTAAAAAAGGACAGTATTAATTTTAAAACCCACAATAACTGAAATGTGGCAGTTCTAGTAAATAAAAGAGTGACAGGTTATGTGTCTACCTTACACTTTTTGCTGGTATACACCGCCATGCTATACCGTTCTTCCACAACCAACCTGTCACGAAGACGAGCAGATGATTCTCCATCGGCAATATCATCAAGAGAAGCAGCAATGCCTGATCCCAAAAGGCTTTGGAGGAGCTCCGCACGTCCCAACCAAACATCTACCTGTGACAAGATTTCAGATAGCTCATCTGTGGATTGACTACCCACACTAGAGCTACCAGCATCAGATGACGTCTCATCGGCATCTCTATTTCTTTCCCAATTACTTGAAAATTCACTACCACCTGTGAGCTTTCTCAGCAAGGACTTGGCATAAAATAGACCCTGCATATGCAACACATCAGAATGATTGTATTTTCATTACAGGCAAAAAGCCAGCGATGCAAATTGACAGTGATGCTGCTGCCTTTCCTGTGCAAGTAAAACAAATGGATATATTGCTTAAAACATATCATTATTAGCCACTAACATAAACTGTAATCAATAAATTACTCTGTTCCCATTATATACCTGGACAAATGTTTCTGTGGCATGGTATGCCCGCCCAATTGTTTCCATAGATGCATTCTCAGGCATCTGCTGAGAACTCAAGACATTTTTCATTTGATTAATGCATAAGTCAAGGGCAGTCTTGGCAGAGACTGATTCATCAGAACACAGAGCAAGCAATGCCTGCAAAGGGCACAACCAAGCAATCAGTAGAGATAATGAGATTAATAAAAACAGTACAGACTACATGTATATGCTTTTAAGCCACTAAGAAACTATGAATTCCAACCCGTGATGGCTCAAATCAAATAGGAGCTTGGAAGTTACAAATGTAGGAAAATTAAATGAAGAACCAAAGCAACAGCGCTAAACTCTGAATATGATATCAACCAAATTATCAAATAAAGGCTTCCAAATTCCAACATAATACTAATATGAAGATCAACTCATTACTACACCTTGAACAGTGTAATGTCGGGGGCACTTTCATATCTGTGAGATGAACGGATGCTTTCATCTTTTAGCGGTTCACCTGTAAGCATCCATTCCTCGGCCATTGAAACAGAAGGAGGTCGTTCTTGCCCATCTGCTGAAAAAGATGAAATGTGGTCCTCTGGAATTCCCGTCATTGTTTCCCAAGCAACCCTATCTGAGGGAGAGAGTCCAGAATTTTTTCTTTTCCTATAAACATCTTTTGGAGCATTTTTTTCCACAGCATTTTTTGGAGCCCATGAAAAAGCTCTTCGAGCCTCTTTCTGCAAGTTATTTAGACTGCTTGTAAAAGACAACTTTGGCGGAGCACCTGGTCTAGCCTTCTGCTTTGGTCTGGATCCTGAGACAGATATGCGATGTTCCCTAGGAGGAGAGCTGATACTTATAGCAATAGCCTTAGTTGCATATGTAGTAACTACATGGTTGTCTCGTAAAGAAGGAAATTCCTTTAATATCTACAAAAATACAGGCAAATGTCACAATGAATGAGAGAAAAATGATCAAGAAGGATGAAGAAAACAAGTAAAAAAGAAAGACAAAAACTATCGATATACGAGACTATCTCCTAATGCTTTTCTTTCAGCACTTCCAAATGAACTAGTAAGGAAAATAATGCATGTTAATGAAGGTATCTAACCAAAGTTTAAATTACATTACCAGTGCAGCAGATTGCAATTGTTTCCTCATCAGTAGCACTTCTAAAATCAGATGAGGATGCTCATGTAGGGAGGAGCACCTTTGCTGCCATGGCACTGGCAAGACAGACAGCACACGAAGCCCTAAAGCCCATGAATTAAGCCGGGAAATCTCCGCATCAGACAGATTCCCTTCTCTCCGCTTCAGGAAGAAGTGAACCTTCAACAGTGCACACAGAAATGGTCACCGAAATGAAGATAGAACTTCAAAAATCACTAAAATACAGTTTAGTGAAATTTATATCATTTAAGAAGGAAAAAAATATGCTAAATAAATGTTTGCTTACAAGAAGTTGCTTTGACCGCAAATTGGGCAAAAGCTGCATTGCACCCATTGCAACTGGCAAAGCATCATCTGTATCCCGTAATGAAGAAAGAAAGCGTGAAGCTTCAGCTGGTCCTCCACCATTAAGAGGGTCTGCAGTTAAAAGCTTCACAAGCTGTCGCCCTTGCAGCTCTCTCCGTAAATCAATTGATAATCCAGCACTTTCTGCTACTTTTAGTGCAGCAGAAACAGCCCCTTTTCCAGCTAATCTAAGTGCCAGCCCCTCTGGATCTTCCTTGCAATCTGCTTCAACCTGAAATGCAATGATTTTTGTATAGAGTTTACATAAAAAGGAAATAGATAAAGCTGTCAAGTACTGGATGTTTTATTTAAGCCCGTATACACAAACAATATAAACTTCTGGAGAAAAAAGATGAATCTTGTGTAAAAGTACAAGGACGAGATCACAACCTCTTGCCAGCTCGTATAGTGATCATCTGCACTTAGTATGTGACTGTACCTCTGCAAATCTTGTTTCATTTGCAAAACCTAAGCATTACAATGAATAATGTCATTTAAGATTAAAAATAATATGGAAATTGGTACTTGCACTTCTAGACATTAAGTAGAAATATTAAAAACTACTATTTCTAGAACATTTAAACAAGGTGTTCAGGAATTCCAAAAGCAATAAAGTAGTAAAATCAGAAGATTCCTAATTCCAGGTTTTCACAAATTCCCTAAATATATGTAGAATGCAAAAATACATAATGAGAGCGCGTGATTTGAAGAAATTCAAAACTACATAAAGAGAGCATGTGACTTGAAGGAATGCACAATTAATTTGCTTCATTTAGTCCTAAACTTGGTCTTTTGTGTGGGTTCCTTGTACTTGAGGCTTAAACTATAAATAGCAATGATAAAGCAAGGGCTTTTTACATGGGATATTGAGTTCTCCAAAAAAAAATTGTTATTTAAGTTTAACAAGAAAATAAGTAGTATCCCATCCCAAGTTATTAGTTATAGGAAATCTTACATGTGGGTTGCATGTACACACACACAAGTTGAAGAATAAAATAATTAAAAACATGGCTTAAATCAAAATTTAATATTAGCTTTTAAAAGGACTTGCATCAAATTTTGCTTTGGGCCTAATAATACATTGGGTTGGCCCTGAACATTAAATAGAGAAATTTGAAGAATAAAAGGGAGGGTATGTACCCAAGCATATCAATCAAGTATCTACATTGGATAATGGATATATAATAAGTATGGCTACAGAAACTACTTCAGAAAATCTATGCATCATGTAAAGACAATATTGATATTACAAAACAATATTAAAAGAAAAATAAGTGTTACTTCAGCACCTCTTCCCTAGTAGAATCATTCTGATGTAGATGGCAGCTGCACATTGTGAGAACGTCCAAAGCAGCATCTAGTTCCCATGTGTGAACATATCTTTTATGAAATTAAGAAAGTTAGAAGTGACATCAAAGGCTGATACAAATAATGGACAACACATTTTAATAATGGACAACACATTATAAGCATGTAACAAAAAAGAGATATATTCACTTGCTAAAATTTCAAGTTGCTGTGAGGTGGATGCCCAGAAATAGTTCTATATCTCATAACACACTTGGGAGTGAATCATCTCATTTGGAAATTTGGCATTACCTTGTTGTGTAAAAGTTCTCTCTCTTTCCATAAATATTCACTTTTGGAAGAGTCTTACCTATTCAATATATACAAGAAAGAGATACATGCAAATTTTAAACATGACAGTATTGTGTGAAATTTCAATATATAGGTTACCACATGTCCATTATTCAAAACTGATTGATACTGAAGCATGGACAATGCACAAACCCACTTGTGTGAAAACTGATTGATACTAAATCTTTTGTGTAGAAATTTAATTACAGAAAGTGCAAGGATGGATTGAATTTTTAACCATAGATGATACAATGTTATGAATCAACTCCCGTGAAAATTTGGGTTGTTAGGTGAAGGCTCAAGAATGGTCTCACGTCTCTAATTGAAGGAACTGAATGTCACAAATATATCCAAACACATTTCCCAAAATGAACAACATGAAATTATTAATACACCTTAGGACAAGTATAGTAGTTTGACAGTCAGAAGAATAAACCCATTATGCATACATCTGATCTAGTGATTTACACACCTTAGAGCAAGTTTAGCAGCCAGCTGTTTGTCCTTCAACCTTAAGCAATACTGCCAACTATTGCTCCAAATATTACGTCCTCCGTATCCTTGACGCTGTGCAGAATGAATCTCTTCTGCACGTTCAATGATAAGCTGAAGAAGCTGATCAGAGGCCCCATTGCGTAGAAAACGATCAGAGAGGGCAAGAGCATCCATAAGCTTTCCTTCGCTAATTAGTCTATAACAGAGAAGAATAATATGTCACATGTACACTGCTAAAGAAGATAACTTGTAATTATTTAGGGCCCTAAAACTAAAGCTATTGAACAAAAAAAGATACAAGAACATACAGAAACAGACAAAGATTGTGATTAAGAACGTATAGGTGTTTTTTATTATTCCCCATTGTATATCTCAAATAACACCACATAATAAAAAGGGTTGACATTAACAATCTTATTTGAAGTTGACAAAACCGAATCAGGAATAAGTCAATGTTTAAGTAATGCAAAGTTCAGATTTCCATGGATGAAACTAAATTACCATTACATATAACCATTAATAACTAATATGAAGTAAATTGATGACATAGGTTATGACATGGCTGCATCTCATGTGCGTTGATTGCACCAAGTCTGCAACATTCTAATGCAAGTGGAAAGAAACTTAACAAAGGGGGAAAAAAACATAACTAATCAAAATATATATTCTCCCTCCCATATTTATATAAAAAAAAATTATCAAGGGAAAAAACTATAGTTTGAACAACTATTAACCATAATACCGTTCCACTGCCTTCTGATATGGTTCTTCATTATCCCAATCAAAAGAAAGGTAAACGGTTGAGTCAAGTTGAGAAGCTTCAGATTTTGAGGAATCGTGCCATAAGTCTGCAGCTTCAACCCCTTGGCTATTTAGGTCTGTCAGAGCTCCGGGGACTGTACTGCTATTAATGTCATCAGCATCCAATTCTGTTTCAGTATCATGTTCACGAACCCTCTTAACAGAAGTTCTTGCTTCAAGGTTGCCATCATCTTCTGTTTGATTAGCAGTTACGGCAAATTCGGAAACTCGGTGAAGGTTTGTTTGCATTTGTATCCATCTGTTCAAAGTTGGGAACCTGTACATCAGGAGAAAATGATGAAAAATTGGTGAAGAATATTGACAGAAAGAATACCCCTGTGGCTTGTAAGTGAATTTATAAAGGAAAAGACGAGAAATAACAAGAAATGTTGGGTAAAAATATTAACCTAAGTCAATCATGTTTCAATCACATAGAACACACACCGCTCCCCACCCTCCCTAAAAAAGGAAATGCCACATGCGAACATGAGATGTGAACATGGAAATGCATAGTAAAATCACTTGTCTTACCCTCCATTCACAAGCACCAAAACCCTAGAAAGAATACCCCCGTGGCTTGTACGTGAATTTTTAACGGAAAAGACGAGAAACAACAAGAAATGTGGGTAAGAATATTAACCTAAGTCAATCCTGACTCAATCAAATAGAACACACACCGCTCCCCATCCTCCCGGAAAAGGGAAATGCCATATGCTAACATGAGATGTGAACATGGAAATGCATAGTAAAATCACTTGTCTTACCCTCCATTCACAAGCACCAAAACCAGAAAGAGGGCATGTTAGCAAAAGGCCTAATAAATTTTACCTTATCAGCCACAGATATTGTTAGAATTTCTGCCCTCATTGTGGTCTGCCCCTAGTCACCTAAATTGTGGCATTTGAATTGTCTTCATTGCAGCCTCCAACACCTACATTGTGTTGGGTTTGAAGGGGTGGGTTTAGTCTCACATTGCTTAGAGATATGGCTTGTGTTGTGTTTGTAGGTTGGGGCAATCCTTACCCTACAAGCCAGTTTTGTAGGGATGAGTTAGGCCCAACCCACGAATTCAATTAATGTAACTTCATGTAAGGGCTTTCTTGAAAAGCTCCATAAAAACAATAAGGAAGATAGAAGTAGATGTTGACCCACAAATTCAATTAAGGCAGAAGAAATTGAGGTATGCTTCTTACATGATTTTTGATAGAAGTGCCTCTTAAGCATAGAGAAAAGTTTTATCACACAGCTATGAGACATAAATGTCATATGGGAGAGAATGTTGACAGTTAAAGTCTGTTAGAAAGGTTTACGTGAGTGGTTATGGTTAGATGACGAGTAAATACATAGGGTCAAAAGTTAAGATTTGTATTTATTTTTCTCTAGTGTATATATAACATAGCTTTTCGTGTATAAGACACATATTCTCTCATATCTTGTATGCAAGCTCATTTTTCTCTTTTTCCATATGGAATCTAGAGGTATCAAGAGCCTAATGAGAGGAAATCCTAAATTGTACTAACCCAGCGGACCCACATGACCACTGCTTTTTCTGGTTGTAATGCCCGTTAAGAGTTTCACATTGGATGAGTTTTCTTTTATACAACGCATTGGATGAGATATGGTCTGAACAGTTGGGACAATCCTCACCTTACTACCTGGTTTTGTAAGGGGTGAGTTAGGCTCAACCCAAAATTTAAGATGGTATCATAGTATACCCAAAATCCATTGGACCACCTGCTATCATGTTACCACCATCGGGTCACGCTCCAGATGTCCATGCTTGGCGGCGGGGCGTTTAAAAGTCTCAAATTGGATGAGATATGACCTAAACAAAAGTTTACAAATAAGGACAATTATACCCTTAAAAACCAGTTTTGCCCGGTTTTGCAGGGTTGAGTTAAGGTCAACCCAAATTCTAAGAATATTGTTGTTTTCTCCAGCCTGCTAGATTAATGCTTTTACAGACCCCGTCCGTTCCTACTGTTGTGTAACACACAGGTTCTCTCATGGTTTACCGTTTACTCTTTTTTGACAAAATCCAACAAGTAAGCTCATTGTTGCAAAGGGGAGAATGTTAGAATCAATGTGTTGTTAAACAAGACAAGATATGGAGAAATACATTCATCAAAATCAAATTGTAGTGGCTATATTAAGGTAGAAGGATTGTAGATTCCCGTCTTAAATGATTTGGGTATGTGTGGAGAAGACTCGTATAAGTACCAATTAGGTGGGTTGGGAAGATGGGGGATAATCAAATCGTTAGGTGGATACACATAAATTCAAACAAATAAAATAGATATAGAGGTAAATGTTTTATCTTTAAATTTAATATATGATAGAGCTGTATAAAAAAAGGTACATAAATGTATACTTGTTGATGAAAAAACTCTAGATGAAATCAAGATGTTAACAATATCAAAATGAATAAAAGTTGCATATTAATGATCGAGAATCTGAGTTTTTTTTTTTTGACAAATGATCGAGTATGTGAGTTAGTATACCAATACATACAAATAGGGTACGCTACCTTTCAGATTGATCAAGAGCAAACTCATAAAACATACGATCAACATCTGGAGCCTGCTGTAATCCATCACTCAAGGAGCTTGAAATAGAAGAGCTACTGCTGTCGTGCAGTATACAACTCCCAAATACACATGCCAAGACAGCCCTCACAGGAGATATTTTTGCCAAATGTTTCACCACATCTAACTCTAGAGGATATAATGAAACTCCAGGTGTTGCTGAGGAACGGGAATAGCAATTAGGCTTTGCATCTTTAGATGAAGGAGAAAGTACTTTATTTTCAGAGCTGCTCTTAGGGAACGAAGGAACAACCGGAATGCATGCCCATCCATGTCCAGATCGTGGGGGATAAACTGGAGGCACACATGCAGAAATGACCTCGTGTACAAAATCAGCACACATAATTTCAGCTGCCTTCCCTGCTGCATCAGTACTGCCTCTTTCAAAAACAAGACGGGTCAAAAGCTGTGAGATAAGACAGTAAAACTTGGTCAAAGGAAAGCAAGACATGCTCGTTATATAAAAATACTAAATTTTCGTTATTTCTAAATGGCTCCATAAAAGGAGACTTAGTGCCTAAGGCTCCGCCATTGCTGCGTTTAGGAAGAGTCAAATTTATGCAGCTCGAACCCTGTAAATAGAATAAATCCAAGTCTCACACTCACTACAGAGAATGTCTAAATAGGACTCAAAAAGTTTAGGCAATCACCACCTTTCAAATTGGCTGTGTGGGGTAGAGTTATGCATAAAAACTTAAGATAGCATGAAAGTACATCCTAGAACCATCATTGAGCCACTCGTTTTATCCATACACCAGGCTCAATAGTCATGGCATGAGGGGTTACTGAGAAAAACCAAATCCCCTCTTGGTCAGAGATAAGGCCTAAATAGAACTAAGAAAAATTTGGAAATCCCCACCTTACAAGTGTTGTGAGGCTAAGTTTGGCCTAACCAAATCCCCTCTGGGTCAGAGATAAGGCCTAAATAGAACTTAGAAAGTTTCGGAAATCCCCATCTTACAAGTGTTGTGAGGCTAAGTTTGGCCTAAAAACTTAAGACCATGTAACAGAAGGCTATTTTAGCAAGTAGAATCAATGTGGAGGGGTAAAAGAGATATATGAATAACTTCTGATAATAAAAATAGATCCACAGTTGTGCAATAGTAACAGGCTTAAATACGCATAAACATGGTGGTAGTTGCGTCTAAAATCAAACACTGTCAAATAATTTAAATATTTTAAGAACCTTACATCCTTAGGCCACTCATAAACAACAGAGAAAAAGTTGAAATCATGAGTAGTATCAGTTCCATCAACTATATCGCCAATTGCAGCAACATGAAGAATGAATTGTGACAAATATGTCATAGGTTTGGCACTCAAGGGAGAAAATATTCCCTTCCCAGAGTCTTTAATGTCAAAACCAGAAGACTGCGGGCCAGTTTCTCCTCCAACTGTACTTAAAGGTATTGGCTTAACAACTCTTAAGCCGAGCCCAAGTACAATGTCCTTGTCACTATTGGAAATAACAATCCTCTCAGAATACAATCCTTCACCTCTAGTAGTACTTGGTTCAGTTTCTTCATCACTGACAGCTCTTGCAAGGTTATGCAGCTTACCTGATTTTAGTATAAAAACATGTCATAACCATTGAATTCGTACTTGATGGACACAGATTTCACCAAACTAAATTTTATAACAAAAAGTAATAAAATGACAATAAATATAAGTACCGCTCAGAAACTGTCGCTTGCCCATATGAGCATCCTCAATCATCTGATGTAGCAAAGCCAGAGCACGCTCCCTCTGCTCCTGCCGGTGTGACTCTTTAGATGATGTGATGACAATTTCCCCAGATAGGATTTCCTGCAGCGTTGGAGGGTTGTCCTGGAGGAGTAAATCATATAAACATCATTACCAAAATCACAGCCTTCTACGGCATTTGAATGTAAGTTTTCTGTGGTATGGCGTTTGTATGTACTCAAGTTTGTGATCATATTTGCCTCAAGGTATGAAGCAACTTCTTTTGCTTAAGTTCAAAGGATTTGCAATCCTTGTCTTTGACTCTAACATACTAGATTTATTAACGTGTTTCATTCTTCTGATATTTTGAACAAAAAGAAAATGGTATTAGACCACACGTGACTAGGGTTCCAGAATTTGTGTCTTCTAGTCATATTTTATTATAATATGATAAGGCAAAGTTTTCTTTGGCCGAGTGACAAATTGTGTGATTCCTTGGTGTATTTGACTAGAGGAAAATGCTTGTAGTTATGTTCAAAATGCTTATTCTTACACTATTGTAGGACTATATTTTTGCAACCTCTATTCATTCTGCAGAGTGTCGTTAAGGACGTAACCTTAACAAAAAAAGAAGTTGAAAAGCTCTTTTGTATCAATGGCTTTAACACCGTCTTTATCACGGAAAATGCCTTAACTTGGAAGATGTACAAGTTACAACACCACTATCTTGTGCTTTTCCGGGCAAAATAGTATTGAACTATAAATTAGTTGCTCAGCAAAGCTATGATAACATGCCAAATAATCTATTTAAGTGAAAACATGAACTGTTAAAAAGACCCAAAAAAGTGTTCTATATCGATATAAGAAACCAACTTAATGGGAATAACAGACGCCGACATAGTAACATTATTAGGGTATATGCCGATGCTCAAAATCATAAAAGGAAATTAATTCTTGCATGGAGCATATTGGAACTGATTTTCTTGAAATGGAGTCTTATAAATAATATTCAAGCCCTAACCTGCTCCAAGAACTCCTGTAGGCGCTTTAGAAGACGTCGTGACACAGAAATGACTCCCACTTCAAGGATCTGATCCCAATAAGTAGAGCCAACTTTGGGAGATCCTCCTGGATATATCTCCGATAACATAATCTGGGCCTACATGTGAATAATAAAAACCACTATCTAGTCATGAGGTCAAAGCTTATAAGAATAAAGAAGGACTAGAGATCAAAGTTATATTGAACAGCATTTCACGAAAAGAAAATATGCCTAAATGGAAGACATTCGGGGTAAACAATAATTGTATGCACAAACATTAGATTCTATATCATATCATAAATGATAATTCTTTGTTCTATCAATCTCTCCCTTGTTTGATTTCTTACAAATACAATTAATGAAAATATTGGTTTCACCCTATTAATGTTTATGATACCCCTATAATTTGTAAAATAAAGTCTTTAAATAGGTGTATGACTATCTTTTATTGTGGCTCTAGCTCTGAGATGGCTCCTTATTGTTTTTACATAACTAAGTAGTTCATCCAACATAGGTTTTGGAGTTGTTATTAAGCTTGGAATTCCTGTTAAAATTTGAATAACTAGAGTTATTTAGTTTCAAAACCTTTTAAAAGATTAAAGAGGCTGGAGTTCATGGGAGTGGTAAACTCACTGTTATTAGGTGTATTTAGTAGAACTAGAGTAGAGTGAGTAGAGTGTTCGTACTTTTAAAGTTACGATTCCGAGACCGTACTATGAGATCGGATTGGTTTTTCTAGCCTTCGTCTCTTAAAAAGCATTTTAATTGCAGTGTTTAAAAAGAAAAGTGAAAACTAAATATTAACTCTCCTAATAGCTAAACAGTCAAGTATAGGCCGCCTAAACTTCTTCTGTTATCATTAGCTTGTTCTTTTCCATATGTGCTTTTTTGTATCATAAAAGGAACAGTATTATGCTACTTTTATTGTTTTGATCCTTTCCTTCTCCACGTGTCTAAATTCTTCTGTATGGAGGGGGAATATATTAAAGAAATGAATGCAGCACCTGATTCAGCAGTTGTTGAGACATCCCTGCAGATTTTGCAGAAGTTGCGGCGACATCAATGCAAAGAAGAATCTGTCAGAAAATGCACATTCTCAGAACCAGCTATATACAAAGCATTCTATTCCCTATCAGATGAAAAAATCTAAATTGCTTTCTTAACAGTTAAGTCACTTACTGTAGACAAGGGTCCCAACTGGGAGCGTAAAGAGGAGAAATCTAGATCCTGCACCCGCGACACCACATCATCTACCTGCATTCATAAAATGATTACCATTCATGATAAGCAATTAGAAATAGTCAAGAATATGTTAAAAAAGAATCCATACAAAAGTTGTAACGAAGACAACTCAACTCGGTGTGTTATACTGACTGTTATAATTTGAATTGGGTCTAAGGTGATGACCGACCCCGTGTATAAACACATGATCAGACCTTATCCCATCCAATGTGAGATTCTTAACACATACACTACAGGCTTAAGATTGGCCATTTCAAGTGTCCCACAGGTGGTCCGAAAAGCGGTGACCTAATAGGCTCTGATAGTGTATTGGAATTTGGGTTGGACTTTACTTAACTGTTACAAAACCCGCTTGTAATGTGATGGCTGGCCCCACGAATAAACACGAGATCAGACTTTATCTCATCCATCATGGGACTCTTAACACTGGATAAAGAAGAAAAGTATATTTGTCACATAACATGCGGATCTAGTAATTTGAAAATGATAACAGCATCTACATACCCCAAGGGTATAATGCAAAACCTATAGAATTACACTCTGTTGATATTTGTACGTAGAATAGCCCCATATCAACTATATTATAGCATTAGGTGTAATCTCTTTATATATAATAAAGTCTCCGTAGTGCTTTTAAAACACACGGTTTAACCTAAATGTCTCTTAATCTCTTTTAATTCAACATGGTATCTAGAGCCTACTAAGAGGCAATTTTTCGCCGTGCTTTATCCGGTTGACCCACTGTTTTCAGGTGACAAAATTTTATTTTTGCAAACCGTGTCATCACTCCGGTTTGCCTCCAAAATTCTCCGGTAACCACCAGACCACTGCCGCCATCCGCCGCTACTAATTTTGGCGACCTTCCAGCGAACTAACTCTACTGACAAAAGCGCCTCCTTCGATCCCGACGATTTCTCCACTGCCGCACTCGCCACCGTGCAACTTTTCCAAATCCAATGCTCATGGCTACTCCTCAGAACTTTACGCCAAACTATGATGATTTTCTCAAGTGGTATCAGGGATTCCATTTCGGCTAGTGGGATTTAAGTGACGATAATCAGGGATTATTAGAACTCAGATTCTACTGCTTCGGTTGCACACACTAGTAATTCATCTGTTTGCTTCTCTCAATCATCTTCTCTTGGACCTTGAGTCATTGATTCTAGTGCGTCTGATCATGTTACTGGTAATAAAAATCTTTTCTCTTCCCTCTCTACCTTTGGTTTCTTACCTACTATAACTTCTGCCAATGGTTCTCAAACCCGATCCGAAGGAATTGGTACTGTTCAAATTCTACCTTCTCTCTCTGTTACTTTTGTTCTCTATGTACCTAATTGTCCATTTAATTTACTTTCAGTCAGTCGTTTAACTCATTCTCTTGATTGTATTGTCACCTTCACTAATAGTAATGTCACATTGCAGGATCGGGGTTCGGGACAGACAACTGGCGTCGGATATGAGTCTCAAGGTCTTTATTATTTTTCAGTGTCATCTCAGACATGCTCAGCCAAAGATTCTCCACTCACAATCCATGCTCAGTTAGGTCATCATAGTCTTCCCAAATTACAGAAGTTGGTGCCAAGTTTATCGAAAGTATCTGATTGACATTGTGAGTCATGTCAGCTAGGGAAACACACTCGTAGTCAATTTCCCAATCGAGTCAATAAACGAGCTTCGTCCCCCTTTGCTTTAGTTCACTCCGGTGTTTGGGGTCCCTCACGTACTATCTCTACTCTTGAGTCTAGGTATTTTGTCACCTTTATTGATGATTTTTCACGTTGTACATGGTTATTTTTAATGAAAAATAGATCAGAATTATTTTCTATTTTTGAAAAAATTTATAAAGAAATAAAAACTCAATTTGGTGTGTCTATTCGTACCTTAAGAAGTGATAATGCTCGTGAATATTTATCCCAACAATTTCAAACTTTTATGTCCAGTAATGGTATTCTCCACCAAACATCTTGCCCTCATACACCTCGACAAAACGGGGTAGCCGAACGCAAAAACCGACATCTCGTAGAAACCACTCAGACCCTACTTCTCCATGGTAATGTTTCACTTCGGTTTTGGGGAGCGCTGTGCTAACGGCATGTTACCTCATAAGTCGCATGCCATCATCTATCCTTAACAATAAAATCCCTCATTCAATCTTTTTTCCACATTCTCCCCTTCACCCAATTCCTCCCCGAGTCTTCGGGTCTACATGTTTTGTACACAATCTCTCTCCTGGTCTTGATAAACTATCAGCTCAAACATTAAAGTGTATCTTTCTTGGTTATCATCGATCTCAAAAAAGGTTATCGTTGCTATTCACATACCCTACAACGATACCTCATGTCAGCCGATGTCACCTTCTTCGAGTCTGTTCCATATTTTGAGTCCAGCCAAGTAACTCCGGAACCCCTTCAGGAGAGTACTCCCACACCTCTTTCGGAAGTCCCATAAATCATTATTCCCTATCATTCTAAGGAACCTGACCCACTAGATAACCCTACAATTGACCCCCCGACTTCTCGTCCAATTCGAACATATCAGCATCATCGACCAACGTCTGTCGTACCTGTCCCTGAGGTCGTACCTGTTCCTGAGGTCGAACATGTCCCTGAGGTCGTACATGTCCCTGAAGTCGAACATGTCCCTGAAGTCATTGCAGACTCTCCTCCGACGCTCTCGCCGTCACCGGATCTGATCCAGCAACCTGAGTCTGATCTTCCGATTGCCCTTCGAAAAGGTATACGTCAAACACGAAATACTTCTCCACATTATATTAATTTATGTTATCATCGTCTTTCTCTTTTGCAGTATACTTGTTTGTCTTCTTTGTCTTTTGTTTTTATTCCTAACACTCCAAGTGAAGCATTATCTCACCCTGAGTGGAGGCAAGCTATGATTGATGAAATGTGTGCTCTTCAAAGTAGTGGTACCTGAGAACTGGTTCCTCTACCCCCTGAAAAATCTTTAGTAGGTTGTCGTTGGCTTTACACAGTGAAAATTGGTCCAGATGGTAAGATTGATCGATTTAAAGCTCGCTTGGTAGCCAAAGGATACACTCAGACTTTTGGGTTGGATTATAGTGATACCTTCTCGCCTGTAGCCAAGATGGCATCTATTAGACTTCTAGCCATTGCAGCCATTCGACACTGGCCTTTTCATCAACTTGACATCAAAAATGCATTTTTACATGGTGATCTTGAAGAGGAAGTATATATGTAGCAACCACCTGGATTTGTTGCTCAGGGGGAGTCATCGAATATGGTTTGTAGGCTACACAGGTCTCTTTATGGTCTTAAGCCATCTCCGAGAGCTTGGTTTGGCAGATTCAGCACTGTTGTACAACAACTTGGTATGGTCCGTAGTGAAGCTGACCATTCTGTCTTTTATCGTCACTCAGCCCAATGTTGTATTTATCTTATTCTGTATGTAGATGATATTGTCATAACTGGTAGTGATGAGCAGGGAATATTCCAATTGAAACATCTCTCGAATCAATTTCAGACAAAAGATCTTGGTAAACTCCGATATTTCTTGGGTATTGAGGTAGCCCAATCTAAAGATGGTTTGGTGATTTCTCAGCGGAAATATGTTACGGATATTTTGGAAGAAACAGGTTTGTTGAACGCTAAACCGGATGATACTCCTATGGATCCAAGTGTCAAACTACTACCCAATCAGTGGGAGCCTCTATCAGACTCGGGAAGGTATAGGAGATTGGTTGGAAAGTTGAATCATCTCACAATCACTCGTCCAGACATTTCTTTTGCAATCAGTGTGGTAAGCCAGTTCTTAAACTCCCCTTGTCAGGAACACATGGATGCTGTTATCTGGATTCTGAGAAACATCAAATGTGCTCCAGGAAAAGGTGTAGTGTATGAAGATAAAGGACATACTCAGATAATTTGATACTCCGATGCAGATTGGGCAGGATCACCAATTGACAGACGATCCACCTCTAGATCTTGTGTACTTGTTGGAGGAAATCTTATATCCTGGAAAAGTAAGAAACAAAATGTGGTTGCAAGATCAAGCGTCGAGGCAGAGTATAGGGACATGGCAATGGCAACATGTGAACCGATTTGGTTAAAACAATTGCTCAAAGAACTTCAAATCGAAGAAGCAAGACCAATGACACTTGTATGTGATAATCAAGCTGCATTGCACATTGCTTCAAATCCAGTCTTCCATGAGAGGACCAAACATATTGAGATAGACTATCACTTTGCTAGAGAAAAGATTGAATCTGGCGACATCGTCACAAGCTTTGTCAACTCTAATGATCAATTGGCAGATGTGTTTACAAAATCTCTGCGAAGTCCCAGAATTAATTATATATGTGGCAAACTTGGTGCATTTGACTTATATGCTCCAGCTTGAGGGGGAGTGTTGATATTTGTATGTAGAATAATCCCACATTGACTATATTATAGCATTAGTTGTAATCTCTATATATATAATGAAGTCTCTGTAGTGCTTTTAAAACACATGGTTTAACCTAAATGTCTCTTAGTCTCTATTAATTCAACACACTCATTGGATTACCCCATACATCAAGAAAAAGAAGTAAGATGATGGAGGTCGAGCAACAAATTATTCAGGTAAGTAATCTCAGAGGGGCCTGTCATCTCAGAGGTTTTTCTGCCGTCAACCTCACAAATTACAGCCATTTTAAGCTTTCAACAACCTACAGAATAAAATCAGGTCTCTTTTCTCTTTCACCTTAAGTGTGTTGTTTGCAATCTAGTTTTGAAAATTGAAACAACACAATACTTCTTTCTGTGTTGCAGCCACCTTTTTAGAAACGATCTCTTTGATATTCTTTTAAGCACAGCATATGTATCCTCCTACCTTGGAACAAATTATGTTTGCTCATTACAAAGGTTTTGGTAAAAACAATGAGGCCAAAACTCACTGGCAATTAAACATAGGTTTTTGCAAAACCAATAACTAGGTCCTGTGTGCATATGTCAATAATGCATTGAGATGACAGGAAAAATCTGTCAAAGCTTTAAGTTCAATAGATCAGGGAAATTACAACCCAATAAAAGTACATACAGATGCTTTTTTGCAGGCACTATCTACCCATTCAGCTAACTCAAGGGTTGCTTTGTCTTCGGCGGATAATGAAAATCGATGTACTGCTTCTTCTCCTATATCAAACTTTGCTTTCTGCATGCAACTGCAGAAGAAAAAAAACATCAGATTTATTGGGATGGAAAAAATATTTTACACAGGTACATAGAAGAATGGGGAAAACTTACCCTAAATCAGATGAAACAACAAAATAAAATAAACTTGCATTAGAACACTAGCCCAGAGAGTTATCTAATACTCCAGAAATTAACTACAGAAGAACCGAAGACAATAAATGAAAATATAACAAAAAGCACAAAGATACAAGCTGCACTCACAGGTTGAGCAGCTTGGAGGGAGCTGCACGTAACACTGTCAGTGCCTCTTTCCATCTCCATTGGCGTTCAGATAATGGAAGAAGATGCTGCAAAATTGATAAACGCCATTCCCATTCTTCAATGAAACGTGCTGAGGTTGACATTTGCCACTCGAGGGCCTGTCTGCTAGCTGTGCTTACACCACCATCTAGTGTGTTTTCTAACTCAACCACGGATGACGGAATGTTTTGACGCAATATGTCAAGTAACAAACTAGTGAAAGATATGACCATTTTATTTCCCTCTTCACTTCTAGTAGAACTATTACTTCCCGAAGAAGATGCATTGGATAATTTAGAATCACTCCCTCGTGATCCACAATGCATGGAGTTCGCAGAGATATTATCCATATGCAGCAGTGAAATCATGACATTCACCATAAAAATCTGCGTCATTGAAAAAAATCAGAGATCAATGAATGAGCATAGTTTCATAACTGGAAAAGGAAATTTAAGAGTCTTCAAACAAGTTAAGCAAAAACTTAAAATATTAAAATTTAAAGGTATATTAAAGCATCACAGGAAATGCAAAAAACAATGCCAAATGGATCCTTTATATAGTGAGCACCATACTACATAGAAGCTGTTTGGTAATATGTACAACAACTAACTACCGATATATGACATTACATTCTACATTAACTTTCCTCACGTATATATTGTGAACATAAACAAAAGATCCAAATACAGGGTATAATTAATTATTTGATTTCAAATAAAATAAGGTAAAAATGGAGAAAGAGATAGACAACATGTACCACTTGCCACAGGACAAACGTTTAATCTAAACTAGAGCAAAAATTATATAATTGATTAGAGAAAAGAGCAAAATTACAACCAGTGTGGACTGATGATAAGATTATGAGAAAACTATCGGTCACCTACATCATTAATAAATTCGTTTAGATATGATATATTATTATTACTACTAACAACACAAAAAGGAAATTACTACAGTTTTTGAAGTTTGGACAACTGACTCCAACACTTAAAATATTACAATTTTAAGAAATACAGATGATTAAAACAGAATGCAAAACATTTAAAACGATGTTACGTGGACCATTTTTATAATGTGTACATGCTACTTGCAAACTTTATGTCTAGCCAAATATACATTGAATATTACTACAGCCTATGAGTTTTTTCCTTACGTTTATTTTGTGAAAATTAATTAACAGAAGCGTCTAAACATAGTAAATTTGAAAAATAAAAACATGAATGAAAGTAATGTTGGAGAGGAAGAAAAGCAATTAACAAAAAATCTAAATAAAACAGGTAGAAGTAGAACTTGTCCCCAGACATAGGTTTCAACTTCCATCCAAGTCAGGTAAAAAAAACAATAGATTATAGAATTTTTGAACAATTGGTGCCAAGACTTTAAATATAACAATTTAAAAAAATTCAAAATATCACAGAAACTGCACTTTTCACAACTGTCAGTCATTGATACATCACTTGACATATTACATCCTACATAAACCCTTCCCAAATCCCATAATTAATTGTGAGAAATAATTAATAGGAGGATCCAAACGCGTCATATTTATCAATTTTAAATAAAGAAAGTATTTGACAAAGCACTTATCACTGGTCAGATGTTTCATGTAGTTCAGGTGGGGAAAAAATGTTTTGAGAAAAAAGAATGAACAACATGTCTGCCTCCGGAATGAGAAGTATAAGATTACAAGAAAATCCTGATATACTCGGCTGTCTGATAAGGAAGAAATTGGACAAAAAAATTATAAAATCTTTGAAAAGGGAATAACCTTGCGTGGAAGATTACTAATAGCATCCAAATGGCTCCGCAAGTCCTTCAAATGAACTAGGGGCACATTTTGATGAGTTTCTATTTCATCAGGTATACTCCTTTCCATTGCTCCTAAAGCGAGAACAACTGATTCTAGAGCATACCGCATATGCATGAGTTCTACATCTTGCTTCCTATGTTAAATGAAGGAAAATCAGCAAAGAAAATAAACCTCAAGTAATATGAAATATAGACATCACAGTAATTATGAGACGATAAGCATTTGAACATTTCATATCAAGAAAGTCTCGCCATACAATTGTGGCTTTCATTCAGTCAGGTGCCATCAGATTACATGTTCATACGTGCAAAAAAAAAATCTTGAAGCAACTGAGAATAATCCAAAGGCAAACCAAATGGTGTAGAAAGGAAAAGAGGTGTGTGGCTAGCATTACTGTTAAATACTAGTATATATGAACATAATGTAATGCAAGTTTATTAGTTAGATGTACATCCACTCCATATTTGACAAAATTACATTCATATAATGCAATGCAAGTTATACGAACATAATGTAATGCAAGTCAATTAATCAGATGCCGCCCGTCCACTCCATAGTTGACAAAATTACCATTCATATAAATATCCCATCTCAAACAATTAAATAACATTTTAATCAAAAATAAAAATGTCTTGTTTTACTACATTAGTTCATCTTAGACCAAAATATTTATGTTAGTTGCTAATAGTGATAGCGAATAATTAATTATACTAATGAAAGATCGAGAATAGATTACAGAAGTGAATTGTCAGACCTCTTCAGTTTTATAACAAGAGACAGAAGCAGAGATTTGCAAATTTTTGTGTCGGTAGACACTTTGATGGACACGGTGCGAGTATAGAATTTGAATAGATACCAGACTGTCTCCAAACGACGGGTCATTGGTGAAGGGAGGATTATATTTTGGTTTGATCGAAACGGCATTGTTAATGCCTATTGTTGTCATGCTATCTATGGGTCAAACATACCACCCAAAACGGTGTATGATTCAGGCACTAGTTATCGTATTTCACATCTTGTTCTGTCACTCTTTTCTTATCCAATTCCAAGATGTTCAACTCCCATTGTTGACCATTATTTTTTTATTGGTGAAGAAGAATCATAAGCATACCTTTTCCAGGCTTCTAGAGTAGAAGCAATTGGTTGCATAGTGATCAATTCTATGGCTTCCCGGAATTTTATGCCTGGGACAACATCAAATAGTACCTACAGAAGATTCTCCAGTCATGACAGGATAAGAGAAGATGCTGCTATCATATTTAAGACTGAAACATAAAGTACAAAGAATCTCAAATGAATTCTGACAGATTCTGTTAAAATTTAAAAAACCATAAAGTATCAACTTGTGATATATTTTCCTTTGAAAAATAAAGGTGGCAAGTTTGTAGTGACTACGGACAATTTCAGAAAGGAGGGTAACTGCCCTTTGTGATTTTACACATCAACAAACATTCATTTGTAGTCAAATCTGTTTTCATCATCAAAGATATACCCACTGTGTGTGGAATGAAATCAAAGAACTAACATAGTTACATGATAGCATCAAAGGCTATTACCAAAATAGAGGAGGAATCATGCCATTTAAGATCGTAACATTGTTGTCTACAATTTATATCACATCTATCTTCTAAATAAAAATAAAAGCAGCCCCAATAGCCTCTGCTCTACATATATCATGTATCAAAGGATACAACATACATAAAGTTCAAATATTCAAGTGAGTCCTATAAAGGAGAATCGTCTTTACTGAGAAGATGCAAAAATTACATATATTTCAATTCAATCGCATCGATAACTATTGATATGCAATTATAAGCCTTCCAAAGATAGGAATGAATTCCCAGCATATGAACTACAATGTCGTACATTTGACAAAAATTATTACCCGAATAGGAGTTTGGACAGAAAGACGTTCTAACACAAAGTTCTCAACAAAATGATCAGAATAGACATCTTCATCACTAAATGCCGCTTGTTCTTTTCCAGAGCGCGCTAATGAGAATTTTGAATTCCAAGACTGGCCAGAATTCACACAAGCAACAAAAGAGGCAAGATCGAGCTGATAGCATAAAGTATCACACAGATGCTCCACACAAGATATCTGTCAGAATATCAAACCAAACGTTCAGCAAAGTTCCACCTATTCATTCTTTTACTTTTATTACCCAAAAATCACATAAGAAACAACGAAAGACGAAAAATACCTCATCTGATTTATTACCATAAAGAGAAGATTCTTCAAGCCGAATCACTTGCGACTTACTTGTCCATAGAAGTTGCATTAATTTTCTCCTTGCTGCTATTTTACCTGCCAACAAATCCCAACCCATGGCAGCTAATAAAGGTTGAAGTTGTGGAAACAATTGGAGGACCTGCAACAAAAAAGTACATGAGTTTATATTTGAAAATACATCTATGTAGAGACTAGGTAGGGAGAAGGGATAGTTAAATTAACAGGATGTAATAATTGATACAGTAAGTGTCAAACATAAATTGGCACATACATTGCTAGCTTCTTCTAGTTGCTCTCTTTTCACGGCAGACAGGGCGGTATCCATAATACATTCAAAAACATGTAGTCCGGAAACACGGGCATAATGATACATCTCTGTCTTGCACAATCCGATTACCTCGTTCAGTGATAGTGTCTTATCATCCAAGTTCTGACCTGGTTTCAGTTCTGCCAGATAGTTTTGAAGACGCGCAAGAGGGCGTGGAGTGAAATCGTCAGTTTGACCTCTATCAATTTCGATCTCTTCAGATAAAACCTCATCATGAATGCTCTAAACAGAAACGTTGATATTTGATATAGTTAAACAAAACAAATTTCCTTTTACATAAAATGGCCAAGGAAAAAATTATATGCTGCAAAGTGTAAACTCATTACTCATCTAACAACTTAGAAATGAATTTAAATAAAGGAAAATAGTAACACGAGACAAAATGACCAATCCAAAACTGATATGAACTGAGTGCTAGTGAAACCATTTTCTCCGAGTTGACTAAATGAGGGGGAAAAGGTGGGACACGGGAAATTTTTTGTAAAGACCTTACTTATCAAAAGCCAGAATGCTTTAATGGAACAACAAAATGTTTCTTGAAACACAAAATAAGCATTCCCAAAATTTTCTGCTTGCTTGAACAATGGTCTGCTTTCTTTAAAATACGATGTCTCTACTAAATCATAAGTTTCTTAAAATTTGAATTATTTTGTGCTTTGCTTTTTCTAGCATCCCATTTGAAGTGATGTTTTGCTACTCTATATTATATGTGATTATTCTACTTCGGCATTTCCTTAATGTCAGTTATTTTGCATCCAATAAGTTAAGGAAATTAAAAAAAAATAATAAAAAAAAAACTTGTTATGACTATTGAAGTTTTATTGGAGTCTCATATTGCCCAGTTTTGTGGGTTGGTGGATGAATATATGGACTTAGGCACCCTCGTCTTATGAGCTAGCTTTGAGAGTGGGATCTAATTCCACTTAAAATGGTAAGAGAGCCGGGTTAAAAATGATAATGTGGGAATTGGACCCGGTACCCATGCTAACCGTCTAAGTTGTTAATCTTGGATAGCGGCGTGTAGTGCCAGACCCCAAATATGATAAAGTGGCATAGTTGATAGCGGGATAACCGTTACTGTGAGCTTTAAAAACCAAGGCAAATACTTAACGAGAATACATAAATACTTAAAATAAGTTCCAACAACATACATAATTCCTTAAAAACAAGTTACAACAGCATACATAAATTCCAACAGCACCACAATATAAGTTCCCATCAAAATCAAATCATTAGCATGCTCTAAATGACTAAAACAAATCATAAACGTAAACAAAATGACTAAATCACATCCATTAATTTTTCCACCTATGTGATTTGTCCATTCATCATTTGTTTCAGTCTTACAGTTTTGAGTTTGTCTACGGGACCATTAATTTTGCAGATCATGAACATTTTAGCTTGCTTTAGATGTTTTCACCTTATGAAAATATGATTCAGTCATTTGTGCAAAAATAAGACTTGTACTTACATTTAATCATTGTGCCTTGCTATATTATGGAAATGCCTTGCTTTCTCAATATTATTTTTACATTGGGTAAACAGTTCAATATTAGAAGTTGGTTTTCCGGGTCTAGTTCATATAAGCACTAAAAGTTTATACAACTGAAATTTTTACATTGGGTAAACAGTTCAATACTAGAAGTTGATTTTACCAGTCTAGTCCACATAAGCACTAAAAGTTTATACAACACTTGAGTTCGATAGCATTTACTGATCATAGGAAGAATTATATAAATGAATAAAAAATTTGGTAGAAGAAAAAAGGGACTGTATACCTGCATCATTTGAACAATATATCTGCAGTTTGATGAAAGAGCTTCACTGTAAATCTTTAGTATCTGGTTGCGCATGATAAGCCAAGATTCCCCAAAATCCTTGCTTCTTGATAAAATGGCCTTCAAGAGATCTTTCAAAACTATGCTACAAAAGAATCAGGAACATGTGTGGGTATGAACTACTAGGACTGAAAAAATGAGGAAAAACACAATACAGCCAGGTTGCAAGCTCAGGAAATCGAATATTAATGAAATCTTTCCATGTGTCCTCTAATTTAGAGAATAGGGTCTGGAATATTGATTATTGATTCTTAAGGGTGCTACTCTATACTGTTGTGCAATAATTGAAATTACAAATGTTCGAAGAAAATGGTAGCCTAACAGTTTTCTGAACCATGTTGCCCCACTGTTTTTTTCCTATTCTCTTCTTATCCACCAATCCTCCCAAGTGTACATTAACTGTTTTCAACTAAACATTCTATTATCTACCATACAACAACATCAACAACCAAGCTCTATTCCACTCAGTTACATATGATTAATTGGCATCACAATACCATGACATGTATTAAGTTCACATTTAGACCATTTGTCAGTATCTCTACTCTTAACTATTGGGCTGCCCCTGTCAGACTAACTTCTGTATTTCTGGGATCTGTACATGCATACTCAAACAATCTAAGATGAGACCTTGCCATTTTTTCTAAAATAAGGGCTACCTCATTTTTCTATTTGGGGATACATTCCTAAGTTATACTTGTTTTGTGTAATACTGTAAGGACTCATGCATCATAGCATTATTATCTCTGCAGATTGGGCTCTATGATGTTAATCCCAGATAGCAGCACATAGCGCCAAACCCCAAAAACGCTATAGTGGATAGAGGGATGGCCGCGATTGTGGAGACTATAAAACATTGAACCAAGAAAACATAAATTCCAACAAGATACATAAATACTCAAAAATAGAAAAGTACACAAAATTAATGGGATGATCATACTTAATAGTTATAACCAACTAAATCATTGTTCATCAAAATAGGTTTAAATGTGATCAAAATGACATGGTATTCAAAATGACATCCCATCAGAATGACAGAATCAAGTTCTAAAAGTAAACATATGAAAAGCCATTAAAATTAAGCTCTAAAAGTAATAAAAATCATGCTTCTGCATCTGCGTCTGCCTCATCTTCACTTCTAAGTTCCACCACATCAATATTATCTAGTTCATCGCTTTGATTCAAACTATTGTTCTTCCACCTCCAACTCCTCATCTCCATTAGCACAGTTGTAGTAAGCCTGGATTGTTTTAGCAGTATAGTGGATAGCAGGATGGCCGCAATTCGCAACCGCGACAACTTCCACTGCTGAAGACGGCTTGCATGGTTAAGCCACCACACCTTGCGCTATTCTGCTATAGTGAGATAGCAGTGGTATTGGGCTTACTTTCCTTGAGATAAGGGTCCCCACCAGACCAATCCAGATATAGACTCAGATAAGAATAAATTAAGAAATAATTACTCCCTGTGTCCTTAAATATAAGCACTCCTTTGGGAAAAAAAGTCCCTAAATATAAGCCTCGAATCTAATTAATAAATACATTTACTGTTTCTTTTCCAAATAAACCCCTAAAAAATTGACAGTACACAAATACACAACGGGTATTTTAGGTACATTTGTCTTAAAATGGACGCGTTAATTGCACTAGCAACTTTTCTTAATAAGAGTGAAATAAACAATAGGTGTATATATTTAGTGTCGGATGGTGTATATACTTGATGTTGCTGATGAAAATTCTATAGTTCAAATAAAATCTAGAAACAGAACCTTTGAAGGTTTCCACATTAGAATTACAGCTTCATGCAGGTTCAATAAAATATTGTTACGTCTCTACGAATGTGAACCAGTTATCCCACGCTCCATTCATTTAATATATCGGATAACAAAAGGTAGACCTAAATTCTAAGTTCATGACTCAAAACAAGCATAATTCCCTTGGCATTGGCAAATGCATGCATTGACATGGAGATAAATCATCAGACATAACTCACTTATCACTAGACAAGAATAGTAGAAAATAGCCAATATAATTCTAAATACAACCCTTGCTTCAATTTAAATAGGGGGGTTAAAATGGAGCATACCGGTACTCAGACTGATCCAGTCCATAATCAAAATGGAGAAAACGTAAATGAGAGATCGCCCCTTCAACATCACCGCCTTCAAGACTCTCCCTAATAGCCTTCAAATGAACAACCTGAGTCATCTTCTGTATCCCAAAAAGCACCTTAACAATAGCATCCTCCTCTGACTCGTCACCTCCACCGTCTTTCACAGAAACCGCTAAACCATTATCCTCACACTCCCACCGCCCAATCTGCTTCTCTATATTCCCACTCAGTGCTTCAAAAACATCAGCACTATCCAAAACCAGCTTCCTCAAACTCATCAACTCACTCTCTTCAACCAAACTCTCACTACTTTCACTACTCTCAATTCCACCATCCCCGTCAACTCTCAGCCTCTTCACACCTATCTCCAAAACCCTATCCAATACTTTTCTACACAATTCCAATTCATCACCATTCAAAAGACCTTCCTCCGAGACCAGGTCAATCAAATGTTGAACCAGCAACAGAAACTCCGCGCGTAAACGCAGCGTTTCGGAATCAAATCTCCAAACCGACGAAGCATCATCCAATTGAAGCAACTCAAGCGTCGATAAATAGGTAAGAAGAGCGGGAGACGAACACGACGGAGACCATGCGATGTTCGGGAATCGACCGGATCTAGCAACGATGGATTGAAGAATATGGCGAGCTAGGTCACGGTTTCGAGTTCGGAGAGCGAGGAGAACGCCGCGTAAGGGTTCGAATTGAGCTAGGTGGAGATGATTCGCGACGAGACGGCAGAGGATTTCGGTTTCTTTGTTCATCGCATCGCCGTCAAACTGAAGATTGTGGTGTTTCGCAGTTTCTTTCAATTGATTGTGTGGAATATTGTATTGTTATGTGATTGTGATTTTGTGATTTTGTGATTGGAAGTTTGAGTCTGAAATGATCACGCGGAAAGTATTGTTAATTGGAGTGCTAAAGGAATTAAACACTGTCACGACGTGAGAAGCAAGCGGTGTAGTTAAAACAGACAAAGTGATAATAATTAGTACTAATTTAATTTAATTTAATTTGTAGAATATAAATGAATGGTCAATAAAGTGTAAAAATAAATAAATATAGCATTTAGGTTGCCGTTTTTTAAACCCTTATAATGTTTTTTTGGGTTTTGGATGTTGTATGATGAAAAAGAACACACTAAATTATAAGTGTCAGCCCCTAATTTATTTATGAAAATATCAAATTGTCCAATCAATTTTATTATCATATTTTAATAAATTTATGGAAGAGATCGGAATTTTCAAATTTTCCGACGATACTGAAAATTTCGAAGCGAATTCGGAAATTTGGCGAAAATAAGTAAGTTTTATGGTATATTTCGTGAAATTTTTAGTTTATTGTACCGGAAATTCCTAAATTTCCGATATCTTTTTCCAGTATTTTTGTATCAGAAATTTTGAAATTTCCGATGCCTATTATCATACCAGAAACTTTCAAATTTTTAGTATTTCAATTTTTTTTTAAAAATACGATTTTTCTTATATTTTTTAATTTTGTAGTGAGGATCAGAGGCAGAGATGGATCTATTACGGGATGAACCACCAATAGAGCCGATGTTGTGGCTCAAGCTACTGATGAGGCGCAAGTCTTGGAGCTACGTGTTGAATGTCGTCCTCCGATCGGTTCTCACCAGAAACGGACGGCTGAACAGCAGACGGTGACGGGGTTTCGCGCACCTCACTGTCGGACTGGTAGAGCATCCACTGCTATTGAGGTACTGATCCGAAATTTCAAATACACTACCGAAATTTTCCTCGTACCGAAAAATTGGTTGGGGTATTCGAACGCATTTATTCCACAAAAATTTATGAAAAATATATTTTCGAATGTGCATCTCCGAATACATTTTAGATTTTATGAAAAAATAGTTTCGAATATGCATATTTGAATTTTACTCTGTTATAAAAAATTAAAAATACAACTAAAAATCAAATAAAATTAAATTAAGTGTCTACAAGAAAATATGAAAAAGAAAAATAAATCAAATAAAATAGAAATATAAGGAATTTAGGGTTTTTAGGGTGGGGTCAAAAAATAGGGGATTTTGATCCCTGATTTTTTCCGGATGAATTGACATGGTAAATTTTAATTCATAATCGTTTTTCCATAAAACTGAGTTTTTAACGTTAGGTCGCGTAAAGGACAAAGACGCATAAACTCATTAGGTTTAGTAGTGTTGAGAATTTCTTTGTAACAAGACACATTCCACTACCTTTGTAATCATTTGCTTTGTGACCAAACTTTCAATGCTTGAAACACTTCACTTCAACACTTGGACATTCGGAAATACGATGTCTTTCAACACCACACCCTTATCATTTAACTCTAGTAGAAAATCCTCCCCTACTTGGGTTCTTGTCATAACCACTTATATGTTTCCCTTTATCATCATGTGGCTTCCCTCCGAATTGCCCTTTTCCTTTCTTATCACTTAAGGACTTATAGTGAGCATCATTGTCTCGACTATCTTCATCATATATCCTACTTTTGTTAACAAACTCAGCAAATTGTGGAGTATGTTGATAACTAATAGGCTTCTTGGTCTCAGGCCTCGAACCATTCATAAACTTAAGTCATTTAGATTTCTCACTACACTACTTCAGCTCAAGAAATTCAATTTCCTTATTCCCACGCACATCCATAGGGAAATACTTCTCCAAAAATGCATCTCTAAAAAGTGTCCTAGTAACCTCACTCCCATCTTCATCAAACCTATGAACAACATTATTCCACCAATCCTCAACTTCCTTCTCAAGCATATGAGTACCAAATTGCATCTTTTGTGCATCAGTATAATTCATGACTCAAAAGACCTTCTTAATTGCTTTCAGCCAAACTTGTGTTTTGTCAGGTTCATGCTCTCCTTCAAAGATTGGATGATTGTTCCTCTGAAATTTCCCTAAAGTATGAAATTCACCATCTTCTCTATTACCATCATTGACATGCGGTTGTTGCCCAATCATACCAGTCAACATTGCCAACGCCTCAATAATAGCATCATCATTTCTTTCGACAACCATCCTCTTAAGATTCCAAAATAACCAAAAACACACGTCAGACAAATAGTGTCGATTGTGTCTTATATACAAATCGGATACAAGAGAAAATAAACACATTAATATCCTGCCCAACTGACTGACCATTGCTATGATACCACTAATGTAACACCCTTTAATCCAAAACATATAATATGGCATAAATAAGAATAAAATAATGCATATCTCGACAGGACATCACATGTACTTCACAAAACAACAAATTAAAACATGCATATTGGTCATGATCATAACATGTATTAAAAATCATGTTCTAAGTACCAACATAATATGCAACTGGCATCGAAATCTCATATTGACAATCATATCACAAAGTATTAGGCACCACAGACAATCATCACATAATCTCATACATGTGTCAAATAAAAGAGTAATACAAAATATCTCTCACCATAAACAAACATGAGTCTAAATACCCCTCATGTTACATATACTATAGCAATATCTCACTACCTAAGAAAGCGGATAAATATAACTAGCTCCTTCATCTAATCCTCGCTAGAAGCGCCACTAACTTTGGTACCTTAGCGATATCAGAAGGCACATCATTTCAACAGAATAGTGAAAATTCATATCATTATATAAATATATAATAATAATCAATGTATCACATACATACAATATTTGAATTCATCACACTTCGTATAATCATGTATTCAACATCATACAATTCAATTCACATGATCACATACACGACATTGCTCAATTATTCAAGATTCAAAGATAATTCAATCATAATTATTAAAAATGTCACATGTACATTAATATCACATAAAGCATACCAAAACATACATTTCACATCGACACGTGTGACTCCAATGCAACTTTATGTAACATATATGTCGTACCAATGTTATCTTTACCTGTCCTGCCAGGTCCACATCTCCAAGACAAATAACCACCAAAAAAGTTTGATTCAGCCTTCAGCTTTCAAACCCCTCATCGTTAGGTTTGAGACAAGTAAATAATTCCCACAAAATTATCAAACACTGCCTCTTGACACGAATGATGAATGTGCAATTTCAACAACAATATGTAAATTAAGACCATCACCATATCTCAATCATACAAACATATTTCACATAGTTCAACGCGTTTGAATTGTCTTCACCAAATTGCACACCATACATATTTCATGTCATCAATCAACACAATGCATTCCCATAACATTTAATCATCTATACACATCATTATAACATATAGCAAACAAGTCCAAACCATGATATACTCAATCAACATCAATTCCTAACAATTACATACACAAATCAAGTATCATGTTTCTCATCAAAAATCATTCAAAACTCATCCAAAATACATAAAATAAATTATTAAAATTGATGTAAACCAATGATAGATCATAAGTATACATGATCCATAAGAGTTTCAAAAAATAACAAGTTTTGAATCTCAAACCGCGCTTAGCAGCACCAGGCGCGCTAAGCGGCCTTCACTAAACACAAAAATTATGCGAAGACAGCTTATGCCCTCTACGAATTTGTCCATCCAATTTCATTCAAACACATATATTTCACCAATTAAATGTATTATAACATATATCCAACATATTACATCAAATACAAACATCAAAACACAATTCCCAACATCAATTTCATGATTTCATATTCAAACCTTAACATGTCAAAATCTAGAAATTGAAGAACAAATTCCTAATTTCATATTTCTACCCATCGCCTATCTTTATATAAACCCATAAATCAAGGAATGTCCACTTTTACCTTAGATGTAGACACTCTTCTAGGTTTTCTCCTTCTTCTTACTCTTCTTCTTTTTTCTCATTTCCTCTTTTTTGTAATCGAAAGATGCGATAGAGACGTGACGTCGTCCATTGTGATCGTCATCTCACTATGTGGTAGATGGAATGACGATGTCTCATGGTGTCACCTCTCAACAAAAGCGTTAAACAAACCCTAATTAACGATGTTATAACTATACTTGGTCAAATCTCTCAATCCCGTAAGCAACAACAACTCATCAAACCATGGCTCAATAGGGGGTTTGAGTTTACCGATCTTCCGCCCATGATTAATGATATTTAGCGGATCACGTTCATGCATACATGGTTTGACAAAATTCATTCAACAAAAGTCCACAGTAAAAATATAATAGAAGGAACAACTAAAAATTCGTACTTATCCATCTCATATATGTCTAACAACATGATTCAGGTACATATGCAACATGGGTAAATTAAACGGTCCCCCTAAAAAACTCATAGGCGCTGCAACTGTCAGCTCAGGTGCTTGGGTTATAGACTATGATGTCTGGGGTGACTTAAATGCTGACTCAGTTGTTTGGGATGGGGTGACTCAAGTGCCAACTCAGGTGCCTGGGATGCAGGATGTGGTTGGGCCTCTGTTGTAGGATGGGAACCGAATGTCTTTCCCACCTCAAATACCATTGATGAGTAAGTGCGTATATGGGAGGACGGAGACGGGGATGAATAAACTGGAGAATTCCCCCTGTTGCGAGAGGACGATGAAGTCGAAGTAGAAATAAGAACACCAGAGGCAAAGACTCCAGTACGCGCATCCGATATAACCTATTTAGAGGCAGAAGAAGCATGAGATGCCTGGCTTTTTTCCCTCTGCACAAAAGCATATTGTGCAAGCCCGTAGTGCCTTGATATAGATGCTCTCTCAGTCATTACTTATGCAGAAGTACAAAACAAACGTTAACACAAGGATTATTGTTCAAAAATAAGGGGACAATAAAAACATACTAAAACCATAAATGCATTGCCGATTTTCTTCAACGTTAAAATGAAAATTGAAAATACATTTCTGGTACGACTTGGAATTTCAGAGCTTCGTCAATGGCGAAACGACCCACAAATGACCTCAAAATAATGGTCATTGATCATAAAAAATTGTTTCAAACACATTTATTATGACTCACTAACATTGAAAACACTAAACAACTCACAATTTCGACTCTAAATCACAAATTTGAATATAAATTACATAAACTAAAAAAAAAACTCAAAAAAAACTTATAATTGATGATTTTTCTTGATTGAATGTGGTTGAACACTTGAATTAACTGATACTCTACAATTCATAACGAACTTTTTGCAAAGTGGTTTGATTTTATAACAATGAAGTTTGAGAGAAATGCGTGTTTTTCTGTGTTTTGTTTTTGTTAGGCAACACGCACTTTTAAGTCTGAATACAAATCGAAAATACATTTACAGTTGCAATTAAATATATATTTCTGATTTACATCCAATTTTTACATACAATTTATGTCTAATAAAATACTTACTAAAAATAAATTTATGATTTTAAGAGATATTTTGAGAATTCTGGTTGTACACTAAAAAAAACTTTAAAGTGAAAAAAGAAATTTCCTCTTTTTCTTGAGTTGCCTGAATGAAACTTGCATCACACATTATTTTTATTGGCGTGTAATTGTCACATTCATGATATCTTAATTGCAACACATCACACCTTCTAAATTTTTTAGCCACGTTTATTCTCAATGATTGAGAACATTAAAGGGTGGAGTTTCTTTTCTCTCTCCACCAACACACTCCGTCGTGGCGAGTTCATGCAGCTTGACCCACCATGCCAAGAGTTATGGCGTTATAACTGAACTAGTCTCACTTCTCATTATTACCATAATTCGTGCAACAAACAAACATATATAGTACCATATACTTGCATTTAAATTAGAATAATAGGCTAACATGGTTTGAAAACTTTAAATGACCGTGTACATTAAACTTAAAAAAAACCTATAGTTTGAAGATCCAAATTTACCGCATTTTACTGCGGGAACAAACCGTAAAACATCGAAAAGGACAACAAAACGATGCGTTTTAGTGTAAGTAGAGAGGGGGAACTGGAATTGGAAAAGGCGCGATCCTGAAATTATTAACCCTAGAAATTAACACTACAAATATTTTTCGCAACTCTCAAGGCAGTAACAACAATCACCTAGTTGGGCGGGAAACTACCCTCTCTCTTCGTTCACCGTGAAACCATTCAGTTACGGTGGTGAAATCGGAACGAACGATAACAATGCAAACCGTAGAAGAAGGCAGTGGCAGCGAAGACCAAAACGCACGCGTTGAAGAAACGGAATCTCCTTTAGAGATAGAGGTTTCAAATCTACGTCGACGCTGGGAACTCGCTTCCGTTCTCAATTTTCTTGACGTAAGTTATTTGTATTGGGTTATGATTTGTATTCGTTTTAGTGATGTTTTCGGTTATTTGTTTTGTGATTTTATGATTTTATGATTCAGGTGTTTAGTCCGATACTTGGTAAGGATTTGAAGGTTTCAGCTGAAGAAATCGAGATCGGACTTGTTAAGCCTAATGCTGCACTTGCGAACCTTCATATTCAGCTTTTGAAGGTACCTTATTAGCCTTTGTTATTATTTGAAGAATCCACAATGTATTTGTTTAGTTATGGGGTATTTTAGTACTCTTGATGGCTATTCATCGATTCTACTTTAAAAAAACTTGCTTTTTGTGCATTGTGTTTTAAAGCTGTGTAAATGTGATGCTTACATTCCTAAAATGAAATATTTTGTTTCTTGTAAGAATTAGAAACGTTTTTGATTGAGATTTCTGCGAATGTGATATGATTTAAAAGTATCAAAAGATATGTGATTTGTGATTGCTCTGTCTGTAATTATGGGTTAGGTCTGGAAAAAAGCACTGGGGGTTTACAACTTTGAAGCACAACCACAAACACCGGGCCCTATACTGACACACCGACACTGGTAATAGGAGTAATTTGAAAAATTGAACAAACCAAACATAACACAGATACTTTTTTTAGAGGTATCGGTTAAAAAATGACCGACCGTGTTGATCTCACTGTTGTTTGGGTAATGTTTGTTCAATCTGTATAATTTCTTATAACAATTATCGCTGTAGTAACACTATCTATTTTGTTTTCACATCTTATTTGGAAGAAGCATTGTTCAGTTATAAGTTAAACTTGTCATGCACACCATTATCTGACTCTTAAAATCGTATTCCTTATAGAAGAAGAGTTGTTTTTCTTCTGTATCTAAAATTATTAAGAAAGCCCAAAACGTGAAAGGCAATGTTTTTTTTTTTTTTAGCTTGGAGGTTAAACATACAAAGTCTGTAAACTGGTTAACTTTGTGGTGGCTTCCTATCCATTATTATTTAGATACTGGTCCTTCCTTAATTTCTTTGTAAGTGTAAGTTTCATTTGAATCCTACCAGGGAACACCACCAGTGAGCAAATTACTGAATGATTCTGATAAATGGGTCACTGCTCTCTCTAAGAAATTGACTATGTGGTGGCCATGGGTGAGTTATCAATTGGTTGTTTATGTCTTTATTTTATTTTTCATTTCCATTGCTGATAGGATTTATTGATTTGTTCTGTTGTCTGGTTCTTGGCTTTAGGTAGCTGAGGGCAAGAATCCACTTGTACCGTCTAAAGGGTATGGAGATGAAATGATCATGTTCTACCATTAACAATTGCTATGACATTCTAGGAACCCATGTTGTTATTGTTTGTGCAGAGAGGAGATATCGAAGTACAAGGAGCTTGATCCATTGGATCGTTTACTACTGCTAAAAGCCATTTGTGAAGTTAGAGCTGATGTATTGTGACCTTCTGTTTAGTTTATTCAAATTTTAATTAATGCAATTGTAGTCGTATGCTCTATGTTCTCTGATTAGATGTTCCGAATCTCTCTCTAATAACCCCTTTTAAATTTTGATGTTTCAATTTTTCATGATTTTGATTAATTTGATTGTTTGTTAATGTTCAGCAACATGATGTGGTATCATATATTAATGATTCTCTAAAAGAAGGAACTGAAATTTCTTCTTTTCGTAAAAATGCATTTGGAAAAGTTGGAACTGGCACAACCTATTGGTAATTTAATATGTTCCAATATCTTCATTATTATTATTATTATTATTATTATTATTATTATTATTATTATCATAAAATCCTCATTATTAATCTGTCTGACTATGTTTATTGTAGGTACGATGCCAATACCAAAGCACAGAGTCACAGATTGTACAGGGAAACAATCACATCAGTCTCAACTCCAAACCGTAAGGTCAAAGGCTGTTTAACACTTCCTAACTTTCAATGGGAAACACTTGCCTCCAACCTTGAAGAATTTTCAGAAGTAGCTGTAAGGAAGATCTAATTGTCTTTTGTCTTCCTTGATTTACTTGTATTTAAAACCTTAATTAACTGTCTTTGAATGTTATTTGCAGGAAAAATTATCATCTAGCAAGTCTCATGTGGAAGTTTTTATTGGCAAGAAGCTTCAAAGTGAAGCTGTTCCTGTTCTTGAGAAACTTCAAAAGGTATTTACAACCTATTGATTATTGTTAGATGACACCCTTTATTTGTTTTTGATATTAACATGAAATAATGCTTTCAAATTATGCAGAAAAAAGAAAAAGCAATGAAACAAAAACAGAGACAGGATAGGCTCTTAAAAGATTTTCATAACACTTATTCATCTGGAAATGCACGCTCTTGTCGCACTCGAAGGCCTGTTAATTACAGTTTTGGTAAGATGTGGGCTATATGTTCAATTTTGTTGCACATGTCTATTGTATTCCAACACCTACACATTCCAATGCACATGACACTGTTCTCTTGCCTATTAAGGGAGTTGAATTTACTGTGCTTTGTTGTTTGTGTATCAGTTGCATTGTTAGGAGTACAAGTCATACTATTTGTTGAAGTTGGTATTTGTGTTGTTGGAGTTTGTTTGAAGTCTCACATTGCTTAGGTTCTCGGGCTGTTGAATGTATAAATATGTGAGGGTAACTTCACCCTTTGAGCTAGCTTTTCGGGTTGAGATCCAAGCATATTTAACATGGTATCAGAGCCCGGTTAAGGACTGCAATGTGGGTGTTTGGCTCATGCCCACGCTAGGCGTGAGGGTGGGTGTTGAAGTTGGTATTTGTGTTGTTGGTGTTTGTTTGAAGTCCCACATTGCTTAGGTTCTCGGGCTGTTGAATATGTGAGGGTAACCTCACCCTTTGAGCTAGCTTTTCGGGTTGAGATCCAAACATATTTAACACTATTTGTGATGCATAAGGATTTGATTGTGATTATATATTTCCCTCATTTAAATTGCTCTACTTTGTATATATTTTATCTGATAAAATTCAACCTTGCTTTCACTGATTTTTATTTACTGTATCAGTTTTTTCACTGATTATAAATATTCTTATTAATGCCAATCAGCATATGTCCAAATTAGATTTAGTTATTTAACACTGACTTGACAACAATAGGTGTAAGTAACCACATTTGGCTTGATGCTTCTCACAACTACTCAATCAATTGAATATAATCTGTTTTGATTTCTTTCTTCTTCTCTCTGCCTCTTTCTGACGTCAGTTGGGTTTTGTCATTAATCAAGTTCTCTTTGGGAAATATTGCAGAAGCTTATGATCGAACAATGAAGGAGGCTATACAGTTGACAAAGTAAGTTTTTCCTGATATTACATCTCATTGGTTCATGTTCTATTTGCCTTGCCATGTTGCATTAGCCTTGTAGAATGTTTATAGTTTTCTGTTATTATCAAATTGAGTTGAACTCCCCTCGAACAAAAGGAGCAAGCAAGTAAAACTTTTAGCCTATTCTTGGCTTCTTTTTACCCTTGCTCTGAGATGCACACTGAATCACCACTTAATTTGAGATGAAAAATAATATCCTTGCAGCATAAGTATAACATACTCAAGTTTATAATTTCTATTTCTCTGATACATGTTTTGGATTCTGAATCTGAGCTAACTTTTATAATCTCTTCTACCCTCTTTTGAACCGATCCTTAGCAAAAGGAAAAAGTCCCCTGTTGCCAACCAAGACAGAAACAAAGGATCCGAAGATGACTCCACCATGGATGTTTCGTCAGACAGTGATGATTCTAATAGAGATGCGCCCCCTATATCTGAGAGTGATGATACTGGTTATGAAATTGAGAATCACAGTAGTAGTGAGGAGAATGATGAACATGATAGGGAAATGGATACTTCAGAAGCACACTCAAGTGATGCGGTTTCTTATCCCAAGGGGGTTCGCTGTAGTAAGCGGTTAGCTGGAGTCCCTGGCCATACTGTTCCAGAAACCATAGGCTTGGCTGCAAAGCAAAGAGTGAGACAAAGACCAACCCGAAATACTGCCATAGAATCTACTGTTGTATCCGATTCAGAGGACGAACCTCGTGAAGGGAAGACAGATCTTTCTGATTCTACATAGGCCTAGTATTTGACCTACATTTTGTGGAAGTATTTAGCAGTGGTGTAGAATGTTTATCAGCAACATTTGGGGTTATTTGAAAACTCCCCCCTTTCTAGGCTTATACATATTTTTTGGTTTGATCTAATTTGTCTTGGAATCCATGAAGGTAGTACTTCTCTCAGGTGTTATCATCTGGGAAAATTTTGAAATTCTCAGTATATATTTATATATATATAAAATATATAATGAATGTAATTCAATTACCTGTCGTATCAGCTTTCTTCAAGCAACTCTTATGGTGCACATGACGAATTATGAATCTAATAGAAACATAAGGGTTACAACTTGAAGGTAAGTGATTGAAAGAAAATGTAGAATTAGTAAATATAATGTTAAGTTAAAGAGCATTTAACTTACCAACCCCAAAATTAATCTTGACACACCTCTCATATTTTCTTAATATCAAAAATACCTCTTGTCAAAAAAGAACAACTTTTTTGAACTAAATTTAAGGTAAAATATTGAAATTTCCAATAGTTGATTTGAAAATTAGTTCTAAAAATTTCAAACATACTGGAAAAATGAAAATTTATGGTAAAATCTCTTGGGAATTTCAAAGTTGTTGGTAAAATTTCATGTACGATGTGAAATTTAACTATTCACATTTTAACCCAACAATCTCTCCCACAAAATGTGAGATTTCCACATTCAATGACACGATCTAACGTAAAATCCAGACCTCTAATACTAGTTGTTAGGCGACTAAGGGAGCTGATAGCAACAATAAGACCAATGCTCCAAAACTACAAGAGAGAGATGCATCACATCCCACCAAGAACATTAAGACACGAGGTATAAAGTGTTGGGACATTAATTTGAGGTATCGAAAGATCATTTACGTTGAGATATTTTTCTCTTATGAGCAACACGTGAAAAATACATCACACATACCACAAAAATCTTAAGGTGATAGGTGTGTGGGTTCTCTCACATATAAATGTTCAAGTCTCCACTTCTTTAATCAATGTGAGACTTCCTCACACTTTGTTTTTCCAACTCACGATTGTTATTCTCAACACTCTCTCTCAAGTGGAAGTTCTTTCATCCATATACACATGTACCATCGTTGCCACTTTTCAACAGGATACCTTCTATCCACCATTATGTAGGAAGTACTTTCGATATAAGTGAATCAATCATTCGCCCGAACCAAAGTCTCATGATACCAATGTTGGGATGGATAATTACAAGTAAATGACCATGTAACGCTTAAAACAAAGTTTAGATCAAAAGTTAGCACAAAAGTAATTGAATTGGAGTACATCATGATGGATGCCTTGTCATCCTATAATGCCATCATGGGGAGGCATACCCTTAACTTACTAGGGGCGGTTCTGCCTACCAGTCATTTTCTCTTAAAATACCCGTTACTTGAGGGGAAAATTGGATTAGTCTAGGGGGATCAGGAGTTCTCCCAAGAATGCTATTAGAACAACCTAGTAATGAGAAGGAAACATACTAGCCTAAGCGTTGCTCCCCATCTAAAGCCACAAGACACATATGTAGCAACCTAGGACCATAGACTAAGGACTAAAAATGAAAGGCTCACTCCAATGGAAGACCTCTAAGAAGTTAAGCCCGAATCTTAGACCAGAGATCCACCAAGGATGACACATCTTTATCTGAATTTGAAAGGGAAGAGTTGGTCGCCTTGCTCATGAGTAACATCAATTTGTTTACTTGGGTACCGTTAGATATGTCAGTCATAGATAAAAGAGTGATATGCCTCTACTTTCCATTGATCCCACTGTGAAATCAATATCTCATGGGAAACACAATGTGGGCGAGGAGAAGAGAGCAACCATTGATGAAGAAATGCGTAAGCTGACACAAGTCGATTTTATAACATAGGTAAAATACCTATCCTGTCTGCTAACATAATTTTGTTAAGGAATTCACGAACAAATGACACATGTGCGTAGACTTTAGCGACCTTAATGCAACATGCCCTAAATATCCATATCACTTACCTACATAGATCCTCTAATTGCCGGATCTTAAGGCAACAAAATATTGAGAGAGAAAAGAAAACAACAATAAGATTCTTGGTGAATAAATTGCTATATGAGAAGTAAATTCTTAAGATATTCTAAATGCGAGTCTTTGAAAAATGAAGTAACTAGTTTGCTTGAAACCTTTAAAATATCTGTCATAAGGTAACAATAATCTTGAATTAATTATTCCTAATTAAAAGGGCTTCTTTTAATAAAAATGACGTAGTTTATAAACCTAATATATCACTTAATAATTTCGGATGATAAAAATAAATATAGTCGCTAGGCCTTTAAAAGAAAATTTTGTAACAAGCTTGTTCATCTTGGACCTTTTTGCTATGTTAAATAAAGAGGGTCTAAAGGTATTACCTTCAAACCTATTAAAGTGACTAACGTACTGATTTGAACAAGTGATCTAAATCGGAGACGGCCAGAATGGTTGATAATTCTTCGTGCAAGTTGATGTTGAGGAGGGGGTGGTGTACCTGCAAGACACTCTGATGCTAAAGTAAGAAAATGTTCAAAGAAGAGGATAAAAAATATTAGGGTTTTGAGTGTAAGAAATGTGATACCTTGCCCTCAAAGATATGAGGGTTTATATAATGATGTTAGGAGGATTCTCATTGGTTGCTATGTTTGGGACGAGATACGCAGATCTGTAAATATAGTCGTTCGAGCTGACTAGGTCAAGACCGAGCAATAATGCTTGTAACTGGCCATTATGTCGAGCATGGGCGACATAACTGATGCATTTCTCAACGTGACAAGATGTGGATATGTTCGACCTATCTCGAGCAGAGGATACACGGTACGGGAAGCTGGGAGCCCTAAGCACGCCGTTGATACATGGTAGGTCGTTGTACTCTGAAGAGGAATGACCTTCACGAAAGCTCTCGGTAGTCCAGAATAGTAGCCCCCCAAGTCATCGCGTCTACTCGTAGATGTGATGACTTGATCCTAAGGGAGAAGTCAAAGTCGTTTTGTCCGAGGATACGAGGAGTTGTCGAGAAAGCGAGAAGTTGAAGAATTCATAGGCTTTTGCTTACGTGGCCTCGAGCCACGTGAAGTGACTGCCGGCAGACTTAGGGATTCATAGGCTTTCTCATTCATAACTTTTTCGTTTTTCATTTTTATTGATTATTTCTGTTTGTTCTTGCTCGACTTCATCATCCATCAATCCGAGGAGCTACTTCATGATGGTCGACGTCATCTTTGCCTTCCTCCGCCGTGTCAAATTTGCGATTTGCTCATTTCTTCAGTTTATTCTACCTACAAATGGTACATTTATGACCTTTTCATAGGAATTTGGCTATTTAAGTTTGAGATTTTGCTTGCATGTAGAGATGTATGCGGTTAGGGTTTATGGTTTTAGGATTTTCTCTTGTGGTGAGCGGTTGCTCTGCTTGTTTCTGAAAGTATATGCAACCTGGATCATCTGCTCGCCCTTTGTTCTGGTGATCTAGGTTTGAGCGTTCCTAGTCTGGAAAGGGCTTTTAGCCGGGGATATGATCCTTGTTCATCCAAGCCCTTTCACTTGAATAATGGTGGAAGAGTGGATTTGACGTTAATGTTGAGCATCAGAACGAGATGCTTTTCAAGGCGTATCAGGAATTCGTTCGTTTCTTTAAGGATAGATTTATGCTTGTTCGACCGGTGTCTGATCGGGCGTTGCACAACGTGTTTCCGATAGTCCCTGGCCTGAAAAAGGACGGGTTCCCTATTTTAACGAGCAAAGGGAGCGGAGGTATGCGCTTGTCAGGAAGTTCAAGTTTTGGTGGTCGAAGAAGCATTTTAACAAGACTCCTGATTTTTACGTCTGGGCTCGAGATAAGCTATGTGAAGAGGATTTAGTCGGTTTTGAGAGGCTGTCGACATTTGTCGCGGGCTTCCCTCGCGTTCGACGCATAGGAAAGGGGGGGGGGGGAAGCCGCTCCTAGATAAGGACGAGGAGGAGATCTCCGAACTTGGTCTTATAAACGTCAGAGAGATCCTTGCCTGCGGGGATTCTAGGGCATATTTGGGTAGATGTTTTGTCTATATTATCTTACTTCATTGTATGCGCGCTTAACTTTATGTTAACTCGTGTTTGCTTCTTTTTTTTGCAGATAGGATGAATTCGACTATGGAGCGTGTGGCTCGGAAAGCTATGAGGTAGAAGGGGAAAGAGGCAGGATCCTCTCGGACTGAGCCGGGGACGGTTGGTGCGGCTGGATTGGGGAAGTCGTCCACTAGCCCAGTGACTGGGGCGCTGTCTCCTCAACAGGTGACGTCGAGGTTAAAAAGGACGCGAACTAAGATAAATCTGACTAAGGAGAAGGAAATGGGGAAATTTACCCTTCCTCCTTGTTGGCATGATAAAAGATATTTCGAGGGTGCAAGTGTGGTCCTTCCTCATGCCGAGAAGCTCATGTTGAATGTCCTGGATCGCCTATCCAAGAAGGCTGCTTTAGCTGAGGATATGGGGGCGTTGGTGCGGATCCTTGAGATGGCCGCTGCTTATGCCGAGCACAATCAACTCCCAGATGCTGAATTAGGTTAGCTTAAGGCCAAGTTAAAAGAGGTTGAGAAAAAGGGAGAAGAGGCCCAGAAGAGGTGGTCGGAAGATTACAAGGCGATGGTCGAAGAGCGCGACGTTGCTATGAAGGACAAGCGCGAGATTAGTGAGGAGCTTGATCGTTTGCGGAAGGAGATGACCCCGAGAGAAGACGAGCCCGCAAAGTTTTTCGATGTGAGGACTCAGGCGAAATTCATTGGTCGAGTACACCAGGCTTATAACGAAGCAGTGATCGCTTCAATGACCAGTTTTGACAATGCTCTATCTCAGATGCGCGTGCTAAATCCTAGTTTAGAGCTGGTGGCCGACGGGGCGGGGGTTCATTTCTTTTTCAAGGGAGGTGATATAAAGAAGCTTGACTTCCTTGATGACATGATCGTAGAGGATACTCCCCCGCAAACGACCCTTGGAAATGATCCCGCTCAACCTGCTGAATGAATTTAACTTGTTGTTTTATTATGTTTGTTTAGAAGTGGCCCATTTATGTAATGACAATTTTCCGGCCCTTGCGGTCGTTTTGAATCTTTTGTTTTGTTGGGGTGAAGTTCCTATTTTAACTACGAGACAAATTCGGCCTTCATGGTCGTGGACGTAATATCTAGCAATTGTTTTATTATCCACTGTATATATGTGATGTTTTATGTTTCGGGGCTCGTTTGAGTCCCCCGCGTCGGGGAAAAGATCTATCTAGTTAGATAAATGAAGCTGGTATCTCTTTAGTCGTCATGGTTTTACGCATCGCTGGTACCGGGGCGAACGTATGATGTCGAGCTATATGTACCTGGGTGATTTACCTAGGTAGGTCGACCGTTTGTGTTTTAACTATAATATTGTTTAAGTTTTTGGGCGTTCCATGTTTGAGTGAGTTGTTCCCCTTGGAGGTTTTCTAAGTAGTAGGCCCCCAATTACTGTTTTGGCATAGACACCATATGAGCCTTCCCAATTTGGTGCGAGCTTTCCTTCGTTGGAGCTCTTAAGATTTCGTTTAAGGACTAAGCTTCCGACGTCGAATTCGCGAGGAATGACTTTGGCTTCGTATCGGAGGGCTATTCTCTGCTTGAGTGATTCTTCTCTAAGGGCAACCCCTATTTTTATCTCTTCGGCCATGCCAATCTCCTCTCTCAAGGATTGATCGTTCATCTCCATATCGAGGGGATACTCAGTTCTTCTCGAAGGCTTGGATATCTCTATTGGGATAACGACCTCGGTTCCATAAGCAAGTCAGAACGGGGTTTCCCCGGTGGATAAATGGGGAGTGGTTCGGTAGGCCCAGAGCACGTTGTGTAGTCATTCCATCCATTTCTTCTTTGATTCGTCTTCCATTTCTTCTTTGATTCATCTAACCTTTGTCTAAGCCCGCGCAGTATGACTCTGTTGGCGAATTCGGCCTGTCCGTTTGTTTGTGGGTGTTCAACCGAAGCGAAGTGTTGTACGGTTCCCAGATGGGCGACGAAGTCTTGGAAATTTTTGTCGGTGAACCGTGTCCCGTTGTCGGTGACTATAGCTTGCGGAATACCGAATCGGGCTAGTATGTTTCTCTTGTAGAAACGCAGGATGTTTTGAGCGGTGATTTTGGCCAGTGCTTCGGCCTCTATCCATTTGGTGAAGTAGTCGACACCTACTATTAAATATTTGTTTTGGTATGATCCTAAGACGAATGGCCCAAGGATGTCGAGCCCCCACCACGAGAAAGGCCAGGGAGAAGAGAGGGATTTTAGTTTGCTCGTGGGAGCTAGGTGCATGTGTCCGTGCCGTTGGCATTTGTCACATTTCTTTATGTGTTCCTTGGCGTCAAGCTGCATGGTTGGCCAATAGTAACCAGCCCGAATGGCTTTTCGGGCGAGTGAGATCCCCCTAGGTGTTGGGCATTGATGCCTTCATGTATTTCTTTCAATATGTGTGGCACTATGGTTTCTTCGACGCATTTGAGTAGGGGGATGAAGAATCCCCTTCTATAGAGTTTGTCTTAGAGGATGACATATGAACAAGCTCTTTGTCTAATAACGCTCGCTTCTTTGGGATTGTTGGGGCCTCGATGCTTTTTCTCTATGCTAGGTCGAGAGAGTATTTCCTGGATCACTGATTTATTTCCTCTTTTTGTCCACGTGGGGCGAGCTTGGATAGAACGTTTGCTTGAGCATTGTGTTCCCGAGGGATGTGTTGTGTAACGCCCCTGGCGGCCTTCAGGATTATCGACTGACCCCACAAACCAACAGGAGTCTTTTCAGCATGCTTTGTCCTCACTCGCACGCTTTATGAGAAACTTTCCAGAAGGTCACCCATCCCAAGACTACTCCATGTCAAGCACGCTTAACTGTGGAGTTCTTATGGTTAGGCTACCGAAAAGAAGATGCATCTTGTTGGTATAGATAGTACCAATCAATCCTTATAAGCCTCCTTCAACTATGTTGTCTCATACCTGCATAGTCTTAGGATCCCTCTCATTCCGGCGGCCACCCTTTCCTCCTTTGGCCTCAGGTGTTCCATGCGGTGTAACCACCCTCGCCTTATTTTGGACTCGGGTGTTACATGCCCACCAGCTTCCGCATGGTTCGTCCTCGAACCACATCGTACTGGGAGAGGTCTGGCTCTGATACCATTTGTAACGCCCCTTGTGACACCCCAAATAATTCAATTGTTAAATAATTAGAATTTTAATTATTAATTTAATTAAAGGTTTAATTATTGGTATTTTTGAATTAATGGATTTAATTAATTAATTAAATAAATGGATGTGTTGGGGGTGTGAAGTGGAATTGGGAGGTGTGTAGAGTAAGAGGCTCTAATTATTCTAATTATGTTATTTTTATTATTGGGAATAATAAAAAGAATAAATAAAGGAATAAAGAGAAGAGAATCAGAGTTTTCATTCTACGTGCTTTTGAGAAGAGAAGAGAAAGAGGAGAAAAGTCAAGGCGTCGGAAGTTCGAAGAATTCTCGCGAGATAAGGGGTGATTTGGTATGATTAATATGCCTTATAGGTTTTGATAATCAATAGAATGATTTGATCCGTTAGGAATCTCGAATTAGGAATTCTAGGTTGTGCCCTAATGTTATGATCCGATGTAAAAACCTTAATTGTAATTGATAAGAATGATTAATTGGTGTAGGATGATTGTAGACTAATTAGAAAGTATAATTCTGTGGTTAATTGGATGTGAAAATGCATGATTTATTCCTGTTCTGTTGTAATATGGAGGTTGGTGATGAATGGGATTAATGGGGAATGAAAAACAGTGAAAATAAACTGGTTTTTGGTGGAAATCGCAGTATGGGTCGACACAAGAAGCTATGAGTCGATGGAAGTAGTAAAACTTTTGAAAACCAGAGCGTGGGGAAAGCTTGCATCGATGCATAGAGTCTTGCATCGACTCATGTGGAAAAAATTGAAGTTATGCATCGACATATACGTGTTATGCATCGATGCATATTGAAGGAAAATGGTTATGGTCTATGCATCAATACAAGTGGTTATGCATCAATACAAGTGGTAATGCATCAATACATATGGTCTATGCATCAATACATATGGTCTATGCATCAATACAAGTGGTTATGCATCAATACATATGGTCTATGCATCAACACAAGTGGTTATGCATCAATACAAGTGGTTATGCATCAATACGAGTGAGTTATGTATCAATGCAAAACAGGTATGCATCGATGCATACTGAAGGAAAACAGAAAAGAATTAATTTTGAAAACGTATGCATCGACGCATATGATGCTTGTGTCGACGCAAGCCAGTTATGCATTGATGCATGAGCTTATGCATCGATGCATACTGTGCAGAAACAGAACATAACCTTCTGAAAATTGTTTTGGTCATATCTTTGCGACCGTAACTCTGATTTAGGCATAGTTGGTATTGTTGGAAAGCTTAGAACGCGTACTATCTATTAAAAACATTTTTAAAACCCAATAATTGGATCTTGATGGATTGATATGGCTTTCCATATGAGGAATTCGTTGTGAATCGTGAGTTGTTGACATTGACGTTGTGTATGTTTGATAGATGTTAATACCATGTGTTGTGATTAACGTTGTATATGCATGATTTATGCTGTGCTGTTGATGGTGTTAACCATGTATGGAATGATGTTGTGATATCATGCTCCTTATTTGAATGTTGCATGCTTTATGTTGCGCATGCATATGCATTCTGGTGGTGGTTAATTCCCATTATGTGGAATTGGACCTGCAGAGCCAATACCCGTACCCAGTGTTTAGTGGTGGTGAGGCTAGATTCTTGATCCAGTGTGTCATACCCCAAAATTTGCCCTCCATCTACTCAAGAAGCTTCATACATCCCTACTTAAGGATTCCTCAAGAGTTGATCAGACAAACTCTCTCCTAGACAATCAACCCAAACTAGGGTTTGGTATCTCTCAAGTCAAGATGAACTTCCAACATCTCCAATGGCCTTCATTCCTCCTCATATGCTTCAAGTAATCTCCATGTCAAGTTTCAAGCCTCACAAGTCAAGTTCCCTCAGACAATTGCTCAGATGGTTGAAAATCAGTTGTATTGGACAAAAAGTCAACTGTGGTCAACATACAGTCAAACTTCATAATTTTTTGTCAACATCCTCATTTTGAAGTTACATTCATCATTTGATCAAGGGTTGATCATGATTCATCAAGAAAACTCAAGATTTGCTCAAAAGTCAAACTTTCTAAATTAGGGTTTCTAGGTGAAAAGTCAATGAACTTTGATGATCATAACTTTCTCATACTTTCTCGAAATTTTCCCACCAAAGCTCATTTTGAAGGAAATTCAATTCTCTACAACTTCATGTCTCACAAGAATGTCCAAAAATGCTTCATTTAAGAGGTATAGCTCAAAACATTACGGTCATTTTCAAAGTCAACAAAAGTCAACTTTTGTTTTGAAGATATATTGAGCATGGTAACTCCAATTGAGATGAGACCAAAAGGTTGGTTAGAGGACTCTTAGAGCTTTCCAAAAGTCCAAGAACACTCAAAACTGTGGAAAATTGAGCAAGATACACCATTCACAAGTTGGGCAATTTTGAAAGAATGCACAAAGAGATACTTCTAAAATCAAATTTTTGCAAATGGGCTTGCTTTTTCTTCATCCAAACTTATTCCTCATACAATTAGGAATATCCAAGCCCAATGCCATGAATTTTTGATTTATTTTTCTATTTAATTTTGAATTTATTCATTTAAATACAAATTAAATTTTAAAATAAATTATAAAATCAAAATTAATTGAAAGATTGATTTTATTCCTTCCTTGAGACTCAAGAAACTCACCAAAGTCCAAAAATTTCGAAATTTGACAAAATGGCAAGATTGGATTGGAATTGATCAAGTTTTGAAAATTTGATTTTATACAAAAATCAAATTTTGATTATCATTGAATGGTGATTGATTCTTGCCAAAAACTGTCTCAAATCCATCCAATATAAATACTTGATGCATACCAATCAAAAGAAAACGAAAAAATTGCTCCAGAAACCCTAACCTAAAAGTCAAAAATCTGTGGCAAGCAAGCAATTGGAGATCATACTTCCAGCCGTTTTCAATCAAATTTGAGGTGTCCAACACATTCCTTGGCATCTCCAGAGTCGATCCAGACTCTTACATCATTCAAAACCATCCAGAAACAAGAAATTCGAAATCGGTTTGCTCACACTTTTTTCAAATTCGAATTCCTTCATTCATGCATTATTAACTCGATTTGTTGTTGTTTTTGTGTTTAGTGAGGTGTTTGCAAGCTTTCTGGGCAAGCCAATTGAATTTCCATGGCCTGAATCGTGTTACACCATGATTAGGGTTTCTGTGAACGAATTAGGGTTTCCCTTAATAGGACAAATTGGACAATAGGACCCATACCAGTGTGTTCGGAATGCTCCAAGGAATCGAACCATGGCCTTAGATTTTATTTATATTATGTATGCTGTGTTTTTGAATTTGCCAGGGACTTTGCGTCGAACCATGGCCGACGCAGACTTTTCAAATATTCAAAAGGTTGAAGACGAAGCTTGGCGCGAGCGGGAGGAAGCCAGGAGACGACGCGTGTTATTTTCCACTCATTCCGTTTCCAAACACAGATGCACGTTAGCTCAGTTGGTTAAGGCGTGGACTGTTGGAGATGCTTTCCCTGGTCACGAGTTCGATCCTTGCCGAGACCAGTTTTGCTTCTTTTTCTCAAACTTGCATATTTTTTCATATTTCTCTATTTTCCTAATTATTTTAATATTTTTGCATTGTTTTAATTATCTTCATATTTTTATTTCTGCATTTAAAATTCATCAAAAATTAATTTTCTTTTTATATTATTTTCATAAAATATTTATTTAATTTAATAAATTAAAAATATAATTTTTGCATGCATATTTATTTTTATTTATAATTTTGCATTTAAATCATTGTAAATTCATTTTTAATTACTAAAATGCATCTAAAAAATCCCAAAAAATTATTTTAGCATATTCACATTATTTCCAGCATGTAATAATTTTCTCATATAAAAAATTGCATTTTTTCTAACATTTTCTCTTATTTCGATTTCATCATATTTTCTGATTTCTCGTTCGTTTCACAGGTTAATCCGATTCAGACGATTCTTCCGTTTTCATTTTATTTTTCAATAATGTAATTGTATACGGGATGTAATAGTTTAACTTAGGATTTTATTTTCCGCATTTTAAATTATGTATCTGCCCCAAAGCCTTGTAATAGCGTAGGACATTTACTTTCCGCAGCTTTACATTCCGCATTTTACTTTCCGCACTCTATCAATTGCTAGTAACTAGGCGTGTATGGCAAGATAATAATGAACTTAGCCCACTAATTTTCAAAGATAAAATATCTGAAATGAACACACTTCTCTCACACATGCACCCCTTAGGGTAATTCTCTCTCGTTGCCTTACGAATTCAAGTGGTCATGTCCCTCGAACGTAGAGGTATTCTAGCACCGTTGCCTTCCAAACAAATCATCATAGTCCCTTCGATACAAAGATCATAAGACCCACGATGTCGCCTCCGAATACATGATCTTGACCCTCGATTGTCGCCTACGAAAAATGATGATAGCCCCTTCGAATGTGCTAGGATACTTCCTACAAGTTGCTTTCTATGACCATCCGATGTCCCTTCGAGTGTCCCGCTTACATCCAACGAATAGAGCTACCTACCAACTAATGGTACGGCTAGTGTAACACCCCAACTAAATACCCCGAATATATTAATTAAATTAATATCTAAATCATCTTTAATCAGAGTTAACACGGTAATACGGGATGTCACAATTAATAATTAAAAATAAACTTCGTTCAAGCAGTAGCCATGCTACACTGAGGATCATCATCCAACAATTCAAATCATCATAAGACCATGTCTTACACAACGAAAATACCAAAATCAATCAATTTAAATAAAACATCATAGTTCTCAAGGAATTCAAATCCAAACTATTAAACAATACTGATTCTCTTAACTAAGCGTTCCCCAGTGTTACAATCTAATCAGAGCATGACACTGACACACGGACTAAAAGATAAGCTCTAGAGCCATCCTCACCGACTCCTCAGCTGCTAACTCAATCTGAAATGGTAAAGTAAGGGTGAGACTTCTCATAATTAAAGCACATTATAAGTCTTTCAATCAATAATATAGTTCAAGCATATTATTCCACCACTTAACACCATTCATAATCCAGCGACAACCATAATCATACAATCCATCATGCTTAATCAATAACAAAAAAATTGCAACATTGGAAAACATCCTAACATGTTACAATTCCATACAAACACAAATGCGACTCAATGCATGCGGTGCGACTTCGTGACCAAGTCACCCAACACCGATCCATTATCAACCGGATACGGTACCATCGATTCGTCCATAACCACTCGGACACGAATCCACCTAACCACCCATCCTCACTCGGTATCGGTTATTGAAATCCAAGTCAAATTCCGCACAATGGGAATTAACTTCACCAAAACAATGCATATGCACGCACATCAATAGCATGCAACATTAATCAGTCTATGTAATACATCAATTCAACATGATATCTCAACCAATCATGCATACAATCAACATCGGATAAACATGCAACCCAATTAACATGATACATCAACCAATCATGCATACATCTAACCTTAGCATAAACATGCTATTACACCTACACATTACCAGTGTCCTCATCACCAAGGTTCCTCTACTACACATACATCCTTATGTGTCTATTAAAATTCATTTATTTCAAAATCCAACCCCTTTTCAAAATAATTTCAAGTTTTCTAAAATATTTTCATTTCATAAGGTAGAGCATAAAATTTATGAAATAACGTCCAAAACGGCGCTCAAAAAGGACTTACGGTTTGAAAGTTATGAATTTTTGAAGTTTTAAAATTTTCAAAATAAGCAGTGGAACCGGTTCCTCCACAGGAGTAACGGTTCCCAATTTCAAAAATCGCCCCTGAAAATGTATGAACCCGGTTCCTCGGTGAGGAACCGTTCCCGAAAAATATTCGGTTTTACGCAAAAGTAACGTGGAACCGGTTCCTCCCACGAGGCCGGTTCACGGGTTCAAAATACCATTTTATCGGTTTGAAAAATTGGAACCGGGTTCTCCCACTGGGAACCGGTTCCCACGACCATCGACCCAAAATCTAGTTTTTGACTTATTTTCCCAAAGTCATTTCTCATTCATTCCAAAACGTACCCATGTATTCCAACACCATAAAATCACTCATTCATCATCAATAACACACAATATAACATGTTTTACTCGTCAGTAATGATCCTACATCATGCAGATCCATTAATCTATACATTCTGACACAATCTGACACCTATAGGGACACATTCATGGAACCCTATAAATTCACAAACACAATTCTCTAACATGCTATACCCTATATCATCAACATCAAAACCTATAATAAGCGATAATCGATCGAAATCACCCCTTACCTTGTGGGTTCTTCGAGATTCTGACACTTCTAGGTTTTCCTTCTTCTTTCTCCTCTTCTCACTTCTACGTAGTCTTGTTTTCTCCAAATGAATCTATTTTTCCTCTTTTCCTTATTTTATTCCTCTTTATTCCTTTTAATCATAAATAAAATAAATATTATTTATTTCCCATTCTCCAATTAATTCCATAATTAATCTCAATAATTCAATATATTAAATAAACTATGCTCTCAATTAATTTAATAATTAAAATCATAATTATTTAATTACCGAATTATTTTCGGGGTGTCACAGCTAGCGCTATTCTAAAGGAATGTAGAAGTACAAAAACAACCAATTCTGAGTGGGTAAATAAGTCTCTTAGTTGCTTACTCTAAAACAAATGCTTTTCACACCACACACTCTTTTCAAAGTTCAAAATTCTTTTCAAAACAAAAACATTTCCGAACACTTTGTATACATTCTCACATGAGTCATTACAAAGTCAAAGCGAAATGCCTCTTTCAAAACATTTTTGTCAAACACACAGAAAGCAATTTTAAAAGGTAATCTAGAGCAACTAAGAGCCCGTAGATAACTACGGATGGAAAGGGGTGCTAATACCTTCCCTTTTCATAACCATTCTCCCGAACTTAGAATCTAAACGAAGGTCTTTTTCTGTACTTTTACCTTCCTTAATTGGATAAAATAAAAGTCGGTGGCGACTCTTGCTATCCGCACATTTGGATACAAAATCCACAAAGTCGGTTCACCGTATTAATCGGCGACTCTGGGAAAATCCTAAAGAGAAATTGCCTTAGGGACTTCTAGATAACTTTTATTGCTTTTTGTTTGACTTGTATGCTTTATCTTTAAGGGTTGCTTGGGTATTATATTGTTGGGATCCTACACCGGATCCGGTTTCCTTTTAGGTAAGTAGCATTAGATCATTGCGACCGTTAGACGTATAACTAAGCATCAACATGATGGCTACGTTAGCGTGACACTTTGGTTGTCCCGATACTCTTCATTCCCAAGTTGAAGATAGTATTTGGCTTCGTGTGTCATCAGCTAACTAAACTTTTAGAACCTTAATTGACCCATCTTGGCCATTAGAAGGTAGTGAGATGGCGGCTTTGGTCGACTAAGGTTGGTTGATACTCGATACTACGCTCATTGAGATCAGACTTTTGGGATATTTTCGATTGACCACTTGGCCGTCGTATTGAAATAAACACCTACGAGAAAGATCAATGATGTGAGATTCCTAGAACCAGGTTACTATTATAGGACAGGATGAACCAACTCAAACTTTTGGTAGGGTAATCACCTATACCTCATGCAAGCCTTAAACCTAGGCTCATTGTGTGAATTGTTTGTGTGTGCTAAACATGACATCATGACATCATTCGCATTGCATATCATTTCTAACTATTTCAAGGACCTAGGGATTTATCTTTGCTCTTTTGTAGGGATTATGGCTTCTAGAAAGACTATCCGAATCAACTTCATGGGTATACCTTCTCACCAAAGAATTGGTTTGAAATTCCCACCATGCTCAGTTCATCAAAAGACATGGTTATCTACTTGACTTGGTTATCTCCGATTTTGAAGAAGATATGATGCATGTCCTATTTCAGTTCTTTGATCCGAAACACCATTGCTTTACATTCCTGATTATCGCTTGGTTCTTACCTTGGAAGAGTTCTCTAATTACTTGGGATACCTATTCTTGACCAAATGCCATTCACCGGTCTAGAAAAGGTTCCTAAGTACGAAGACATTGCATCCGCCTTACATCTTAAACGCTCAAACATTGAAGCCAATTGGGAAACCAGAAGTGGAGTTAAGGGTTTACTTTCCAAGTTCCTAATTAAGAAAGCCCGAGAATTCCTCAAAGTTATGAGTTTCCATGCATTTGAAAACATTGTGGCCTTATTAATTTATGGTTTGGTTCTATTTCCTAACTCGGATCAATTCATAGATATCAATGCCATCAAGTTGTTCCTTACCCGCAATCCAGTGCCTACTTTACTTGGAGACATCTTACATTCTCTCCACACTCGTACTACTAAAAGACAAGGAACTCTCATGTGTTGTATACCGTTACTTTCAAGGTGGTTTATTTCGCACCTTCCTCCATCAGTTTTGAAGAACGAACAAAGGTTGAGATGGTCTCAAAGGCTAATGTCACTCTCTCATCGGATCCGTTGGAATCTTTTCTCTCAAAAGGATTTCACATTCATTGGCGTTGTGGAGAATTCCTAATGTACCACTACTTGGTATAAGGAGGTATTACTTACAACCCTTCTTTAGCTCTCGGTTTGGTTTTGCTCGAAGAGATGGTCCTCATGATATGCTTCTCCAAGATATTGTGTTCGACTACAATCACGATCTCCAGAATTATCGACGAAGGTTTATACACGCTTGGGGCATGGTAAAAAAGACTGATACCAAGACTTTGGGGCACCAAAACTCCATTCCTTGGGAACCTTACCTCAAATGGGTGCGAGCTCGAGCTCAAAACCTCATGATGCCATTCACTGTTTACCAAGAATTATGGAACCTGTTGCTATAGGTGACGTACCCTATACCGTTCTCTATCCCGACATACCTACTGATTTTGAAGACTTGAAGAGATCCTGGATTCAGCTCAAGGAAGAAAAGGATACCTTTGAAGCTCAGTGCTATGAGAGGAAAGTGCTAGAGTTGACCAAGCTACTTCACGAGGAGCGAAACATCAACGCTTACATCGGCACCAAGAGGAAGCGCCCATGGGAGACTTAGAGCTTTAGGATTTTTATGCTTTCTTTTATTATTATTTTGAACTATCTCTTGTACTTAAAAAGAAAAAAGAATAATAAAAAGAGTACTAATAAATGTTTGTTCATTGCTTGTCTAACAAATTTAAATCTCTTAGGTCCTTGAAAACATTGCATTGCATTCGCATAAACATTGCATATCATAGCATAACATTGCATCACAGGTACATTGAAGATTGGTTTTCTCATTTGCTCGCTATTTATTTTAGCGTAAATGGCTCAGAATGTCAAAGATCTTCAAGCTCGAAATGCTCGGTTAGATGTTTACCGCTTGGTCCAAGGCCAAGAGGATCGAAGAAGCTCATCAATGAAGAAGAAGGTTGTTGGTCTCTCAACATGGGCGACGCTACAAAGGTGGTCCTAAGGTGGTCACCGTATTGAGCTCTCAAGGAAGTGTCCATACCGAGGAAAGTAACAAGGGTGATGGTGAAGGCGGTCTGAGCTTGAGAAGAACTATGATGATGGCCAATACTCTAATGAAGATGACAAGTACAAGCAACTCGAATATCGTCTGAATGCTGTGGAAAACTTGAAGATGTCCGGGCTGAATTTTGATGATCTGAGTCTTGTCCCTGGTGTTGTGATTCCTCCCAAGTTCAAAGTTCCAACTTTTGCCAAATATGATGGCATGTCTTGCCCTAAACGCATTTGAAGTCCTATGTCCGGAAGATCAATCCCCACCGATGATGAAAGTTGTGGATGCACTATTTTCAAGAGAGTTTGTCCTAACTCGCTTGGAGTGGTATTATCAGCTAGAGAATGACCGTATCCGTACTTGGAGTGACTTAGCTGATGCTTTCTACAGACAGTATGAGTACAATGCTGAATTGACACCCACTTGTATGCAACTGCAAAACATGTCTATGGGTCGCGATGAGAAGTTCAAAGAGTATGCTCAGAAATGGAGAGATTTAGCAGGCAGAGTTCAACCACCCTTGTCCAATAGGGAGTTGGTTGATATGTTCATGGGAACACTGACGGGCCCATTCTTCAATCACCTGATTGGAAACTCTTCAGCCGGATTCACCGAGTTGATACTTACTGAGCGTTGAAGCGGTATTAAGAGTGGGAAGATCCATGTAGAGTCATCTTCAAATGCTGCCAAGAGATCCTTTGGTGGTAAGAAAGAAACTAATGTTGTGTATGGTCAAAAAAGCCGAGCCAAGACCGACCGCTCATCTGTAGGGGTTGTGATCTCCATCCTACATCAAGACAACCTCGGGAGACAACGTGGCGAGCGCGCCACGAGGCGGTTCTGAAGATCAACATGCCTTTGTCGCAAGCCTTGCAACACATGTTGAAAGCGAGTGATTGCCTTGAGGATCCTCCTCGAATGTCAATACTTCCTCTCGAAATACAATCCTAATGCTAAGTGTGCTTACCATTCCAATAGCCCAGGACATGGTACTGATGATTGTTGGGCTCTAAAGAACAAAATTCAAGATATGATTGAATCTAAGCGATTGAATTTGATCCTCTGCTGAGACTCGAATGTGATCAACGCGCCTATGCCTAACCATGACAAGAGTTCCAATCTCGTGGAGACGATACTTATGTTTTCAACATAGATGACTTGACCATTCCTCTAATGATTAAGAAGAATTTGTTGCAAGCGGTGTCAACCGGATGCCCAGGATGTCGTTGGTGCCCATCCGCTGATGGTTGTGCTTGGTTGAGAAGACGCGTTCGGGCATGATGGATAACCGTGAGATACTATTCCGAAACCACTGCGTGTGTGAAGAAATGTCTAAGCTGAAGATCGACAATGCGAATGAAACTGTACCATCTGTGTGGGATACCTTGGGGCAGCCAAGCGGAAAGTATGATTACATGGTGAAGTACACTATTCCTGAGAGTTACAAGATTCCTATTGAAGACGTTAAGGCGTCCGGATGGGGTGACGATTTCCCAGAAGATTACGCTGATGTTAACACAATAAGGATTTCCTCTGCTGATCCTGTGCCTAGAGTGGCACCTCTCATCATTACTTCTCCCAGACCAGTCCCATATTCTTTTGACAAAGCTATCCCTTGGAACTATGGAGCTGATGTTTACTATCATGGCATCAAGCAGGACCCTCTGACTATTGAAGATCTTACTGTTGAAGCTACCATTCCTGACATTGGCAACATCACCGGATCTAGTAAGGTAACCAGAACCGGAAGGGTATTCTCTCCGAATATCTCCTCCAAAGACATCGCGACTCCAGCTCGCATTCCAACCATTCAACCCATTCCCAAGCTAGAGGAAGGAACCAAGACTCATCCCTCAACCGTAGTACCAAAGGAAGTTCTTGAAAACACCTCCAAACGAAATGGAGGAAATTCAAGATTATCAAGAAGAGTGACTACAATGTTGTGGAACAGTTGGGACAAACTCCGTCCAAGATCTCCATGCTTGCTCGCTCTTGTGCTCAGGGCTCATGCTAATGCCTTGGTGAAGTTTCAAGAATGCTCATGTACCGCAAGACACTACCACCGACCGGAAGTTTGTATTGCTAGCCGGCTGCCAACAACGGCCTAGGCTTCTCGATGTCGATTTGACTCTGCGGAAAGAAACACAACAAAGCCTTGCACATCTCTCGAATGTAAGGGCACTACCTTGTCTCATGTTTTGGTGGATACGGTTGCTTTGAATATTCTTCCAAGATCGCTTTTGATCGACTTGATGTCGAAGGATTGGTTCGAGACCTGACATTATTGTGAGAGCTTTTGATGGTTCTAAGCGAGCAGTTCTTGGAGAGCTCACTCACTGTTAAAGTCGGTTCCCGGACTTTTGACTCCACCTTCTTTGTCATGGACATCCGTCCCGCTTACTCTTGTCTACTCGGACGCCTTGGATACATGGGGCGGTACTCTACCTTGCATCGAAACCAAGTACCCGGTGAAAGGGAAGGTTGTCACAATATGGTGAAGAAGAGTATATGGTCACCATCTATCGTTCGATACCTCGAGATGGAAGGAGAATTCTTCGAGACTCCTGTCAAGCTTTTGAAACAATACCCGAGTCATGCTGTTGACTCTCCTCACTCTGAAGTTGCACAAGTTCCACCTAGGATGGCCTCATTGAAAGATGCTCAGCTGTTGAAGAAGGTAGTACTATTTGGGGAAGCTCCCGATCTTCCTTTCAAATTTGACAAGACGGTTTAGGCTTCACCATCAAGAGTCGAAGATGATACGCGAACGTGCGGCCAACTTCCTTTCCGCAAGTGGAATCCATGCTATAGAAGGCAGCGACAACGACTTCGACATCGCAAGTGGATCTTCCCAACTCGGATAAAGGGCTCAAAGAATTGGAAGACCAAGACGTCATACCAATCTCCTTTAGCCGAGTAATTGCTCTTGTTTTGTTTTGCTTTTCGTATTTCTTTATGTTTTGAACAATAAACTTTGAAAGCCTAGTGCCTTGCCCGGCATCATGGCTCGTTCGAGGGTTATTATCTGTCGTTTGCGTATTTTCATTCAATAAATTGTTGGACTTTTGCATTCAATTGTTTGTTTTCTTTCTTTTACTTTATCACCCTTCAAAAGCTATGTGTTTCTTACACACACGTGATACACCGAATCACTCCGAATCTCGTTAATAATGCTATGCTAGTGCTAAATATGACTTCGATAATCCGATCTACCAAGCGAAGGCGAGGAAGATTGTGAAGTGCCGGAGAACTTGCCAGTACAGAAGAAGATCGAGTTATACGACATGAAGAGCAAGTTGAGGTTGTGAATTTGGGTACTGACGAAGACAGAAAAGAGATCAAGATAGGAGCGGGTCTTGAGAACAGTGTTAAAGAAAGGTTGATTCAGATGCTACGAGACTACATTGAGGTTTTTGCTTGGTCATACGAAGATATGCCTGGTTTAGACATTGATATTGTGGTTCACCGATTACCAACAAAAGAAGGTTTTCTCCCAGTGAAACAGAAGGTTCGTCGCATGCGTCCTGAGATGTCAGAGAAAATCAAAGCCGAAGTTATGAAACAGTTCAACGCCGGGTTCTTAGCTGTCACCTCTTATCCCCAGTGGGTTGCAAATGTGGTACCCGTACCTAAGAAAGATGGTAAAGTACGAATGTGTGTGGATTACAGAGATCTGAACAAAGCGAGTCCGAAAGACGATTTCCCACTTCCTCATATTGATGTTCTGGTTGACAACACCGATAAGGTTTTCTCCTTCATGGATGGTTTCTCCTTAATCGATCAAAATGGCTCCACAAGACATGGAGAAGACTACTTCGTTACAATGGGGCACTTTCGCTACAAGGTTATGCCGTTCGGACTAAAAACGCAGCGCCACTTATCGTGCCATGGTGACATTATTTCATGACATGATTCATCACGAGATAGAGGTCTACGTCGACGACATGATAGCACGATCACAGACTGAAGAAGAACATCTTGGTCATTTGCAGAAATTGTTTGATAGGTTGAAGAAGTACAAGTTGAGGCTTAATCCTAACAAGTGCACCTTTGGAGTCAGATCCGCAAAACTCCTAGGGTTTGTTGTCAGTGGTAAAGGTATTGAAGTTGATCCCGCCAAGGTTAAAGCTATTCAAGAGATGCCAGCTCCCCGCACCGAGAAGGAAGTCAGAGGTTTCTTGGGCCGATTGAACTACATTGCCAGATTCATTGCACACCTAACTGCTACTTGTGAGCCAATCTTTAAGTTACTAAAGAAAGATCAAGTAGTGGAATGGAACGACGATTGCCAGATCGCTTTTGACAAAATCAAGGAGTACCTTGAAATCCTCCTATCCCGATGCACCGCCAAAGAAGACCTCTTATCATGTATTTGTGATGTTAGAGAACTCAATGAGGTGTGTGTTGGGGCAACATGACGAGTCTGGTCGAAAAGAGCATGCAATATACTACCTTAGCAAAAGTTTACCGATCGTGAAACAAGATACTCACACTCGAGAAAACTTGCAACGCGGGCTGCTCACGACTAAGGCAAGATATGTTGACTCACACTACTTTGTTGATTTCCAAGATGGATCCGATAAAATACATCTTTGAGAAACCAGCTCTCTCCGGAAGAATAGCAAGATGGCAAATGATCTTGACCGAGTATGACATCCAGTACACTTCTCAGAGAGCGATTAAAGGAAGTGTAGTAGCCGATCATTTGGCTCATCAAGCCGTAGATGACTATCGATCTATGCGGTTAATTTCCAGATGAAGATGTTCTACTTGTTACAGATTGCGAAGAACCAGACCCGGACGAAGGACCTGAACAAGGATCCCGATGGACCATGGTCTTTGATGGAGCCTCAAACGCACTTGGCAATGGCATTGGCGCCATCATTACATCCCTACATGGACATCGCCTTTCACCGCCAGATTATGTTTCATTGCACTAACAACATGGCGAATCGAGCGTGCATCATGGGTCTTAAAGTCGCTATTGACTTAAGAATCAAGTTCTTACAAGTGTATGGAGACTCGCTTTAGTGATCACCGATTAAGGTGGGATACGAAACATCCAAATCTTATCCCGTATCGAGAGCATGTTCTGAGTTTGATCCCTTACTTCGAAGAGATTACTTTCAATCATATTCCACGAGAAGAGAATCAGTTGGCAGACGCATTGGCTACTATGTCGTCTATGTTCAAGGTTAGATGGGACAACGAGGCTTCCCAGATCATCATTGAGAAGTTCGACGAACCAGCATATTGTTGTGAGCTTGATACAGAAGAGAAACCTTGGTACTACGATGTGAAGAGGTATCTTGAGGCTCAGGAATATCCCGCAGGGGCATCTGTTAATGATAAGAAGTTCATGAGAAGATTCGCTTCCAAATTCTTTCTCAGCAACGACATCTTATACAAGCGCAACCACGACTTGTGCTTACTCCGCTGCGTAGACCAGAAAACAGCAATGCGTATCATGGAAGAGTTACACGAAGGCGCATTTGGTACTCACTCCAGTGGACACACCATGGCTAAGAAGATTTTGAGAACGGGTTACTATTGGTCCACCATGGAAGCTGATTGTCACCGCTATGCTCGATCTTGTCACAAGTGCCAAATATATGCCGACAAAGTACACGTATCTCCAGTACCTCTGAATGTTCTAACAGCTCCTTGGCCGTTTGCAATGTGGGGCATTGACATGATCGGAGAAATCAAGCCCACAGCTTCCAATGGACATCGTTTCATCCTTGTGGCAATTGACTATTTCACCAAGTGGGTAGAAGCAGCCTCGTTCGCATCTGTTACTAAGAATGTTGTGGCTCGATTCATCAAACATAACCTTATCTGTCGATATGGCATTCCTGAAAGGATTATCACAGATAACGGCTCCAATCTTAACAACAAGATGATCACTGAACTCTGCACGCAATTCAAGATCAAGCATCACAATTCTTCTCCATATCGGCCTAAGATGAGCGGCGCTGGAAGCCAATAAGAATATTAAGAAGATTATCTGAAGATGATGACTTACAAAGATTGGCATGAGATGTTACCATTTGCTCTTCATGGTTATCGCACTGAGACGGACATCAACGACCCCTTTTCTCTCGTATGGTATGGAAGCCGTCTTACCCATCGAGGTTCAGATACCCTCAACTAGAGTCCTCCAGGAGGCAGAGTTAGGCGAGGACGATTGGGTTCAGACTCGGCTTGACCAGGTTAACTTGATTGATGAGAAATGACTGGTCCATCCGCCATGGACGGATCTATCGAAGCAAATGATCGAGCATTTAACAAGAAGGTCAAGCACCGAGTCTACCAAGTCGGTGATCTAGTAGTCAAGCGCATCATTCTTCCACAAGGTGATCCTGGGCAAATGGACTCCCACGAGGGTCCGTTTGTAGTCAAGACATTGTTTTCCTGAGGAGCTATGATACTTAGCACCATGGATGGTGAAGACTTCCCACACCAAACCCGACATAGTCAAAAATACTACGATGAAATAGACCCGCTAGGTCGATGACCTAGGCAAAAATAAGGCATCTGACGAACCAAAAGGTTCGGGCAAAAGTTAAGGATATATACAAAACATGTACACCGACAAGTCGAAAACACGAAAAGGCGGCTTGGGCAAAAAGGGTATCGGTGGTGAAAACACGAAAGGCGGTCTAGGCAAAAGTTCGGGATTCAAGCGTCGACTATGTCTCTTCCGATCACCCTTCGGACTACTATCGGCATTCAAGGTTCAAATGGCGAAGATCACTACTCACTTTCTCGGACAGGAGATGAGATAGTTGAAATATATGAGTACTAGCATAGTTGGAACTTAACGAGATTGTTTCCGCATAGCTTTTTACCTTTCTTGTGTATAAACAACTTGGCCATACGCCACCTTTCAAATAAGCAGCTTCTTTCTCTTTACAATTTACATTGTTGTTATTTGCAATAAGTCCAACGTTTGTTTTGAATGACTATACGCATTTGACAATAAGAATCTAACCACAAACATACGAAAAGTGAACATACAAAAGTACTTACTACGGCTCCGTGGGACGACGACGAAAGTCACCAAAGCGTTCCCCGAGCATGATCCCCAAAGGTGTCACTCACAACACAACTTCCCATGAGCAAAGGGAATCCACGAGCTGCAATTCCACTCGACTAAGTAATGTTACATCAGTCTCCAAGCAGTAACACCTCACCCCCAGTCAAGATGTTTATCCCCACAGGTATTTCTCAGCCCTTTCCCTTTTCCCCAGTGGCAATATCCAGACTTGAAACTTGGTCAGATAGTGCATCGGAGGAAACTACATCTTCATTCCCCAGCCTGGGATTACAACGGATTCCTAACTCTTCTAACCAGGTTTCCCGGCAACTATCAAATGCTCTCCAATGAGATCTACACTCGGGTCCCCATGGGCGCCTCCTAAATTTCCTCGGGGATCTACATACAAGGTCCCCAACGGGTCGCCTCCCAGGTTCTCCTCAGCAGGGTCTATATGTGAGATCTCCAACAACGAGCTTCTCAAATCTCTACCTTCCTCAACAATATCTAGGCCCAAGACTCGGTCAGATAGTGCATCGGAGGAATCTCGGATATCTTTCTTCTCTTTCAAAAGCAGGGATCTCACCCATTCAATCCCCCAAGCAGGAGTCAGAGATCCTCAAACAGAGCATCCGCATCTTCTTCAAGATGGATATGTTTTGAAATATCACGACATAATTCATGCATATGTCATTCATATACACTGTCATGCATCATACTTCGCATAAAAACTAACCAATATTCTATCAAAGTTTCTCTTGTTTTCTTCAAAGCAGGTGAAAGTCATTTCTGACGCAAACAGGTCCAGGATTAAGCCCCGAATCGACGGGAAAACTATCTGAAAGACCGCCCTTGGTTGTCCTCCGACGACTGGTCCAGGATTAAGCCCCGAATCAACGGGAAAACTATCCGAAAGACCGCCTCTGGTTATCCTCCGATAACAGGCAATAGATCGACACCCGATGCACAACAGGGAAGCTATCCACATTCTTGCCAACTACTATTTCCCTCAGAGTAATCAGCAAAAAGATTTATTCTGATTCCTTATTGTCAACAACAACTACAGAGTCTAGCGTACGACTCAGTTGCCCTGGATGGCATCTTAAGCCCATCTCCGACTACTTGTCAATATTTCTTCACTTTTAGAATGCTGCATATATGGTTAAAAAATCAATGCAAACAAATAACTTCATTCAAAAGTGAACACGAGGTCTAACGTACGACTCCCTCCGGATGGCATCTTAAGCCCATCTCCCCTCCTTTCCAGGAACGTCCGCAGAGCCTAGCGTATGGCTCACTTTCCAGCAATCCTCCTGGTATCGAGTCTAACGTACGACTCATTCCCCAGCTTCTCCAAATGGCATCTGTAAGCCCATTCCCGCAACATCAGCCGACCGCGAGTGCAAATTTTCAGGTGTACTCGAGTGTTCAATCATCTTCTACCTCCAGGCCACGAAAGACAAGCATGTCAATCTAACCTTCCAGTACAAGAAGATTGAACAGGGGCAGCTGTCATACCCCAAAATTTGCCCTCCATCTACTCAAGAAGCTTCATACATCCCTACTCAAGGATTCCTCAAGAGTTGATCAGACAAACTCTCTCCTAGACAATCAACCCAAACTAGGGTTTGGTATCTCTCAAGTCAAGATGAACTTCCAACATCTCCAATGGCCTTCATGCCTCCTCATATGCTTCAAGTAATCTCCATGTCAAGTTTCAAGCCTCACAAGTCAAGTTCCCTCAGACAATTGCTCAGATGGTTGAAAATCAGTTGTATTGGACAAAAAGTCAACTGTGGTCAACATACAGTCAAACTTCATAATTTTTTGTCAACATCCTCATTTTGAAGTTACATTCATCATTTGATCAAGGGTTGATCATGATTCATCAAGAAAACTCAAGATTTGCTCAAAAGTCAAACTTTCTAAATTAGGGTTTCTAGGTGAAAAGTCAACTGAACTTTGACTGATCATAAAAGGTTGGTTAGAGGACTCTTAGAGCTTTCCAAAAAGTCCAAGAACACTCAAAAATATGGAAAATTGAGCAAGATACACCATTCACAAGTTGGGCAATTTTGAAAGAATGCACAAAGAGAGAGATACTTCTAAAAATCAAATTTTTTGCAAATGGGCTTGCTTTTTCTTCATCCAAACTTATTCCTCATACAATTAGGAATATCCAAGCCCAATGCCATGAATTTTTGATTTATTTTTCTATTTAATTTTGAATTTATTCATTTAAATACAAATTAAATTTTAAAATAAATTATAAAATCAAAATTAATTGAAAGATTGATTTTATTCCTTCCTTGAGACTCAAGAAACTCACCAAAGTCCAGCAAATTTCGAAATTTGACAAAAATGGCAAGATTGGATTGGAATTGATCAAGTTTTGAAAATTTGATTTTATACAAAAATCAAATTTTGATTATCATTGAATGGTGATTGATTCTTGCCAAAAACTGTCTCAAATCCATCCAATATAAATACTTGATGCATACCAATCAAAAGAAAACGAAAAAATTGCTCCAGAAACCCTAACCTAAAAGTCAAAAATCTGTGGCAAGCAAGCAATTGGAGATCATACTTCCAGCCGTTTTCAATCAAATTTGAGGTGTCCAACACATTCCTTGGCATCTCCAGAGTCGATCCAGACTCTTACATCATTCAAAACCATCCAGAAACAAGAAATTCGAAATCGGTTTGCTCACACTTTTTTCAAATTCGAATTCCTTCATTCATGCATTATTAACTCGATTTGTTGTTGTTTTTGTGTTTAGTGAGGTGTTTGCAAGCTTTCTGGGCAAGCCAATTGAATTTCCATGGCCTGAATCGTGTTACACCATGATTAGGGTTTCTGTGAACGAATTAGGGTTTCCCTTAATAGGACAAATTGGACAATAGGACCCATACCAGTGTGTTCGGAATGCTCCAAGGAATCGAACCATGGCCTTAGATTTTATTTATATTATGTATGCTGTGTTTTTGAATTTGCCAGGGACTTTGCGTCGAACCATGGCCGACGCAGACTTTTCAAATATTCAAAAGGTTGAAGACGAAGCTTGGCGCGAGCGGGAGGAAGCCAGGAGACGACGCGTGTTATTTTCCACTCATTCCGTTTCCAAACACAGATGCACGTTAGCTCAGTTGGTTAAGGCGTGGACTGTTGGAGATGCTTTCCCTGGTCACGAGTTCGATCCTTGCCGAGACCAGTTTTGCTTCTTTTTCTCAAACTTGCATATTTTTTCATATTTCTCTATTTTCCTAATTATTTTAATATTTTTGCATTGTTTTAATTATCTTCATATTTTTATTTCTGCATTTAAAATTCATCAAAAATTAATTTTCTTTTTATATTATTTTCATAAAATATTTATTTAATTTAATAAATTAAAAATATAATTTTTGCATGCATATTTATTTTTATTTATAATTTTGCATTTAAATCATTGTAAATTCATTTTTAATTACTAAAATGCATCTAAAAAATCCCAAAAAATTATTTTAGCATATTCACATTATTTCCAGCATGTAATAATTTTCTCATATAAAAAATTGCATTTTTTCTAACATTTTCTCTTATTTCGATTTCATCATATTTTCTGATTTCTCGTTCGTTTCACAGGTTAATCCGATTCAGACGATTCTTCCGTTTTCATTTTATTTTTCAATAATGTAATTGTATACGAGATGTAATAGTTTAACTTAGGATTTTATTTTCCGCATTTTAAATTATGTATCTGCCCCAAAGCCTTGTAATAGCGTATGACATTTACTTTCCGCACCTTTACATTCCGCATTTTACTTTCCGCACTCTATCAATTGCTAGTAACTAGGCGTGTATGGCAAGATAATAATGAACTTAGCCCACTAATTTTCAAAGAGAAAATATCTGAAATGAACACACTTCTCTCACACATGCACCCCTTAGGGTAATTCTCTCTCGTTGCCTTACGAATTCAAGTGGTCATGTCCCTCGAACGTAGAGGTATTCTAGCACCGTTGCCTTCCAAACAAATCATCATAGTCCCTTCGATACAAAGATCATAAGACCCACGATGTCGCCTCCGAATACATGATCTTGACCCTCGATTGTCGCCTACGAAAAATGATGATAGTCCCTTCGAATGTGCTAGGATACTTCCTACAAGTTGCTTTCTATGACCATCCGATGTCCCTTCGAGTGTCCCGCTTACATCCAACGAATAGAGCTACCTACCAACTAATTGTACGGCTAGCGCTATTCTAAAGGAATGTAGAAGTACAAAAACAACCGATTCTGAGTGGGTAAATAAGTCTCTTAGTTGCTTACTCTAAAACAAATGCTTTTCACACCACACACTCTTTTCAAAGTTCAAAATTCTTTTCAAAACAAAAACATTTCCGAACACTTTGTATACATTCTCACATGAGTCATTACAAAGTCAAAGCGAAATGCCTCTTTCAAAACATTTTTGTCAAACACACAGAAAGCAATTTTAAAAGATAATCTAGAGCAACTAAGAGCCCGTAGATAACTACGGATGGAAAGGGGTGCTAATACCTTCCCTTTTCATAACCATTCTCCCGAACTCAGAATCTAAACGAAGGTCTTTTTATGTACTTTTACCTTCCCTTAATTGGATAAAAATAAAAGTCGGTGGCGACTCTTGCTATCCGCACATTTGGATACAAAAATCCACAAAGTCAGTTCACCGTATTACACAGTGGTGTATGGGCAAATCGTTGATTAGCTCTGTTTCCATTGGTGTAAGCGGAATAAGGTGTGAATTTAGTTCACGTTTGGTACCACATGCATTGAGTCTGCATTGCATATGTAATTATAACATGTTAGGATGATTTCCAGTGTCATAATTGCATTGATTGTTGTTATGTGCATAATGAACTGTGTGGAATGTAATTGTGTATTATAATCTGGTTATGCTAATGAGGGTGGAATACTATATTGATTGTTTTATTGTTTTAAAGAAACGTATAATGCATTTTAATTGTTGATCAAATCTCACCCTTACTTTGATGATTTCAGATTGAAGGGTTAGCCGCTTAGGAGCTGGTGAGGATAGCCTTGACTTGTTTCTTTTGGTTTATGTTTGGAATAATTATGATTTGAATTTATTCTGGATTTTTATGTTATTTCCGCTATGTTAAACTCTGATTTTATAATTAATTCGCGGGGAAATTAGAAGGGGTGTTATACCCCTGACGGCCTTCAGGATTATCGACTGACCCCACAAACCAACACGAGTCTTTTCAGCATGCTTTGCCCTCACTCGCACGCTTTTCGGGAAACTTCCTAGAAGGTCACCCATCCCAAGACTACTCCATGTCAAGCACACTTAACTGTGGAGTTCTTATGGTTAAGCTACCGAAAAGAAGATGCATCTTGTTGGTATAGGTAGTACCAATTAATCCTTATAAGCCTCCTTCAACTATGCAGTCTCATACATGCATAGTCTTAGGATCCCTCTCATTCCGATGTGGCAACCACCCTTGCCTCCTTTGGCCTTAAGTGTTCCGTGCGGTGTAACCACCCCCGCCTTCTTTTGGACTCGGGTGTTACATGTTGTATCTCAACTGAAGTGAACTTTTTAAAGTGGTTTTGGACGAGGGTCCAATATTTAGCCAGTTGGTCGTTTTTGACCTGATATTCTCCTCGAACTTGGGAGGCTACAAGTTGCGAATCTTTGAGAATTTTGACTTCTTTTGCTCCCATATCCTCGGCAAGGCAGAGGCCAACGAGAAAAGCTTCATACTCTGCTTGATTATTGGAAGTAGGGAATGACAGGGCGAGGGATACTTCGATGACGATCCCTTCCCCGTTTTCCAGAATTATACCTGCCTCGCTTCCTGTCGAGCTAGACGCGCCGTCGATGAATATAGTCCATTTGTTGGTTCCTTCCTGGAGTGCTGGGGTCGTCACCGAGTGGAACGAGCTCGAAATCCCCTTTTGGTATTGGACGCATGTGCTGCCCTGAGGATCCTCCCGAGCTGCTGGAAGTGGGTGAATCTTCTTCGACCATAGGAGCTTTACCCTTCCTTCTCTTCTTGGCCAAGCCCTCCCTCTCTAGACAGCTGTCGAGGTCGATGGGGTCGACTCGAGCGAGGGGTTATGGCATGTGGGAGCTTTCTGGAAGGTCGACTTTGCCTTTGGTTTGGGGTTGGAGGTTGATGGAGTCTAGGCCCTTTGCTGATGCCTCGAAGCATCTTCGGGCTGCTTGGATGTCTCTGTGCAAAGTTACCACCTTCACGCTTGCTGTATAATATTTCATCTTCAAGTGTATCGTGGACGGCATAACAATTAGCTCGGCGAGAGCGGGCCGACCAAAAATACATTGGTACAGAGATGGGAAATCGACGACCAAAAACTGTGTTTTGATCGACATGTCGGTCTCTTCGACCCCAAAAGTCACGATCAGCTCAACGTATCCCCATGGCTTCGTTGTGGAGCCGCTGAACCCCTACAGATCTGAGTCGAGGTAGGGAGTCAGGCGGGTCTCGTTGAATTGTAACGTTTGGAAGAGCTGAGTATACATGATGTCATCCAAACTTCCCTGGTCGACCAATATGCGCCTGACATCGAAGTTGGCCATCCGAGCACGCACGAGCACAGGGATGTTTGCATTGGAGGCGCCCCCAGGTAGCTTCTCCTTGTAGAAGGCCAGGAGATGAGACTTGCCTTGGATTTTGTCGAGGGTGGCGCCCAGATCTGAACTCGTTTTGACTAGGTCGTCAAATCTTCTTTTGATTGATCTGATGGAGTTCTTGGTGAACCCTCCAACGGAGATGTCCACGGCCGTTGGGAAGGATTCCCAAGGGATGTGAGCAGCGAATTATACCGGGGTGGCATCTAGATCGGGAAAGAAGAAGTCTTCCGGCCTGGATATGCTCATTGCTACGGGCATAAAAGACTCCTCAGTAGGTTTTTCTTCCTCGACCTTACTGGACGAGGGGGTTTCTTCTTTTGCAGACTCTTTCTTCTTGTACTGTTTGAGATGCCCGTCTCTGATTAGGATCTTAATCGCATCCTTTAGATGGATACAATTGTCCGTTACGTGTCAGTGACTCCTGTGAAATCTGCAATATTTACTCTTATTTGTCCCCAGCTTGGCCGGGGTCTGTCGAGGAAAACGTACTCCCCCTTGTTTGAACTCGGAGTTTTCACAATTGGTCAAGATACGCTCCCAAGAAATGGTGACGGGGGTGTAGTCACTGAACCGACCCACCGACCCCTTATGGTCTCTCGAATCGCAGGGTTTGTCTTATCTTCTTCTTTCACCCCTGACGAGATGTCGAATGATCTTCATTCTTGGAGCTTTTGACGCTCTCCCTATGTCGGGTGTCACGAGCAGAGTTTGCAACTTCCTTTTCGTTGTATTGGATGTATGCATGGGCTTTCAGGAGGAAAGCATCCAATGTTGAGGGTGTTTCGATACCTACAGCCTTCGCGAAGTCGCTACGAAGGCGTAGTCCTCTTTCGAGGAGATAGTTTTTCATATCGTCCATCGTTGAGACTTGGACGACTTCTTGGTTGAACCTCTCGATATATGCTCAGAGAGATTCTTCTTTATCCTGAATTATGGCTTCCAGGGATGCCTTCGACTTTGGGTGGCGTCGGGAGGCGGTGAAGTGTCTGGAGAATAGTCTCCCCAGATGCTTCTAGGATGTGACTGATCTGTTGGGCAGACTTTTATGCCACGCCATGGCCCCTTTCCTCAAGGTCGTAGAGATGCGACATTTGATGGCCCAACGAACTCCCCGATAATCGAGAAAGGAATCGATGTTCTCGATATGTTTGTCAGGATCGGTGGCGCCATCGTACTGACCAAGCCTGGGGGGTTTCTCTAGACTGGATGAAATAGGTATGTCCATGATAGCCCGACACAGAGGGTCGTGATGTTTGTCTTTGTTACTCTGGTCAGGAGAAAAAGAGATGGAACGATTGTTTCTCTTGTGGCGGGGAGAGAGCTCTCTCTACTGTCTTGATTTGGGAGATGGAGAATGATCGCGGGAGCGATACAATTCATTTTTTGTCTACTTGTGTAAAGGAGATCCCCGATTTTTCCGAGGTGGAGTGTGTTCCCTATTTTTCAGAAAAGATTGGTCAGGATGATCCTCTTTCTGAGCCGGTTTTCATGGTGAGGGACTACGAGAAATGGTTGTTTTAGGTCTTTGAGGTGGAGACGATGGGTGGTTCTTTTCCAAAGCCTCAATGCACTTGCCCTACTGAAGGAGGAGGCTGTTAGTATGATTGAGGGCAGATACAATAACAACCAATGTTGGGTTCGTGTTGGTCGACAGTGGTGCATAGGGATGAGGGATGACGAGGTCGTCAGCTTGATCACTGACTTACTGGTTATCCAAGAGGGAATCTTGGTCGTCAGCATCTTCAAAATCTAGGGATGCGTTCCTGCCATCCCTATGATCAAGGGTGTCCTCGAGGCGAGGAGATGTATTATTCCTGTCTGTTTTTTGGACAGGTGAGAGAACGGTCTTGCCGGAAAAGAGTTGATCGTTGTTATTAACCATATTGTTAGGTTGAGAGTATCTTTGATCTTATAATATCAGAATGATTTGATGAAGATGGGGAAGATAGTTCCCACAAACAGCGCCAATGATCTGAACAAGTGATTAGAATCAGAGATGACTGAAACAATTGATAATCCTTCGATCAAGTCGATGTTGAGGAGGGGGTGGTGTACCAGCAAGGCACTCCGATGCTAAAGTAAGCAAATGTTCAAAGAAGAGGATGAAAAATGTTATGGTTTTGAGTGTAAGAAAAGTTATACCTTGCCCTCAAAGATATGAGGATTTATATAATGATGTTAGAAGGATTCTCATTGGTTGCTATGTTTGGACCGAGATACGCGAATCCACAAATATATTTGTTCGAGATGACTAGGTCAAGACCGAGCAATAATGCTCGTAACTAGCCGTTATGTCGAGCATGGGCGACATAACAGACACAATTCTCAATGAGATAAGCTGTGGATCTTCTCGACCTATGTCGAGTAGAGGATACGCAGTACGGGCAGTTGGGAGCCCTAAGCACGCTGTTGAGACCTGGTAGGTCGTTGTACTTTGAGGAAGAATGACCTGCCAAAAAGCTCTCGGGCAGTCCAGAACACGTATCAAGACCTAAAAATAATAACATATAAAAGGTGAAAAATTTAATTATTTTGCATGGAATGTTTTACAACTTTGAAGGTGCTTATTGAAAATTTTCAAAAAATTATGCAAAACGTGTGTGTACCGAGAGCATACAAGAGAGGTATGCTTTATTTTTATATTGTTTGGTCAAGATTAATGGTGTTGATGGTGTCTATTAAACGATGGTTAATCAAATTGTCTATTATCATTGATGGTAATGCTCAACAATAATGTTTTGACCAAGTTGTTTGCTGGAATTGATGGTGGTGTTCAACGGTTAAGATGGTCCTGGTGTTTTTTTTGGAGTATGAGGATTGTTGTTGATCTCATCACACCTCATGTTATTTTTAAATAACTCTTGTATTAAGCGACCCGTGGAGATGTATTTTCAATGATGGTTTGTCATTCTCTCAATATTTCTTGAGGTTTTATGGTAAAACACTTGACAGAAATTATATCAGAAAAATATAGGAAATTATCTTCCAAGGGGTATTTTTCATGCTCAATAAATATGGATTTATCGCACACACACGCACACATACAATGGGAGTTTAACCACTTCAATCTAATATCCTCATTTTCTTATTTTGTTCACCCCCGTAAGAAATGTGTTGTCATCATCAAAAACGACAAGAATATGTATCTATGTTCTTGCAGGTATGACATGTACAAGAATCTATTGGTTTTGACGATGGAAACACTCTAAAGTGAAGTCTTCATAAGAAGTACTGATGAAGTTGTTCGAGTTTTAATGTTGACAAAGTCTATGATATGAAGTCTTCATTTAATGTAGTGATCAAGTTGTGGTGCTTGGAGATCAATATATCAACATATATCTTTGGAAGACAACAAATCATGTCTAGAAACGTTCGGTGTAGTCTATGGAGATCTCTATTCAAGCTTATGTATGATGATGGTGCGTATAATGAAGATTAATCTTAAACATCATCATGGAGAAGATTCAAAATTCTAGTGAAGTGAATGTAGCAAGGAACATGAAGCTTCAGTGTTGAGAAAGAGAGGAAGTTTGAAATCTCCTCATGTTTGTGTAGATGATCTATGTATGTAAATATTAAAGATTAGATTTCAAATTTACTAAGGAAAATCAGACACACACACATACACACTTTCAAATGATCAGAACGCCAGCCTTATTTCAATAAAAAACTAGAAAACATTTTTGGGCCTCGCTAATGGATTAGAGACGCATTATAATCAATTAGACGGTTTTGTACTTAGAATAGTCAATTAGCCTATTATGGTAGTCAATTATCTCTCTTGTAAACCCTAATAATTAATTATTAGGTCTCTTAATCGGGGCACATTTAAAAATATTCCTTTTTATACTAAACATTTGATTATCCATATGGCATAATCGACCATGAGCTTTAAAAGACCCATGAGTCATATCATTTTTTAGCCAAATTTTCTCCTATAAATAAAGGACTTCTTGTAACACCCCAATTTATTTAGAAATTATTTTATTTAAAATAATAAGCTAATGAGGTGTATTTATTTCAATTGATGAATTTCATGATGTAGTGTGATGCATTGTTGGAAATTAGATACTTTAAAATTAGTGAAATTGAGATTACAGGAGTGTGTGGCTAAAAGTGTAGAGACAAGGGGGTGAATGAAGAATGTCATTATTATTATTATTATTATTATTATTATTATTATTATTATTATTATTATTATTATATTTAGTATTGCTATTATATGTGATAAATAGTAATTATAATACTAATAATTAAATAGTCAGAATAATAAGATTATTATTATAATTAAATAATTCTAGTAAATAAGGAAGAGTAAGATTATGATTATGATTTAGGGGTCTAAGGGTTAATATTGGGATAAGTAACAGAATGGAGAATCATTATTTCCAATTGATTGTAGAAGTGAGAAGCAGAAGAGAAAAGAGAAAGCTAGGGCGAAAGGGAAGATTCCATTGGAGAAGGAAAGAAAACTCAAGAATCTAAGGTAAGAGTGAGGTTCTAACTCTATAAGGGATTGTAGGATGATGCGTTATGGTAGAGTTAGGGTATGTAATTGTATAATCCTATTTGTATGAATTTTGGTGTGTATGTAGTTTGTATGTGTGATGAATAATGATGATGAATTGGTTGATGTTTGGTGATATAAAATGATTCCAAATTGATGATTGAAAATTGTGTATGTTTGGTAATATAATTGCTGCTATTTCATATAGAGAATTGGTATTTTGGAGTTTTTGAAAAGGTAAAATCGCAATCAGCATGTTGCAGAATTTTTGGAAAAAATAGCGGTAGTAACCGGTTATCATTGAGAGAGTAACCGATTACCGCGGGCAAAAACTGAATTTATGGGAAAAATTGTGAGGAGGTAATCGTTTACCAATGGGAGAGTAATCAGTTACCGATGGATTTTAAAAATTATAGAGATACTGTTTTTAGCAGCAACCGGTTACCACTGGGAGAGTAACCAATTACCACTGAGACAGAATGTCAATTTTTCTGAAAAATCTTTGAAAACTCGTAACTTTTGACTCGAGTGTCTGTTTGACACGCCGTTCGAACCTACGGAAAACTAAAAATATTTCCTACTCAATAAAAATTATTTAAAAATAGTATGAGGTGATTTCCCGAGTTTGGTTTTATTTTTGTGTTTTGTTGTAATTGCTAAGTTGTGAATACGACGATGAAAATGAAGGGATTTTATGGTGTGGTGATGTGCGATGATGTACGAACAATGATGTGTGATTAATGATCTGTGATTGGTTTATTTTGTTGACGTATGTTTTGTCATTGCATAAGTTATTATGACATAATTATGTTATATGCATGTTCATAAGCGACAACATGACCTCAAAGGCAAGTGACGATGTAGCCTTAATGATATGTGACAGTGTTGGCATAGAGATGTTGTTATGGTACCATATGCATATAGTTAGGGAAGTTGGTCTCATTGCATTATAATGATGTTGGTGAAAAGATGTGATTTGTTTGCTTGTTGGGTGTGATTGTCGAAAACTACGTTGTGTATTGGTGTTGATGCATAAGTATGGTTAATATGATTATGTATGTTGTACTTTACCTGCTCATTATAATATGTTTGTTTATATTGTTATGATATCTCACTGCTTCTATTTGGTTGTTGCCTCCATGTGGGTAACACATAGGTGGCTAGGATTAGAGTTGCGTGAGGTACGGAGTTGCATTTCGTATTGTGTAGATTGAGTTGGGTCTTGCTCTGATACGTAACACTGGGGGATGAACACTTGTTTTATTTAGTTGATGTTTTCTTTGAAGAATTTTTGGGAGTTTTGTAAACTCTCTTTTAATTAAGAATTTGTTGATTATATGATGAATTGATGACGTTGGAACTAATTTATGAATTCTTTTCTTTTGTGTTAATGAAGTTGAATTTTTTGAGAACTATGATGATGATGTTGTCGGTTCATCCAAAATGCGTGTTATATATCAAATCGCTAAATGTTGAGCAACTTGCATGATGTTGAATAAATGTGACATTTTATTTGATGTTGATTTGAAATTTTAATTTACTCTAATTTTATTAATTATGCGATGGGGAAAATAGGGTGTTATAATTGGTATTAGAGCCTGGTTAGTCTGTCCGACCAGATTGTTCAGTCTTTAGTGTAGTGTGACAGCGAAATACTATGGATGTGTTTTGCTCTAATTGTTGTTTGATGTTATGATGTAAAACATAGCGATGTTTGAAAGAGCCAATGATGCACTTGCTAATACGTTGCAGGCTTTGGCTCAGGCAATGCAGAATCAACCTAATGTTGGTGAGAACGATGGAACTCGTGCCTTGGAAACTTTCCAAAGGAACCACCCACACACGCTCAAATGGAAACATGACCTTGAAGGAGCAGAGGAGTGGCTCAAAGACATTGATAGGATCTTCCGAGCTATGGCGTATGCCTAATCCTAACCCCCTGCGCCCTCCTCTGTCTGCAGTACTGCGATGCACCAGATGCCTCACTGACCATCCTCTCAACTACGACAACCACCTCAGGACCGCCCGTATCAATAATCCAGGTATCCAACGCCTCATGCCCAAGTAGGTGAATATGTTGACAGATCGACAATAAGTCAATCGCATGGTCATCATCGACCTGCTCCTTTTCCAAGAGCTCCGCATGAGCTGACCTCGGTGGACGTCCACGTACATCCAGTCTCTTGAGAGGGTGTGCCATGTTAAAGAGCTTTGTACGTAACCCTCTACACAGTGCCAACTCTGGGACTCTGGCACAACCCGATGGTCTTGGGTAACCATATGATTCTCCCAATCCTAAAAGATGCCATCGAAATCCCTCCGTACGATGATGTCGGGAGCAGCATGAAAAGGAGATATAGGTATCATTTGCACATAGTCAAACTAGCGGATACACCACTCAGAAAGATTCCTGACTATATGTTCGATCCACATGCTAGCCATCCCGAGTATAAAGAGATGGAATCGAACAGGTTAATCCCCTTGTAATCCTCAAACGACATCGAGTTGATGTCATCATGATTAGTGTGATCAAGATACACCCGATACGGTGCCACTTTATGGTTTCCTCTGTGGAGAAGATACTTGGCATCCTTTGACATGTTGTCAATATAATCCTTATCTGGCTCGAAACTGTGAATACGGTGGAAATGAGATATTATCCAACTCTGCAAAAACAATAACATAATATGTAAGTACAAATTAATCAAAATAAATTAAAGTTGATAATTGAAAACAAAAAAGGTACAATGAGGAATGTGCATGAGCAAGTGAGCGTCATCGCCCTCCAATTTGAAGCTTCATTCAACTTCTGGTAGAGGTATACCAAAATAGCCCCCCCCCCCAATTCATGTCCTTAAATACGAATGTGTCGACCAAGAACATCAAGTAACACCAAATGGTACAGTCTCAGTGATACTAAATAAAAACCTCATAATTTTGTTCCTTGGCACCTGTTGCTGCAACCAAGTACTCCTCATATAAATCATTCAGATGGAAGAACCTTATATGTGCCCCATTAGATGTTTTGCAGTCCTCAACTATCCTATATGAACCACTCCCATATAATCAACCATCCGCTTAATCGCCTCAATTCGTGTTATCTTGTGATGGTTAAGTAACCTACCTCTGATAGGTAGGTGGAGCAAGGAAGCAACATCGTCAAGGGTGATGATCAGCTCCCAAATAGGAAAGTGGAAAGAACAGGTCTCCTTGTGCCACCTCTCAACAAAAGCCCCATGCATGGCGTGGCTTATGAACAACTCAAAATTTTTCCGAGAGTGATTCACATGCTTAATGGACATTCGTTCCTGAAACATTAAAAGTAATAATTGTTACAATCGTATTTTGGAGTCAAAAATATAAAATGAAAAAATTGCAACAAAAAATATACCACTTCTTCCCAAACATGGCAGAAGGTATAATCATGGTAGTAAATCAAGAGAGATGTGTCAATTGGTCCTCCCGGATAGCTCTGCTATGTCTACTCAGGAACCAGAACATCCTCGGGTACCTCACCCCCATCAGACGTCGTGAACTCTTGTTGAATCTCTGGCTCATCAGGCACATGCTCATATGTACGAGAGGAAGACGCCTGATGCAGACGGCTCCTCGATGCATATGGGGAAGCTACATCCAACTGCTCCCTTTGTACCCGACCTCGAGGCCGGTTAACCTGCTACTCTGTCTGCCTCTCTCGACGTGCAAAGACAATCTGAGATGGCCTTCCTTATCTTAAACGTCTGCTTTGGTCCTAATTCTCAACTATGTTCCTAAAATAAATAATTATAATTGGTAAGTTTTGGAGAAAAAAAACAACTCAGGTAAGGATTTGCAAGTGCGCTTGCGAAATTGGTCCAAGATGACTTCACAAGTGCACTTGCGAAACCCCCATGCGCACTGCCATTTTTAAATCTCAACAACTTCTTGCTCTAAGCAACCCAATCCTAAATTTTTTGTCACCAAATTAACTACATTTACCTATTCTAACACTAACATACACAATATAATTACTACAAACTAACCTAATAAACTATTATAAGATTGTATTGTGATTCAAAATAAATTGGAAAAAATTTACACGATTTTGAAAGCTTGGAGATGATTTGAGATGACTTGAAGTGAAGAGATGATCACAAATTTGTGAGTTTGTGTAGTAGAAATGTTAGGGTTTAGAATAGAAAGTGAGAAAATGGTTTGTTTGAATAAAAAAGGGTTTAAGATATATTCTACTTGTTTACTATTCAACACTTGTGAATTAAAGAATTATGAATTAATTCGCAAGTACACATACGAAGTCACATTATTTTTTTATAAATTATGGATTAATTTGGAAGTGCACTTGCGAAATTTGCTGCAAGGTGACTTCGCAAATGCATTTGCAAAAATTGAAAGTATTTTAAGTTTTTCGCCAAAAATATCGAAGAAGACCACTAAATAGAAAAAAAAATCCCTTTTTTATTGTAAAAATCACGTAAATGACATATTTCTCCTTTTTATTGTCTAAACTTTAAACAAATATCGGTTTGTAAAAGAAGAAATGGGCTAATATACTTAACCGTGAGATCTATTTTTTCAAGGTATTAGTTCTTTTTCGAAATATAAATAAATGATTAAGAGAATACATATTTACTTTTGTTTTTTTTCAAGTATAATTTTGAATCATGTAAATATATTAACATAAATTCAAGTACAATTTTGAATCATGTAAATATGTTAACATAAAGTATAAAATAATATTATTTATTTTATAAAAATATGATAATATTATAAAACATCTATTAATATCATATATTATATCATATTATATCATATTAAATTCACATTTAAACCTTGAACCTTTATCAATTCCAATTCAATCTCCGGTCCGGTTTCAATTACCTGGTTAGAAAATGACTACCAAAACTCTTTTACATGTCTTCTAATAAACAAAATAAAAATTTAAAAAACTAAAAACACTCTTTTGTAAAATTTTCTAATACATAATAAATATTTAAAAAATAAGAAAGTAAAAAAATTACAAAAAACACAAGGGTAAAATTGACATTTTTCATAAAATGTAAGAATATTGGAATAAATGCGGGATATAAGGCAAAATTTTCCTTTTTCTTTTCTCATTCCTGATCAAGCATTACAAAGTAATATTTTAAAAAATACAGGAAAACATTTCTAGGAGTACCATGAACTTGAGACTTTGTAAGGCTCCTACAACGTTTTGGCATGTTTTGTTCATATAAATGCAAATTAACATGATTATTTTTCTAATGAAGAACTGAATATTTTTAGTGTTTACTGCGAAAGGGATCTTATTAATTCAAAATTTAGTAAGCAAATTAGAAAGTCCAGACCCAAAATTGTTTCATCAATAATCTAAATTTAGGTTCTCTCTCGACGATTCTTCTGTAATGACAAAAGGAAACTTCAATTTCAGGTATTGAGAAAATGTGCTTCAGCTCTGCTGTTATTTTCATATACTGATTTCATATGAGAGGCTTCTGTCAAAATATCAAAACAGACCCTGAGCAAAATCTTGCTTGCATCACATCCAACTCAAAATTCAAAACTAATCACAACGATGGTCCAATTTGACTTGAACTTTCCCAAATCAACAAGAGTCAAGCATAACTCCCTTACCATCATCATCATCATCATCCTCGAAGGGCCTCAACTCAAGCCATTCACTCAATCCACAATACGTTTGAGATTGGTTTACTTTGGCAACAATATCGTGTAAAATATTACCATGTGCAGAACTTTCACTTCGAACAAATATAACATAGAATACATAACTTTCACCATGCAGCATGCAACCACAGCGACATTAATACATTACCTTTGAACATTTAGCACTTCAAATAATCAATTCGAGCTTTCAAATGCATAGGTTTCTTTTGGTGCATCACATTAGGTAATGCCATCATCACCCATATACAGATCTACCCTAATGTACGATTATAACATTGTCAGTTGATAAATTTAGGTTCTATGTTCTTCAAGGATTTGAAAAACAGACATCAAAATTAACTAAAGCTTTATTGAGCATCATGTTAGGGGTATTTCGTTGTGTGTGGTTGCAACCCTTCTTGAAGAAGCAAAAGATAAATGATATTCTTTAATTACTGTTAAATTTCAAGTTGGTAGAAAACTATTTAAAGACCAGACACTTGTTTTCACTTGGTCCTTTAGTAGAATTGGCCACCTGGTTTTCATACTTGTAAACAATTGTAAGCAGTGGTACTTAATTTTTATACTGATGTGTTGGAGTATAACAATATATTTTACATTTTATGAAAATAACTAAGCAACCTAAGCACCTTCCAGTAAAGAGTTAAATATGTTTTTCTTCATCGTTATAAAATAAATGTGGTCTTTGTAACTATTTTATTGGTTTTTGTCACTCCAAAATGATTTTAGTCCTTGGAAGGCAAGACTACATGAAGTATAAACACATAGAAAGTTTATCCTGATTATTCTAGGTATTACAAGAAATGACATCATAAGATTCATACATCTAAATGGGTTGTCTAAGCATGCATTTGGCATCCCAGTAGTAATACAGCAGGCATGCGATTACATCTACACACTGTAGCTTTTCGGTCAACCCGTGATGAAAACCTTTCAGCCGCATAAACAAACACACCATAAATCTAACTCAGTAGTATGTACCAACTGTCGTGTCGTGTCCAATACAACAACAACTAAGCCTTATCCCACCCGGTGTCGTGTCATGTGTATAGGTATGTAAAATTAAATGACTGAATCGCTTATCTCGCCAGTTTTAGGAAGCATACTTGAAGCTAGTCTAATCATACAAGCACATAAACAAAGAAGACTTTGTAAGCAGAGTAAAAACAGAACAAGCCCTGTAGCATGATAAAGATGATCTTATAACCAACATCATTAGTAAAGCAAAGCAACTTAGAACATCTTTAACAGGGTTACCTAGAACATCAATATCCAATAGGGTTTAGTAGAATATACAGTTTTCTGCTTGAACCAGCTCCGGCAACTACAACACCAATCTCAAAAGGGGTCGTTTTACTAAACAACTTGCTCATGTACACATTGTTGGTGAAAAATGACATTTGACAACTTAATACAGGCATATGTATCAAATACTGACCATCAGCCAAAATATATTAGGCAACAAATTTCAAGCATCTAGTATCATTATGCACATTTTGACACCGATTCGAACAAAACCGCATACCACATCTAACACAAGTATAATTGGCAGAGAAACCACATACAGTACAAAAATGACGCCGCGCGGTCGAGCTAGGAGGTCCAACTGCCGCTTTCCAATAAGACGGAACATGTGGAGGCAATGATTCCAAATTCGCCTGCATTTATATAAAAACCATCCATTCAAAAAACCAAACCAAAAAAGAGTAAAACACCATGAACATGATGATTAATCACTCAATCACTCACATCATGTAAAAGCTCAAGAAACGTTCTTGGAGCTTTTCTAGCTTCAAGTGCTTTTGCTTGTCTTGTTTTTCTCTTGGTGCCTTTAGATTGTTTTCTCTGCATAAACACTTCAAAAATATACAATTATGTGACAGAACTAAACTCAGATTTCAATTTATTGAATTTTGAATATTGATAAACAGAGGTTGTTGTAAACCCTAACCTTGATCGTCATCGTCTAGAGAAGCTTCATCATCGTCAATATTGGGATCTGGAACTTCGAATCCGGCATTATCATTCTCCAAAGCATCCAATCGAGCAAGAGCCGCTTGGGTGCGGTTGTCGGAGCTGGCGAGTGCGGCGACCATTTTGGAGGCGACTTTTCGGGTTCGGCCTGACGTGCGGCGGTTTGAGTTGGAACCATCTTCTTCCATTTTTACTTTTTAGGGTTTCGGTGATTTCAGAAACAGATATATGATAGTGACGATGATCGAAACAGCGATCTTTATTCTCTTCTTTCCGCTGTGTAGTGGATTTTTTTAATTTTATTTTATTAATATAATTAATTTAATTCGAATTGTTATATATATATTTGTACGAGCAATAAAAATATTTTTATTTTTGGTGTAAAAATGATATTCAACTCATTCTAAATTAGATTTGAGAGAATGAGGAGTTCTTTATTGTTTATTGTTTAAGGTAAGGTTATAATTAGTTATGTAATATGCAAAATGATTTCATTCTTATCAAACATCATCTCATTAATTCTTTGAATCATTTTTATTTTATTTTACGAATTCGGTCTAGTGGTTAACTATAATTATCAGGTATCAAATTTATAATTTAGTGGTTAACTATAATTATCAGGTATCAAATTTATAATTTTATCTTGCCATGTTAGCTCAATCACATGTAACATCGACTACAACTTTGCAGTAAGAGCATCACATAGATAAATTTTTCGTGCATATCCTCTCACCCAACTTCTACATCCTACGGTTAACGTAGACTTCTTGTAAGCACCATCTTAATTGAGCTTAATCTAATTGTCATCTAGGTAATACTATTAAACATGTTTGATCTCTGCCTCTGATAACTTAACATTGTTCTACACATAGTTACCAATCTCAATCTCCTTCATCATATGCAAGATTGCTTTTATAGGATTGTCATGTCGCGGAAAGCACTCTTCAAAAATTATTTTGTTCCTCCACTTTCAAACATACCAACACGAGATCATAAATATTGACCTTCAATGGTCTTTGTGCGAATCTACATCATTTATTTCAAGATTGAAACAGATCAAATATCCTTGTAAGACACATAGTAAAATTGAGTCATTTTATCAACAAATCAAAGTTGAAGTGATGCTTGATTGGATTGAACGCGGCATATCTTCACGTTGGATTTTTAGTGTTCTCGATTCGATGATTAGAGAAGGTTGTGAACCAATGAATCAGAGACCGGTCTTGAAATCATGGAAAATACATAAATCAGAAGTTGCTCCCACATATGGCAACATTATTTCATTCTAGAACAAAAAATGGAGTAAGGAGCATTGTGGAGATGGCCTATAAAGTTAGCACTTCAACGCTCAAGTTAGCATGTGAAACTGAGATCCTAAATTTTGCGCATTCTCTATATATAGTACATGGGGGAATAAGAAACTCATTATTTGTTATGAATAAATTGCAGAGAGACATTAGATGTGTATGCAATTGAGATCCTTTGTGATCATCAGGAGAAAAGTCCTCATGTGCTGAGAAGGTTTTGAAATGATTACAATTTCTCCAGAGTGCTTGGTTGGGGTTGCTATGGTCGACTAAGTAATGTGGGACTTCTTTAACATGTATTTTTTTAACCAACCCTAAAATTCCCCACCTTTATGGAAATAATACATTATAATTTATTGTCTTCACCGACAATCATGCACCACCATAAAGAGTATAGTCACTACAACCTACACAACTCAAAGAATTTTCACATTGTCTTCACCGACAATCATAGTTTAAAAACTATAATACTCCACCTAAAGAAGAGTATACTTCACTTGATGATAGACCTCTTCAAGAATTCTCACATGTCAAAAATAGGTTGAAAACTTATGGTGCAACTTCTATGTTGGTATGAAGTTCTTCAACCATCAGCATAATCTCACACCTTGTGTAATCTTGATTACATCTTTTACCCGAACTTTCTATAAGTAAAAAACAATTCCATTATTTTTCTCTAACTCAAACTGCACAATGGAACTTGTGACTGAAGCTCAATAACTTTTTCACAACATTACCCTTATTTTCTAGATATTATACACTCGAGAAGCCTTAAGGAAAAATATTATGGGTCGGCCAAAGCCTCAATGCGAAGGCCCAATCATACAAAGCTCAATCGAGATTATCTAACATATATAGTCCCTACACGTGTGATTCAAGATATTTTTTATGATCTCTATTTTTTTCACAACACTCATCTTAGACTTTGTAAATGAATTAGACGATGGAGTGCCAACCTTATAGGTTTTTCCCGCGCCACCGTACTAGAGATTAACATCACTATTTCCAGGGTTCTACAACAACAATCACCACCAATTATGTTTCTAAGACTCAAAGTCATCATATTTCTTTAAGACCTTTTTAACCTAATGCGAATGATCTAAATAAATTTTCTTTATTGACATAATAATTTCTAAGAGTAATAAATTTTCTTTATTGACATAATAATTTCTAAGAGTAATGCTAGCAACACCCTCTTTTCAATATTCTCAAACACTCTCTCTTTTTTTTATTAGTCGAAACTTGTGAGTCTCTTACTTTGAAAATATGTCTCACATAAAGTGGCAGGAACATATGTTTCTATCATTTAAAAAAGTGTGTTTGAAAGAGTGTTAAAAAAATATTGTTCTTAACATTTCTCTAATTTCTAATATTGGAGATTATACTCACTTCTTTGAGATATTTCATGTCAAAGTTGTTACGTAACAACGATTTCATATTATTTACAACATGAATATTTGAACTATCTACATAAAAATATAAATGATGGTGCAAATGTTATTTTCAAAACTCATAGTAAATGCATTTGTCTCTCTCATTTTCTTTCTATACTTTCTAGATAACTAAATTGACAAAGTTTTCATATCATTGTTCAAAAATTTGTTTAAGACCACACAAAAACTCATATAATTTACCTTTCTTAGTTTCTTGTAAAGAAACACAAAATCTTCAACCATGTGACTTTCTTCTTCCAAATAATTAATACAAGGGGTAACCAAATAAAAAGTGTTTAAACACTAGTTTATTACTACTCTGAAGTTATAAAACTTGAATCCCCAATTTCTGACACACAAAAAACAGAGTCTTACAACCTGAAGGTACACTCAAGATTGGGAACAAACACAAAACTTGAATTTCAAACTAAAAAACAGTATCAAAACATGATTAGCAAGTAAGTTAACCAGTAATCATAGTTCCAGCACCTTCATCAGTTAAAATCTCGAGCAACAAAGAATGCGGAACCCTACCATCGATAATACTCGCAGTTGTAACCCCTTGCGCCAGTGACCGCACGCAGCAACTAACCTTCGGAATCATTCCACCGCCGATCGTTCCATCTTCAATCATCTTCGTTACTTCTTTTATGTTAACTTTCTTCACCAAACTCTCTGGATTATTTCGATCTCCTAATATCCCCGCAACATCCGTCAACAGTATCAATTTCTCCGCCCCTAACGCCGCCGCTAATTCTCCGGCGACGGTGTCAGCATTGATGTTGTACGTTTGTCCAGATTCATCAGCTGCAACGGATGTGATCACCGGGATCTGACCGCTGTCTACTATAGATCGGATCACGGTTGGATCTACTCTCGCTACATCGCCGACGAATCCTAGATCTGAAGATTTAGGATTCGGAACCGCGGTGATGAGGCGGCCGTCCATGCCGGAGAGACCTACAGCGGTTGCGCCGGCTTTGTTGATTAAAGAGACAAGAGTTTTGTTTACCTTGCCGACGAGAACCATGGAGACGATCTCCATGGTTTCCGCGTCGGTGACGCGGAGGCCGTCACGGAAAACGGGAGCGATGTTGAGACGGCCGAGCCAGTGGTTGATCTCTGGACCTCCGCCGTGAACCATGACGGGACGGAGGCCGACGCAGGAGAGGAGGACGAGATCGTTGATGACGGAGGCTTGGAGTTCAGGTGACTTCATGGCGGCGCCACCGTACTTAACGACGATGGTTTTGCCTCGGAATTTTTGAATGAAGGGAAGCGATTCCGATAGGATGTCGACTCGGAACTGACCTGAAGAGGGTGACTCAGTGAGTGGAAGGTGTTGCGCGGCTGAGATGGTGCAACGACAGCCGTTGGATGGAAAAGAGAGGTTGGTTGGTGACCGTTTAATTTTGGGTTCGGTTGTTGAGATGAATGGGAAAGGTAGTCCCAACGAATTTGTGAAGGTTTTGGATGCTCCTCCCAACATTGCGTTACAGTTACACAGACGCTTGCACTCCCAGGTTGAAGTGAGGAACTGAAAGTATCAAAAGATGAGGGTTTGTGTTAATTATTAAATTATAAATATTCATCAATTTAGTTTTTTCGATTATTAAAATAATTAAATTATTGTTTACCACTAATTAATAAACTATTTAATTTCAGTAGTTATTTAAAAATAATAATTAAATTAAAATATTTTTCTTCGCCATTTGTCTTAGGGTCTGATTAGTTGAAACTTCATGCATTGTTTGGAAACAAAGTTGATAAGGTGAAGATAAAAAATAGTTGGAAAATTTTAAAAAAAAACTTCATCGAATATTATGACATTTTTAAAGGTGGTATGAGCGGCTTTTTTTGAAATTCAACTACACAATTATAAGATGCCGAGTCAGCAGTTTGGGATGCTCTAATTGCGGTAAATTTTGATGAAATTTTTTGTATTTTAAAATATTGTATTTATCAATATTTGTATAACTTTAATTAATTTTATGTCTTTTATTTATCATACTTTTTCAGTCAAAACCAAAAGCATCAAATTGGAGAAATATACCACTTTCAAATTATGAAAAAATGTTGATATTTTATGGACCTAATCGAGCTGATGGAGAGAAATCTGGAATTTCAAAAGAGACGAGAAAAAAAAAGTCATCGGTCACCAATGAAGACTTTGTTGAAACTATTCAAGATATTGAAGACTTTGTTTAAATTACCTCTCATCCCCTCCGTTAAACCAAAGGGACCCTTAACCTTCTTCATTTCGATTAATTTTCTAAGCAATGTCAAAAAGTCTAGATTCTCTGAAAACTACAATGAATAATATAAACCTCAATAATATTGAACCTTGTTGTAGTTTTGATTGGAATCCAACTAGTTTTGCATTCACTCAAAAGAAAACGTTTACCTTATTATTTCGACAAAAATTTCATCAACCTAGTGGGTTTCTCCAACACCCCTGAAAAATCAAAAATGTCTTTCGTAAATTAACTTACGAATTCACCTTGTAGGATGAATTTATAAGTTCACTTACAAATAAGCTTTTTGGGTGAATTCGTAAATACACTTACAAATTCACCTTATTTTTGTACGTTTTATTAATTTAAACATGGTTTAACACATTCAAGAAATGTTTCGTAAGTTAACTTACGAAACATTTCCTGAATATGTTAAACCATGTTTGAAACTACTATGTTTTTCACAATAACTCGGATTATGTTTCTGTTTTCAAAAATTCAATTAAAGAGAAAAATTATCATAAAATACTGATATACGCAATATCCATATACGCAAACCATGTAAATATTAATATGTTATAAATATTAACGAGAAAATTGTCAGAAATACCAAATTACATAAATTGTTCTGAAAAAAATGTGATCAAACAAAATCAACTAAAAAACATAAACGCTACTAGGTATGCCTAATCCTGACCCCCCACGCCCTCCTTTACCTGTGGTAATGCGTTGCATGCTCTGCCTCCGCGACCATCCTCTCCACCACGGCAACCGCATCAGGTCCGCCCCCATCGACAATCCCGTCACCCAACGCCTCCAGTCCAATCTGGCGGATACGCTAACAGATGGGCAGACGATCAATCGAACGTCCTTCAGCCTCCGGTGTCAGATAACAGTGCGACATCAACCGATACTCCTCTGGCACGACATGATTCTCCCAATCCTAGAAGACGTCATCTAGAGTCTTCCGTGCCATGGTGTCAGGAGCAGCCTGGAAAGGAGATCGGGGTATCATTTACACAAAGCCAAACTAGCGCATACACTTCTCTGACAAATATCGGACCATCATGTTAACCCCACAAGCTCGCAACCTAGAGTATAACGAGATGGTATCGAAGGGGATAACCTCCCTGTAGTCCTCAAACGGGGTCTAGTTGATGTCGTAATGGTTGGTGTCATCAAGGAACACCCAGTAAGGAACCACATTATATTTGCCCCTGTTGAGAATAAACTTGGCAGCCTTAAACATGAAGTCTTGATAGTCGGCATCTACGGTGTAACCATGGATGCAGTGAAAGTGCGATATAATTCAGCTCTGCATCAACAAAAATATAATGTGTAAGTATAAATCAATTAAAACTAATTAAAATTTATCGTTAAAATAAAAATGTACCGTAAGAAGAGTGCACGAGCCAGTAAGCGCCCTAGCCCTCCAACTAGAAGCTTCATCCAACTACTGGTAGAGGTAGGTAAGAACAACAACACCCCAGTTCCAGTCACAAATTGTAGAAAGGTCCGTAAAATATCTTAGGTAGGCCACGTCGGTGTAGTGACCACTCGTGTCCACAAAGACGGAAGTGCCTGCCAAGTACATCAGAAAACACCAGATGGCACAGCCACGGTGAAACTGAACAAAAATATCCGCCTCCACAGGCTCCCCAGCTGCATGTGCAGTTTTTTTTGCAAGAGCTGTTTGACGGAGGTACTCCCTATATAACTCCTTCAGGTAGGAGAGCCTCATGTGTGCCCCGTTTGTTGAGTCGCGGTCCTCGACAGCCTGGTATGGATCAGCTCCCAGATACTCAACCATCAACTCAACCGCCTCAATCCTAGTTATCTTAGAATGGTTGAGTAACCTACCTCTGATAAGTAGTCGGAGCAAGCAGACAACATCGTCGAGGGTGATCGTCAACTCCCCGACTGGAAAATGGAAAGATGACATCTTCCTATTCCACCTCTCAGCAAAAGCACCCTACATGCCGATGCTAATGGTACCGTAACCAGTACTGAATAATCCGGCAAGACCGGATGCGAGGATAGCATTGTGGAATCACTGAGTCTTTGAAACATATAAATCAAAGATTTTGCGGGAGTGGTTCACATATTTCAAGGTCTTCCTTTCCTGAAACCTTAGAATAAAATGAAAATAAATAAAAAATAATGGGGAGTAGACGAAATTAAATGAAAATAAATAAATAATATGAACAGGAAGTATACGAAAAATAATAAAAAAGAACGGACAGTAAACGAAAATAAATAATAGGAAATATAACGATAAAAATTATAATACCTTTCCACCCCAGACATAATGGGAAGTATGGTCCTGATAGTAAATCAGGAGGGATTTGTCATATGGTCCTCCTGGATAGCCAGCATCCTCCGCCTCTACAAGTTCCTGAACATCATCGTCGGGGACCTAAACATTTTCGGCATCCTGAGCATCCTAGGCCTCCTTCGCCGGCAACTTTACTTCTGGTACCTCTATCTTCGATACATCTATCTCTGGTACCTCCTCCTCATTTGAACCAGAGGAAGACGTTTCATGGAGACGACTCCTCCGAGACGGTGTAGAAGGTGATACTTTATCAAGTTGTGCCCTATGTACCCTTTGTGCCCTTGCCCTTAGCTCTCACTCTCGACGAGCCGACGTTGTCTGGCTTTGCCTGCCATGTCTCGAACATGTCATTTGGTTGTCATTCTCGTCCATTTTCCAAGAATAAATCATTACATTGTTAGCATACTAATTTAAAAACAAATCATACAAAATTTCGCAAGTTAACTTGTGAATTCACCCATCCTGGGTAAGTTTGCAAGTTCACTTGCGAAGTCTCTTCTGGTTCACTTTGCAAGTTATCTTGCGAAACCCCCTTCGTCCAGAATTTTTACAAAACCAGAAACTCAGTCCCAAAACAACTAAAACCCAAAACAACTAAGATCCAATTTTTCCTACTACATTTACCTACTATTACTTCATATACTACTAAATTTCTACAACCTAACCTAATAATCTAATAAAAATCCAGAATTTGAATAGGAAAAAGTGAAGAAAACTTACACAAATTTGTTGATTTTGGAGAAGTTGAAATGTGTTGGAATGAGTTGACATGATGAGAATGACTTGACTTGAGTGAGTTTGCAGAAGTATAAATGTTAGGGTTTGAACTAGAGAGGTTATATTTTTAGTATTTCGAAATGAATGAGTATTGGGGAAAATTCTGTGTTTTCTAAAACAATACACAGACGTCGTAAGTTAACTTACGAATTCCCCAAATAAGGTGAATTTGTAAGTGCACTTACGAATTCACCTTATTTTTTTAAAATCGTGGATTATTTCGTAAGTGCACTTACGAATTCACCTTACTTGGGGAATTTGTAAGTTAACTTACGAAATTGGGGGATATTTTTGGTTTTTCATCAGGGGCGGGGAAGAAACCCACTAGGTGGGTGAAAAAATTTCCATTATTTTGATGTGGGAAAACGTGACCTGACACAAAATCGCACTAATATATGGACAATGGTTGAAATAGTTTTTGATGAGTGTGACATGAAATGCAAGAGATTATCGAACCGACTTCAACAACTGAGATAAGTGGTCGTGTCTGGATTTGGTGGGAGGCCCTTTAATGAAGGTATTCATGTTCCTCGGTTTTGAGTGGAAAAAAATTTGGATCTGACCTTCAAATTGGGTCAAGGTTATTGGATTATATTGCTAGTCCTGAACAGTTCCCCCAAGTTTTTATTACGCGGGTACAAAGCAAGTGTTGTTTTGAATTGTTGAGACCAACTACTAGAAAGTTCTCTTTCTTTATTTTGAGGCATTTAGGTTAAACATTGTGCTGGGAAGTCTTAGAAACACACACATTAAATTATGTTCTTGTAGTTGTAATGTTTCATTATGACAATCTTCCATGTGGACCTAGACCTTCATGGTAGAAGAGAGCGATGCCATGATTGCACTTGATTCTACTCGAGTGCCGATATGGAATGGAGTTTGGTCATGGGTCATTGATCACGTCTTTTGATACCCTCGCAATTTTTAGATGTAGATCGAAATACTCGTGGATGAAATGAAATGTCTTGGATATTGCATTCTTCTTCAACGAGGCACATCTGATAGAGTCTAGAGAATTCCTAGCAGGATGTTGACTTATCATATAATTAAGTGATTTCAAATGTAGTTCCCAGCAAGATATGATGTAGTCATTATGATGGGTGTGAGTTGCCTCTATTGAGAATTAAGTGTGAGGAAGAACTCTCACATTGATTTGAAAAGACCATATTGAACACTATATAAGTGAAAGAATCCACACACTTATCACCTTAAGATTTTAGGTGGATATATGGCGTGTCTCTCACAAAAAAAAAGGTGTGTCCGAAGTTTAAAATGCTCCATCCTCGGAATCTCCTTTAACAGTGGTATCATAGCCTGGTTTTGAGATAGGGATCAACTTACTTGTATCAAAATTGGGTACTTCTTCCTTTTCACTCCAATATTGTCATTACTTTCACCGCCACTTTGAAGATCATCATTGTCATTATCACTCCCCTTATATTCTTTTGTATCATCTCTACATTTTCCTGTCCCTTTTACGTTGTGATCACTTTCATATAAAATGAGATCATCAAGTTAATTTTCATCTATTTCATCGTACCCATCAGATTCATCTTTAAATGTAACTTCAAGAGCACTATCATATTGGTATGTCTCATCATGACTGTCAATGAAACTGTATTCATCACACACCTCACTAATATTGTTTTCCTTCACTTCAACATTGTTTGAGACAACAACATCAACATCATTCAATCCAGCATTACCTTTTTTCACAATAACATTAGCATCATTGAATCCATCATTTCCTTCTTCCGCAACAACATTAACATCATTCAATCCAACATTACCTTTTTTCCACAACAACATTAACATCATTCAATCCCACATTACATTATTCCATGACAACATTAGACTCATTCAATCCAGCATTACCTTCTTCCACAACAACATTAAACTCATTCAACTTATCCATAATGTCATCATACAACTTCTCAATAAATCTTCCACCCCATCTACAATGTTATCAGGCCCCTCATCAACATTATCAACATGACCATCACAATACTCAGGTTGAGACAAAGTGTGTTGAATGTAGATATCAACACTTTGTTGCACCCTGTAAAGGTCTACAATGTCTAGAGCACCTTTGTCATCAACTAGGGCATTCATCCCAAATTATGGATCCTTGTAACCTAATTCCTTCAATACACCAACTAACTCAAAATAACTCCACCTACCAACATCTACTGTCAAATCATCTACCAATTCTCCTTCATACACACTAAGTTCAGGATCAATGAATTCATCACTATGGTGAATTTTGAGCTTCAAAAATTCATCCATTAACCCTATTCAAATAATAATCATCATCTAACACATTTCTAAAATAAACATTCAAAGCCCTAAATCTACCAAATATTTAAATCTACACAAAGCCTTAATCTTGTAACAAAAACATGCAGATAATACTTACCTTCAAATGCAGGTTGTGTCTTTCTGTCATACCCCAATTTTTTACCTAAGATACCATCTCATATCATCTACTTATGCATCATTGCATCACTGACAAATTGAAAAATAAGATAGCTGGTGTGTTTGCTTCTAGAGCCAAATTAGGGTTTTAAATCAAAATCATTCATCAGAACAAGATGTGATCAATTAGGGTTTGAATATCCATTCATCTCAATTTATCTATCTTCATCAATCATCAACATTTGATCCTCCAATTCCCATCATTTCCTCAAAATCAACCATGAATCGACCAAATTAGGGTTTTGATCGAGGATGGTACATCATTGACTTTTGGCTCAATGCATGACCTAATTGATTGGAACATGATCTCAAAATCACTAATGTAATATGTTGACCTAGTTTCTTGCTTCAAAACATCTCCAATGCCATGGTTGATTGATAGTGAAAATTTGAATCATGTAACAAAAAGTCAACTGTCCAGACAAGTCAGACTTTGACTTTTTTGGTCAACTTTGAAAATTTAAATTTCCAATCATCAAAGCATTTTAAATTATTAAACTTGGTCATCAAGAATCAAAAATATGGAAAAAAGTCAACAAAACGTCAAAACTTGAATTTTCTAAGCACTTCGAAAAAATTTCAAGTGTTTTTTTATAACTTTTTAAACCATTTTCATGGCCATTTTTCACCAAGATCCAATTTGATTCAAGAAAAACTTTCAACATGAAATTTGCAGATCTTGTTACAAGCTTTCCAAAATATCTAAGAACATGAAAAAATATTTTGTGGAGCTAGGGTTTTGGAATTTGACATTGTAGGTCCAAAACTTGCATTTTAAATCATTTTTGCAAAGTTTTTCAAGTGATTTTGTCAAAATCGCCTTGTTCTATTGTAGAAGCCAAGTTGCATCAAAAATATTTCAAGATCATAATTGAAGAAGGATAAGAACACTTGAGTAATCTAACCATGGTTTAACATTTTAACCATGTGCATTTATGACAAAGATTCATTTCTTATCTCTTAAGGCCAAGCTGTAAAAATCTCAAATTTTGCTTGCCTTGATCTCCAATTTTCTTGTCCTATAAATAGAGGTCATTCCTTCATTTTAAATCACACCAAAAACAACTACAAACTTGTTTTCTCACTTCTTTCTTAAAATGCAAGTTTTCTAAGTTTCAAAGAGGTCAAAATTCCAACTTCCAATTCTTGCAAGTTCTAATCAAAGGTGTCATTCAAACCTCTTCTAAATTAGAAGTTGTTCATCACTTCCATCCATCAAAAAATCATCCAAAACCCAATTTCCTCAAGAAAACTCCACTTGTGCAAATTTTGAGCCTTAACAAGTCAATTTTTAATCCACTCGTGCGTTTTCAATTCTAATCATTCAGAAAGATTCTATAACTCATATAAAACTCATCAAAGTCCTAAAATCAGAACTGATAGCATGCCATTCATACCTCCTCACTAAAAAAAACAGAAACCTGCAACTTGAGTCAGGTAGGAGGATTCAGCAAGCTTCGAAGCAAGCTAGGGATTGGAACACACTCAGGAAGGTTCAAGGAAGCTAGCAGGATCATTAATTTGCATCAGGAAGCACGCATACGAGTTCTAGAATTTCACTGCAAGAGGTAAGTATTCAGAAACTGAACACTCTCATATAAGCATCGTTGGCATCATTTATGTGGGTAGAAATGTAGATATCATATTGCTATAGCTGTATGAATCCTCAATTTTACCTGAAATCAACTGTGTTTATATATTAGTTGAATTTTTTAGTTAGGGTTTAATTGGTACTTTCTGGAAATTTGTTTTGATCTTTGAGTCTTAGATTTAATAAGTTATATGGTTGAAACTGTGGTGAAATTCTGATCAAAATGGCATTTTACATTTCTCAAATTGATGAAGAATCAAAGAAATTCGAATTTGCCCATGGGATTGTCACAAGGAAGAAGACGATGGAGATGGCGCCACCTGATAACACAAAACTATACCGCATATTTGACTTAATTCGCATAAATAATGTTATTGTTTTCTTTTAATTATGTTGTTTTATTTCATTATTACACTGATATGTTTTGTGTTTCAGGTAATTATTATATTCAGAGATGTTCGAGAAAATAATAAGAAATTGAGGAGAAATAGGTGGAAAATCATTAAAAGAAGATAGGGAGGTGAAAATAGCATGGGGGTGAAGAAATAAAGATAGTAGAGAATCACAAGAATGCCCATTATAGCCCACGTCTTACTATAAACTCATGTGGCCCATCCTTGGACTAAGGGGCGTCTTCCCACTCATTACAAGCCTCCACCTTCAAAGCAAGGGGCGTCCGCCCCACTACCTGTTTAGGTGGCCCAATGCCACGTCATGGCGCCCGCCCCATGACTTTATTTAGTAGCCCAAAATGACATGTTGCCAATGACGTCCGTCTCAAGTATTTCTAGGTTTGAATCGTCACATTCCTATATTTTCTATGTGTTCCTGAAATATCCCAACAAGTAAGCATGTTCAAGTACTCCATATTTCTTCTCAACAACTCAACAATTAATTGAAATGTGGAACGAGATTTACGGCATGATATATTTTTTGAAGCAGTTACAAACGCTTAATATAAATAAGAAGCTTCACCAGACGAGAAAGGTTTCATGCTTTTCCAGATTTTTGTTATACCTTTTACCAGAGAATTCAATCGTTCATAGCTTTTGTTTAGTGTTTAGGCAGTTTTCATTTCCCACCTAATAGCAATAGTTTTATACACTGGAAAACTATTGCACTTGTTAGATTTTTTCCATACTTCCAGAATTATTTAGGATTCATTGCATTATTTTAATTTTCAGTTTTAAGTGGTTAAACCTACCGATTTGTGGAGGAAAGCTATTATACTACAAGTTTGCTTTGATTTGCTGTGTTTGTCTGTTTACATTTACTAATTTCAGGTTTTTACAATAATTATTTATGTTGTTCATTTATTTTTCTGCTTTATTAAACATGTTTGGAAATATAGCATGTTGTTGTGTAACACGGTGGGAAAACTGACTTATTTGTTTTGTGTTTTATCGCAAATGTTGCGGATAGTAAGAGTCGTTACCGACTTTTCTTTTATCCAATAAAGGAAAGGTGAAAAGAACAGGAAAGACCTTTTATCGATTCTGAGTTCGGGAGTAATTATGAAAAGGGAAGGTATTAGCACCCTTTCCATCTGTTGTCATCTACGGACTCTTAATTGCTTTAGCTCACTTTTTGAAAACTTTCTTTCTATGTGTGTGATCTGAAAAGTATTTTGAAAAGTATTTCACTTTGACTTCGTAATGATTCTAGTATCAGTTCTCAAGAATGTATGCGAAGTGTTTGGAAATGTTTGTTTGGAAAAAGGTAACTTTGTAATGATTCTCGTATGAATGTATACAAAGTGTCTGTTGGAAAGTATTTTTGAGGTGAGAAACGTATTTGTTGAGTGGATTGGAGCAATCAATTAAGAGTATTACCTACTCAGAAAGTCGTACTTGTTACTTTCTTTCTCCTTTAGGACAGCGTTATCCATACCATTAGTTGTTAGGTAACTTTGTCCGTTGGATGCGAAGGGACGAGCGTAGGGTCATCGTATGGTCATTGAAGGCAACATTGTAAGGATACCTTAGCAAATTCGTAGGGACGATCATCACTTATTCGTAGACAACAATCGAGGGACGAGATCATATATTCGTAGGCAACATCGAGGGATTATAATCTTTGTGATGATTTTTGAATCGAGGGACTTTTGTTAATGTTACCCCCTACGTTCGAGGGACATGACCATGTTATTCGAAAGGCAACAAGAGAGGATATCCTAGTGGGTGAAAGTGTGAAAGTAGTGTGTTTGATTCAAATATTTTAGCTTGATTATTAGGGTGATCCAACGGTTGATTTTAGATTTTGTCATGCAATCCTATTAGCCATACATTTAAGTAGTTAATATTTATATAGAAAAGTAAAGGTGCAGAAAGTAAAAGTGAGGAAAATAATCCCTATGCTATTACAAGGCTTTGGGACAGTTATATAATTAGAGGTGCATAAAGGAAATTGCGAGAAATTAAATTTATGCTATTTCAAAAATAACCTTGCAACCTGTACATTGATTTCTAGAATTTAAATACGAAAAAGCAATAAATAAACAAAATAAAAAATATTTTAAGGTTAGTAAAAATATTTAAGGTTAGCGAACCTAATTACTAGAAACAAAAATATTTTTTGTGAATTTTCTAGATTGATTTTAATTGAGAAAATAAATTAAAAGTTAATTAATGGTCAATTAAATAATTTTATTCAAATAAAGAGAAAAAAGAGAATTTTTTGGTGTAAAAAATTAAATAAGTAATTTTAAAACTTAATTCTGAAAAAGAAAATTATTTTATGATTTTTGTTGTATTTTAGAAAAATATTTGAAAGAAAATAAATTGAAAAGAAAAATAGAAAAAATGTTAGAAAAATTAAAAAAAGGAGAAAAGTTAGAAAATAATGGAAAATGATGGTCACTGGGTTCGAACTCATGACCTTGGGGTGACCAACCTCCACGTGGTGAGCATCTGAGCTGCAAATATATATAAAACGAAAACGCACGCGAATGGGCTTCGTCCTCGATTTGAATTTCCTTAGCTTTTATCGACAGTCAATTCGTGGGTAAAGCTTTTACCTACGGATTTTGTCTGTAGCGACATCACCTGCAAATCAAAACTCATGAAATATGCAATATAAATTTGTCTAAACATGATAGTGTCCTTGGTTTTGTCTAATTTTGGCTATTTCGTAAAGCTCTAAATTGAAGCTTGGAACCCTAGCAATGGTGGATTCGTGTACCTGCACTAAAATTTGAATTGATCTATCCAGAAAGCATCAAAATAACATCAGGAACACAAATATATGATCAAATTATGTTAAAAATGCATGTATATATGAAATCGGATTTGAAAATATGTAAGTGAAACCGTGATTGTCATTTTATATTTCAGGAAGTTTTGATTGCTTGTAAATGTCTAGAATGAATCAGAGGACACCGAGGAAGCTAATGGACATCTTGGAATGGCTTGAATCGAAGCAATTCTTGGTCTACCAGTTGCTTGCAAGTCACAGATTCTGGTGGCAAGAATTCGTCCTCTTGTGATCAAAATGGCTTGTGTATATATAGGAGATGGATTTAAGTCAATAATTTTGATCAAGAATCAAGCTTTGAATGCAAAGATATTTGATTGAGAATTTTCACCAAATATTACCTTTTTTGGATTCAATTATGTTCAATCTCTTGCCAATCAGGATATTCTGAAATTTCCAGCTTACATCGAGTGTCTTGGACCTCAAGGAACTTGAATTTACAGCTTGCATTCATCAATTTGATTTTTTGGTATTTTATTTTAATTAAAATTGGATTTAAATGAATTAATTACAAAATAAATTAAATCATGGCCTGTGGATGGGCTTAGAGACTCTTGACAAGGTTAGAAACAAGTTTGATCTTCATTGAAGCTTCCATGTTCATGTACACTTCTTTTGAAAAAGATGACTTTTTGTTGACTTTTAAAAGGACCTATAATATCTTGATTTATCACTCTCAAATGAAGCATTTTTTGCCAAAGCTTGTGAGACACAAAGTTGTAGATAATTGAATTACCTTCAAAATGAGCTTTGGTGTAAATTTTTTTGATAAAGTATGTGAAAGTTATGCCTAGTCAAAGTTCTGTTGACTTTTGATCAAAAAATCTTAATTTAGAAACTTTTACTTTTGATCAATTCTTTGACTTTCTTGATGAATCATGATCAACCCTTGATCAAATGATGAATGTAACTTCAAAATCTTGATGTTGACCAAAAATTATGAAGTTTGACTGTATGTTGACCACAATTGACTTTTTGTCCAATACAATTGATTTTAAACCATCTAAGCAGTTGACTGAGCAAACTTGTGTTGTGAGGTTTGAAACTTTTCATGGTGATACCTTGAGACATATGAGGAGGCATGATGCTCACTTGATACATTAGAAATACATTTTTACTTGAAAGAACCAAAACCCTAGTTGTGGGTTGATTGCTTAGGAGTGGGTTCATCTGGTCAACCCTTAAGGAATTCTTGAGTATAGAGATGTGTATTGACTTGAAAATAGGAGGGCACATTTTGGGGTATAACAGTTTCCCCTATTCAATATTCTTGTACCTGAAGGGTTAGATTGGTATGCTTGCCTTTCGTGACCTTAGGGTAGAAGATGATTGAACACTCGAGTACACCTAAAAAATTTCACTCGCTGGTATATGGAATGAGATCCTCGGCTGACAATGTACTGGAATGGGCTTATAGATTCCATTTGGAGAAGCTGGTGCTGGAGATTGAGTCGTATGTTAGACTCCATGCTTATCTTTGAATGAATTTGTTAGTATGCATTGATTTTTAACCAAATATACAACATTTTGTAGGTGGAGAGATAACAACGTGTAGTTGGAGATGGGCTTAAAGATGTCATCCTTAGAGATGAGGATGCGTAGTCGGAGATGGGCTTAAAGATGCCATCCTGAGAGATGAGGACGCGTAGTCGGAGATGGGCTTAAAGATTCCATCTGGCTTAATTGATGATAAAAGAGCGTCAGAATAAACCTTCGTTCTAGTTTTATCTGAGATAAGCATTCGCAGGATGTAGATAGTTTTCCCGTCTTGTTTCGGGTGTTAATCTGTATCCTGTTGTATGTTGATAAACCCGTTTGGCCGTTATGATAGTTTTCTCGTCTTGTTTCGGGTATTAATCTATGACCTTATGTCTAGAAGTTTGCAAATAATTTTTTCCTGTTTGAGAATTTAACCTGAAAGAACAAGATTTTATGCATATTATTATGCTTGCAAGTATGTAATGATGCTCTTGAATTATGTATGCATATGTTATAATATTTTATGAATGATATATGAATGTAGATGTTAGGGTATTTCAAAACATATCCATCTTGAAGAAGATAGGAATGTTCTGTTGGAGATCTTCGACTTTTGCTTGGGGGTGTAGTTGTTGGAGACCCTTATTGGGGAACAAGAGATATGTGAATTCCTCCGATGCACTATCTGACCAAGTTTCAGGTATGGATATTGATGTTGTTAGGGAATTATAATCATTGTGATGCTCAGTTGGGGATGAATATTTTGTGTATAAACCTTGCTGGGGAATGGTGTGGTTTTGAATAACCTATTACTACCCGGAGACTGGCGTAATAAGTTGATTAATGATTTGTTATTGCTCGGGGACCAATGTAACAAAGTTTACGTTCACTGCGCGGGGACTAATGTGACAATGTGGATGATCACTACTCGGGGACTAACGTGATGAGTTGATATGATCATTGTTCGAGGGCTAACATGATGAATTTATATGATCACTACTCGAAGACTAATATGATGAGTTGAGACGATCACTGCCTGGGGACTAATGTAACGAGTTTAAATGATCACTGCTCGGGGACTAATGTGATGAGTTGAGATGATCACTGCTCGGGGACTAATTTGATGAGTTAAGACGATCACTGCTCGGGGACTAACGTGATGAGTTGATATGATCACTGCTCGGGGATTAATGTGATGAGTTGATATGATCACTTCTCGGGGACTAACGTGATGAGTTGATATGATCACTTCTCAGGGAATAACGTGATGAGTTGAGATGATCACTGCTCAGGGACTAACGTGATGAGTTGATATGATCACTACTCGGGGACTAGCGTGATGAGTTGATATGACCACTGCTCGGGGACTAACGTGATGAATAAAAGCGTTGGACACTGCTGAAAGGAGATGACAGAATAGTAATTTATTGGGGAAATTTGTCTCTCTTGAGGGAACGATGGATTTGTGGGGATTATAGAGATCATTCTGTGGGAATATTTCTGTGAAACTGACTCTGCAGGAATGTGTTGGTGACTTAGGTTGTCATCTCAATTCCTAGAGCCTGTAGTAATTTCTATTTGTGTTCTCCTTTCGTGTATTTGTGAATAGATATTTACTGTCAGATGCATATAATCATTCAAAGCAAGGTAGTTAACACTCATAGCTGCAGTAGAGAATATAATGTGAAGTTGTTGAAGACTAAATGGCTCAGCAAGAGGCTACTAAATTCACTTAAAACGAATCCAAGAATAAACCTGAAGGATATTAAGGAAAAGGTTCAGAGAAAGTGGAATGTGGGGGTTAACAAAACCAAGGCTATAAGGGCTAGGTTTGCAGCAAGAGACACGGTTGATGGATCATTCCTAGGAGATTATGCAAGGGTCTATGACTATGCACATGAGTTACTAAGATCTAACCATGGGTCAACTGTCAAAGTTAGTGTACAACCTGCCCAAGAAGGTGGCGATGCTCAGAAACTACATTTCAAAAGGTTGTACATATGCTTGGCAGCTTGCAAGGAAAGTTTCAAGTTAAGTAGACATTTCATTGGACTTGATGGGTGTTTTTTGAAAGGCCTGTGTGGAGGTCAAATACTGGCAGCCATAGGAAGAGACCCCAATGACCAAATGCTACCAATAGCATATGCAATGGTGGAGAGTGAAAACAAAGATAGCTGGACATGGTTCTTAGAGTTGCTTATAGATGATCTTGGTGGGAAAGAGGAATGCCTGACATACACATTTATTTATAGATGATGTTGTAATTTGAATTTGTGTTAGGATGTATGATGAGCATATATTTAAAGTGAGGCATATGGAAAATTTAGCTGACAAATTGACAGTCAACTTGAAGGATGGGAAATGTTCATGCAGGAGATGAGAGCTAATTGGCTTGCCTTGCATGCATTCACTTGCAGCAATCAAAAGTAGGAACCAGAAGATTGATGATTATATAGCTGATTACTATAGGAAATCAAGATACATGCAAGTGTACAAGCCTGTAATATACCTTGTCAATGGCTCAAACCTATGGAGAAGAACAGAGTATCCTGATGTTCTCCCCCCAAATTTAGGAAAATGCTAGGAAGGCCAAAGAAGAGGAGGAATTTAGAGCAAGGAGAAATAGATGGATCTGATAAAAAGATTAGGAGGACAAGATTCATCATAAAGTGTTACAGGTGTAAAAAATCAGGACACAACAAGCTTACTTGCAAGGTGCCTTCTACTAGTCAAGCATCTCAATCAGCCCTTGCACAAGCATCTCCTGCATCAGTAACTGTCCAAGCCCAAGAATCTTAGTCAGCCCCTGCACAAGCTACTCCTGCATCAGTGACTACCCAAGCATCTCGGCCAGCATCTGTACCACTGGCTTCTCAGGCATCTCGGCCAGCATCTGTACCACTGGCTTCTCAGGCATCTCAGTCAGCATCTGCACCAGTGGCTTCTCAAGCATCTCAGTCAGTTCCTGTTTCCCAAACATCAAACAAAGTTGCTTTTAAATCATCCAAAAAGTTTCCGGTTAGAAGGCCAAATGCACCATTTGTCCCACCTGATCCAACAACTAGGTTAAATGTAGCAAGAATTGTTGTAAGTCCAACAACAAGAAGGACAACACCAACTAAGAGAGCAACACAAAAATGGAAACTTTAGGATTGCTTATGTTAGGTTTTTATATTAGGATTGCTTTTGTTAACTTGTTTTGATCCTGTAAAATCAGTTGTTTTGGACCTATATTAGTAGGCTTTAATTATGGACCTATAATATTAGGCTTTGTGGACCTGTAATATCAACTGTTTTGGACCTGTAATATCAGGTGTTATGTTTTGATTGTGTAATGTAAGAATGTTAGTGGTTTACACCACCTTATAATTAACTGTTGTTTACAACTTTGTGGACCTGTAATATTAACTATTGAATTCAAAAATACTATAATTCATGCTAACTTTGTTCTTTATAGAAATGCCAAAGTTCAATACAAACAAAAACATGATAATTCAAAGTGACCAAATACAGAATATTCTAATTAAACATGATACAATTATTAAAACATTTTCCATATGACAAATAACAAAACAATACATAACATTCTTTTATATTTTTTCCCAAATTCATCATCGTCTTAATTTACATTTGTAACTCCAGTATCTTTTGTTTCAGACCATCGTTTGTTGCCTTTAAAGATAGCAACTCCAATTTTGCAGCATCAAGTTCAGTTTGCATCTTCTCTAGTCGACCCTTTTGCTTACTCATAAACTGGTCTTTCTCATCCACAACATCATCATAGTACCATTGAAAATATCCACAGCCAGTTTGTGTTGAACCTTGTGTTATTTCCAATTCAAATATTAATAAGGAAACTCAGAATTGCCATAAACATATTCAAATAGTGAGATGGAGAACTAATTTAATTTCTTTTGTACCTTATAATGACGACAACCCCAAAATTGCTTCCCAAAATTCGTCACAGTAGAAGCCCTTCGAAGAAGAGCCATGTCCCCACAGCCACATATGGGTTTCCATCTGAAATTGCCATCTACACAACTATCGCTCTTCACATTCGACTCAAATGAACATTGCCCTGTGTTGGTTAATGATGTTTGCTTCATTTTTCCACAACCAATTTCAAAATCGAAGATACTTTCATTTCCCTCTACTGAACCCTAGAATTTGGGAAAATTGTGTTGAAGGCAACGAAAAGTACGATGGAAGAAAGCAAGGTAGGAGCAGAAGTTTATAACAGTCCATGTCACCTGCCACGTGTACACAACAAATGTTCGTTAATGCCTTTTGGACGGAAAGGACAAATGTGGTCCATTTTGAACAATTAAAGAATCACTTTGACACTTTTTATAGATAAGGGACCAAAATGTACCCCGAGGTATAGTTAGGTGACCAAAAAGGGTATTTTGCAAAAAAAATTAAACAGTACTCTAATACGTGAGAACCTAGAAACTACCATATTCAGATTCATCTAGACGCTTTAAACACTTCACGATGTCGTCAATAGATCTTCGCGTCCAACGCAATTGGACCTTTGGTTATCCTACAACGAAATAATTTTCACATTGCCTTCACATCTTCATCATTCTTCAACCTGATTAAGTTGTATTTCACCCAACCATCTGTACCAATGTAATCCTCCCAAAACTCGATCTTTGTCACCCTTTTGTTCTCAGAATCAGGCATCAAACCGTTCAACGTTTCCTTCAAGGTGTCAAAGGACTCGGATCCATCTGAGAGCTTGAATTCAACAGCAGGTTTGTGGTCGTTGTAATACACTTCTGCCTTAATAAAATATTGAGAATGAGGCATGTTGTTGAGATGTGTTACCTCATAACCCTAAAACTCCAATTTATACAAATTGTTATACGTTCTAGACCACACACAAGTGTCGGTGCAATTTAGACCCTCCAAAAGTGTGGGCAAAATCTCAATCGTTTGAAAAAACAAGATATGTAAACATACCATAAATTTTAGGTATTGTTTACTGTGGAAAATGGTAAACAATCGCTGGTCCTCCCAGAGTCCTAAAACTTAGGGTTACTAGCGAGATCGACCAGTTGATCTCAAGACTCGTGCTAAGATTTCTGGTGAATTGCACTATTTCTGGAAATAACTACCCTTGGCCCAGAAACGGCTTCCAGAACCTAGAGAAATAATGCAATGGCTTTCCACACAAAGAAAATCGACTATTGATGACTCGTGATCAACAGTTTACGTAAGAGATGCTTTGGTAACTAATGCTAGTGGTGACTCGTGACCGACAAGCAACGAACAGAAGTAAAGTAAAAACAATGAATAAAAACAGAGTTAAATCTAAAAAGGTTGCATTGAAATAAAACTTTGGTGATTCACGTACATCAAAGATTGCGTACTCTTTCTTCCTTTAGCGCGGAATTGAGCAGAGTTTTAGCAAGTAATTTGGGAGCACAAGTGAACACCCCTAATTCTACAAATTCAAACTTATTTATAGTAATTTACAGAAAAACTGCTACAAGCGATTAACGGCTGAGATTTGATCTTTTGGAAGTAACTTCTGCCCACGTTTCAGTTTCTTCTTGGAACTCTTGTCCCACGAACTTTTGGAGTAACCACCCACGATATATTTGTTTGACTCTTTCCCGCTTCGTGTATTCAAAGGCAACTGCCTTCAATTTCTGAATACTTCTTTACTAAAATTTCTCTAAGTCCACAAAGAACCACTTCGACAGCGGCATCGGTTCTACCGAGTTCTTCTTTTGGGCCTCTGTCGACACTTCTGTTACGCAATGTGTCGACATAAGTACTTTAACGTCATTTCGCTTTTGTTCGACACATTTTGGTCTTCTAATCCAAAGTTCTATCTTAAACAAACATTCATTCTGGAACTTTTGACTTTGACTCTGCTGACCATCTTCAGAAACTACATCTTCTCTAGCTGAATCTTATACCTTAAGGATTCTTTCCACTAAATCACGCCCTTAACTTTCTTTACAAAATTCCAGCCAACAAAATGCCCCCCAGAGATACCATTTTCGACTTCTCGACACTGTCGAACTAGAGACAATGGTGTCTATGAATAGTTACTTTGCGTCGGTTCAACGCTTCCACTACCTTAGTGCCAACAATTCACTGCTCCACTCTTGTCATGACGTCACGTAATCATGGAAACGTGATCTTTCTTTTCTCAAGACGTGGGAGCATTTAATGTGTAATCATCATGGCCTAGGTACCAGGTATGGCCCCACTGTTCGCGTTAAAAGGTGACGCGCTAGAGGATGCGAACGTGAATTCAGATTCTCTGGCTCGAAACGATTTAATCTTTTGATTTGTTTATAAAGATGCCGCGAGCATCAAGCTTTATTATTTTCAACACAAGAAAGATGATTTAATGATTATGAAAAAGGGGAAAGCTGAAATACCCTCAATTGATATTGGTATGCGTAACGACTAGCGCAAACTAGACGCAACGCATTGGGGAGATTCTGAGTAAGGGGGATTGTTATATAAAGGGAATAGATGGAGCACCCTAAATATATATAGTTATCTATAGCTTTATATATGAATATATTTGATATGTTTGTGTGTTTTAATTGCTATTTCTATGATTGGGAAAGTTTCTCCTTTGGGATTTTAAGAAATGTAGATTATGAAGGATTCTAGGTTTGTTATTATTGTGCTCGCAAAGATCTGTGGATCTTCGCATATATCCTAGTGGGAATCGAGCATTTGTAGCTCGGATCTCAGGGTTCTATGGTTTGTTTGGTCGAGAGAAAGAAATTTGCTCGGCAAGGATGAGACCTTGTGCCTACGTATTCTCAAAAGGATGTTGAGAAAGTCAGAGCAATCGTAGTTCCCACTTATGCTAGTGGAAAGCAACGGGATGTTAGTAAGAGACAGACAAATGTCATCTTAATGAAAAATGTATCTAATCTATTTCACCACATACATTTTTGAAAGTTTGATTGATTAAAATCTTTCGTCGTAAGTATTAGGTGTTTTGCTTGAGTATACAAGCGTTACCACTTACATGTTTAAGAAAGATGTTTGAAAAAATGATTGAATCTTTTAACTGTAAGCATTGGGTGTTTTGCTTGAGTGTACAAGCGTTACCACTTACAATTAAGAGAAAGTTTTTGTTTGAAAACAGTTTGAAAAGAGAAAGTTTTTGACTGTATGTGATACGATAGATGAGATGCTTCTTCCATAGAGATGATAGATGTCTAAATCTCTAGGAGAAATTGATTGGATTTAAGGGATGCTTTTAAGAAGCCTGTGGGTCCTTGTATTGTTAGCCCAAGAGGAGGCATTCCGAGGGTCATCGAGGGTCCTTGTATGAAGCTCAAGAGGAAGCTATAGGGTATGGTTGGCTTTGTGTTAAAAGGGATTTCACCGAGAAACCATCCTTTTGGAATTAAGAGAAATTTCACCGGGAAATTTTACTCTATTTGAAAGTGATTTCACCGAAACCATCCTTTCAGGGTTCTATCTTAGCGCGGGTTATTCTTTGTATTGGAAGCCCAATAGGAGGCTGTTAAGAGATTTCCTATCTCTTTCATTGTATGATGCCCAAGAGAAGGCTAAACTCAATGAGGAGTTCTTTTGAACGAAGCCCAAGAGGAGGCTGACTCAACAGGGGAGTGTTGTCTTATATGAAGCCTAAGCGGAGGCTAAACTCAGATGAATGAGTTTTCTTATATGAAGCCTAAGAGGAGGCTAAACTCTGTGGGGAGAGTTATCTTGTATAAAGCCCAAGCGGAGGCTAAATTCATGCTGGTGATGAATTATCTTGTATGAAGCCCAAGCGGAGGCTACAATTGTGGGGAACCTATTGGTTAGACTAATTATTATGTTATAATTAGACAGTTGTATAAACAAGTGTGTGTGTGATATGTATTCACAGGAGTTTATGAAGGAAATATAAACAATGCAATGATGTTTATTTACAAAAGTTTATGAAATATAAACAAGTGTCTGTGAAACGAACGTTTAAAACGAGCGTAACTTGGTTATTTACAAGTTTGAATTGTGTACAAGGAAATGAATATGCACACGAACGAGTATATATGTACAGACAAAGATGGATGTACATAGGAGGGTTGGGACTTACACCATAAGGGAGTCCCATTGGTTTGAAAGCAGTTTCACAGGGAATAATGCTCCTTTCAATACCAATGGTATTCAGTGTATATGTACAGACGAAACAGAAACGAATGATCAAAGTTTATCTGTGAAAAGTATCTGTATTATGCACAGATAAAAGTTTTGTATGAAAAGAATTTGATATGTACAAGGAAAAGATGTATGTACATAAAAGAATGTTTTGTTTGTGTATACACAAGTGAGATGAAAAAACAAACGATCGAAGTTTGTATGTACTTGAGTATAAAAAGTATCTGTGTTATGTACAGATAAAAATTTGTATGTATTTGAAGAGAATATTATATGTACAAAGAAATATTATGTACATAAAAGAATGTTATGGGACTTACACCGTGAGGGAGGCCCATTGGTTTGAAAGCAGTTTCACAGGGAATAATGCTCCTTTCAATACCAATGGTATCGGTGTATAAACAAACGAATGAAAACAAATGAACGAAATTTGTTTATGTTTGAATATTGACAATGATGATTTGAGTATGTACAAGTAAAACTAAATATGTACATAAAGGATTGGGACTTACACCATAAGGGTGGCCCATGATCGATTGAGAAATTCGAGAGAAAACGAATTTGATTTTATCGTTTAAATTGGATCGATCGTGGTAAAAGATGTAAGTTTTGATGAAATGTTTTGAAAAATGATTTGAAAAATGTTTTGAAATGTGAGGTTCATTTATGAAAAGTTTTGAAAAAAATCGGAAGTCGAAAACTTGAAAATTTCACCTTAAAAGGAGGTTTGAAAATGTGTTCAGAACATCGTTTTCGGCTCGATTAAAATATAATCAGATGAAAGTTTTTCCTGAAGATTTTTGCACTATCATAAAATAGATACATTTATTGACAAGTGTCCAAAAAATCACCTTAAAATAAGGAGTTTTGATTGGTTAAAAAAAATTGTGAAGTTTTGTAAAAAAACATGAAAAATTGGAAAAGTTATAAAAAGAAATGGTCCTGATGGGAGTTGAACCCATGACCAAAGGGGTGACCACGTGTCAGAAAGACTTAAGGGCAAACAAGCTACCACTGAGCCAAACGCGCGCTGGTGTTTAGTGGACAATAACACGTGTAGACAAAGCGTTGGAATATTTGAATTTGAAAAAAATCAAGAACACGCGCGAAGCTTGTGTCATACCCCAAAATTTGCCCTCCATCTTCTCAAAAGATTTCATACATCTATCCTCAAGGATTCCTCAAGAGTTGATCAGACAAACTCTCTCCTAGACAATCAACCCAAACTAGGGTTTGGTATCTCTCAAGTCAAGATGAACTTCCAACATTTCCAATGGTCTTCATGCCTCCTCATATGCTTCAAAGATTCTCCATGTCAAGTTTCAAGCCTCACAAGTCAAGTTTCCTCAAGCAATTGCTCAGATGGTTGAAAATCGGGTGTATTGGACAAAAAGTCAACTGTGGTCAACATACAGTCAAAACTTCTGATTTTTGGTCAACATCCTCATTTTGAAGTTACATTCATCATTTGATCAAGGGTTGATCATGATTCATCAAGAAAACTCAAGATTTGCTCAAAAGTCAAACTTTCTAAATTAGGGTTTCTAGGTGAAAAGTCAACTGAACTTTGACTGATCATAACTTTCTCATACTTTCTCAGAAATTTTCCCACCAAAGCTCATTTTGAAGGAAATTCAATTCTCTACAACTTCATGTCTCACAAGAATGTCCAAAAAATGCTTCATTTGAGAGGTATAGCTCAAAACATTACAGGTCATTTTCAAAGTCAACAAAAAGTCAACTTTTTGATTTGAAGATATATTGAGCATAGTAACTCCAATTGAGATGATACCAAAGACATTGTTTAGAGGACTCTTAGAGCTTTCCAAAAAGTCCAAGAACACTCAAAAATGTGGAAAATTGAGCAAGATACACCATTCAGAAGTTGGGCAATTTTGGACAATTGCACAAAAGGACATTTTGGTCAAAATGCAAAATTTTCCAAATGGGCCTATAATCTTTTGATCCAAACTTGTTCATGATGTTATTTTTGACCCATAAATGTTTGGCATTGGTGATTTTCTATTTTCATGGTTTATATTTGAATTTTATAACATTTAATTCAAAAATAAATTATGTAAAATATGAAAATTAAGTTTCTTTTTCAAATAAGTTGGATTTATATCTCTCTTAATGTCCAAGAAAGCCCAATACACTTACCAAATTCGTGCAAGCCATGACATTGATGAGAAAATCATATTTTCTTCAAAATTTGATTTGTTTTAAAGAGGAAATATTTGCACATCAATTGTCCAATCTTTTTTTCACTCTTTTACCATCCAATTCTCTCCTATAAATACCAAGCATTGCAGCCAGCACAAAGGACGAAACCCTAACCTAAAAACAAACCCAAACTCTTGTAAATTTTTTCAAGATTCTTGGAAATTTGAATTTCAAATTCCAGCCTTTCTCAACCTCTTCCATCCATCCAAACTTGCTCAGGAGGTTCCCAGGAGTCCAAAGCAGTCCTTACTCGAAGCCAAATCGCCCTGAATCGCGTCCTTGAGTTCACACCGGTTTGGAGTTTTTTTCAAACTTCGATTTGTATTCATCATGCATTATTAACTGCTTTCATGTGTTTATTTGTGATCAGGAGGTTCATTAGAATGCATATGAACCATTACATGTGAGTTTGAACGTTTGGAAATCGAATTGCCATTGTTAGGGCATCTCAGGCTGTTTCGATCGAACCGGGTCATACAGGCGTTCGGAAAAACCAATATCACCAATGGATTCGTAGGGTCCGATTTAGGTGGGTAGGGTACCTTAGAACTATTTATTTTGCGTGTTTTTCCAGTTTCAGGTGGCTGCTCATCGGGGAAGACGACCGGAGCTAGGGCTCCGGCGTCGTTGACCTGAGTGGACCGGCGTGCGTGGCGAGAACGTCTGATTCGTCCATTCAAAATAACCGGGCCCACACTGTTGGGTTTGGAATGTCATCAGGACGAGTCAACATTCATATTCTTTTGATTTTGCTTTCTCCAACACCAAACGCCAAGTGTCCCAGTGGTTAAGGCGCTCACTGTGTGTAGATACCCCTCAGGGTCACGAGTTCGATCCACTCCAGGGCTGGTTTTGCTATTTTCTCTCACAAACTCATATTTTCTAACTATTTTCTATTTTCTAATTTATTTAATATTTTGCATCCTATTTTAATTCTTTTCATGATTTTTATTCTGCATTAAAAAATTATCAAAAATATTTATTCTTTTTGCATTATTGTCATAAAAACCTTTATTTAATTTAATAAATTTAAAAATATCTTTTTGCATGCATATTTATTTTATTTTATTTTAGCATTTAAATCATTATAAATTGCATTTTAATTATTAAATCTTTTCTAAAAAATCCCAAAAAAATTATTTTAACTTATTTATCTTATTTCCAGCATATAATAATTTTCTCATATAAAAAAATTGCATTTTTTCTAACATTTTCTCTTATTTCGATTTCATCATATTTTCCGATTTCCTTATTCTTTCACAGGTTAATCCAATTCAGACGATTCTTCCGTTTTTATTTTATTTTTTCAATAATGTAATTGCATATGGGTTGTAATAGTTTAATTTAGGATTTTATTTTCCGCATTTTAAATTATGTATCTGCCCCAAAGCCATGTAATAGCGTAGGACCTTTAAATTTCCGCACTTTACATTCCGCATTTTTACTTTCCGCACCCTTATCAATTGCTAGTAATTAGGCGTGTATGGCAAGACTAATAATTGGACATAGCTCACACTAAATTCAAGATAAAATATCTTAAATCAACACACTTCTTTCACACACGCACCCCTTAGGGTAATTCTCTCTCGATGCCTTTTTGATTTCAAATGGTCATGTCCCTCGAACGTAGAGGTATTCTAGCACCGTTGCCTTCCAAATAAATCATCATAGTCCCTTCGATACAAAGATCATAAGACCCACGATGTCGCCTCCGAATACATGATCTTGACCCTCGATTGTCGCCTCGAAAAATGATGATAGTCCTTGAATGTGCTAGGATACTTCCTACAAGTTGCTTTCTATGACCATCCGATGTCCTTCGATGTCCTTACATCCAGCGAATGGAGCTACCTACTAACTAATGGTATGGCTAGCGCTATTCTAAAGGAATGTAGAAGTACAAAATGACCAATTAGTGGGTAAATAAGTCTCTTAGTTGCTTGCTCTATCAAATGCTTTTCACACCACACACTCTTTTTCAAAGTTCAAACTCTTTTCAAAACAAAACATTTCCGAACACTTTGTATACACTCCTACATGAGTCATTACAAAGTCAAAGCGAAATGCCTTTTCAAAACATTTTGTCAAACACACAGAAAGCAATTTTAAAAAGTGATCTAGAGCAACTAAGAGCTCGTAGATAACTACGGATGGAAAGGGGTGCTAATACCTTCCCTTTTCATAACCATTCTCCCGAACTCAGAATCTAACGAAGGTCTTTTTCTATTACTTTTACCTTCCCTTAATTGGATAAAAATAAAAGTCGGTGGCGACTCTTGCTATCCGCACATTTGGATACAAAAATCCTACAAAGTCAGTTCACCGTATTACAGAACTGGCGACTCTGCTAGGGAATGTCCCTAAAAGAGAGAGTTGCCTTAGGGATTTCTAGATAACTTTTATTGCTTTTTGATTGACTTGTATGCTTTATCTTTAAGGGTTGCTTGGGTATTATATTGTTGGGGGATCCTACACCCGGATCCGGGTTTCCTTTTAGGTAAGTAGCATTAGATCATCGCGACCGCTAGACGTATAACTACGCGGTCAACATGATGGCTACGTTAGCGTGACACTTTGGTTGTCCCGATACTCTTCATTCCCAAGTTGAAGATAGTATTTGGCTTCTGCGTGGTGTCATCAAGCGCTAACTAAACTTTTAGAACCTTAATTGACCCATCTTAGCCATTAGAAGGTAGTGAGATGGCCGACTTTGGTGTAGACCGAGGTTGGTTGATACTCGATGCTACGCTCATTGAGATTAGACTTTTGGGACATTTTCGATCGACCACTTGGCCGTCGTTTGAAATAAGCGCCTCGAGAAAGATCGTGATATGAGATTCCTAGAACCGGTTACTATTATAGGACGGGATGAACCAACTCAAACTTTTGGTGGGGTAATCACCTATACCTCATGCAAGCCTTAACCCTAGGCTCATTGTGTGAATTGTTTGTGTGTGCTAAACATGACATCATGACATCATTCGCATTGCATATCATTTCTAACTATTTCAAGGACCTAGGGATTTATCTTTGCTCTGTTTGTAGGGATTATGGCTTCTAGAAAGACTATCGAATCAACTTCATGGGTATCCTTCTCAACTCAAAGAATTGGTTTGAAATTCCCGACCATGCTCAGTTCATCAAAGACATGGTTATCTACTTGATTTGGTTATCTCGGTTTTGAAGAAGATATGATGCATGTCCTATTCAGTTCTTTGATCCAAACACCATTGCTTCACATTCCCAGATTATCAGTTGGTTCCTACCTTAGAAGAGTTCTCTAAGCTACTTGGGGTACCTATTCTTGACCAAATGCCATTCACCGGTCTAGAAAAGGTTCCTAAGTACGAAGACATTGCATCAGCTTTACATCTTAAGCGCTCAGACATTGAAGCCAATTGGGAAACTAGAAGTGGAGTTAAGGGTTTACTTTCCAAGTTCTTAATTAAGAAAGCCCGAGAATTCCTCAAAGTTATGAGTTTCCATGCATTTGAGAATATTGTGGCCTTGCTAATTTATGGTTTGGTTCTATTTCCTAATTCGGATCAGTTCATCAATATCAATGCCATCAAGTTGTTCCTTACCCGCAATCCAGTGCCTACTTTACTTGGAGATATCCTACATTCTCTCCACACTCGTACTACTAAGCGACAAGGAACTCTCATGTGTTGTATACCGTTACTTTCAAGGTGGTTTATTTCGCAACTTCCTCCATCAGTTTTGAAGAATGAACAAAGGTTGAGATGGTCTCAAATATTGATGTCACTCTCTCATTCAGATATCCGTTGGAATCTTTTCTCTCAAAAAGACTTCACCTTCATTGAGCGTTGTGGAGAATTCCCTAATGTACCACTCCTTGTTATAAGGGGAGGTATTACTTACAACCCTTCTCTAGCTTTACGTCAGTTTGGTTTTGCCCGAAGAGATGGTCCTCATGATATGCTTCTCCAAGATATTGTGTTCGACTACAATCACGATCTCGAATTACAAGCGAAGGTTCATACGCTTGGGGCATGGTAAAGAAGGATACCAAGACTTTGGGGCACCAAAACTCCATTCCTTGGGAACCTTACCTCAAATGGGTGCGAGCTCGAGCTCAAAACCTCATGATGCCATTCACGCTGTTCTACGGTAATTATGGAACTGTTGCTATAGGTGGCGTACCTATCTGTTCTCCATCGACATGCCTCTGATTTTGAAGACTTGAAGAGATCTGGATTCAACTAAAGAAGAAAGGGATACCTTTGAAGCTCGATGCTATGCAAGCGAGAAGAAAGTGTTAGAGTTGACAAAGCTACTTCATGAGGAGCGAAACATCAATACATCGGCACCAAGAGGAAGCGCATGGGAGACTTAGAGCTTTAGGATGTTTATGTTTTCTTTTATTGTTTGAACTATCTCTTGTACTTAAAAAGAAAAAAAGAATAATAAAAGTACTAATAAATGTTTGTTCATTGCTTGTTTAACAAATTTAAATCTCTAAGGTCCTTGAAAACATTGCATTGCATTCGCATAAACATTGCATAGCATAGCATAACATTGCATCACGGTACATTGGAGATTGGTTTTCTCATTTGCTCGCTATTTATTTTAGCGAAATGGCTCTTGAGCAGATGTCAAAGATCTCGAGCTCAGAATGCTCGGTTTCATGAGATGTTCACCAGCTTGGTCCAAGGCCAAGAAGATTTGAAGAAGCTCATCAACAAGAAGAAGAAGGTTGTTGGTCTCCTCAACATGGGTAGGCGTTTCAAAGGGGTCCAAAGTGGTCGGTCGGATCGAGCTCTCGAAGGAAGTGTCCATACCGAGGGGAGTACTAAGGGTGATGAAGGTGACCAGCGTGAGCCAAAGAAAGGAGGAGAGGACCACTCTGATTATAGTCAACACTCTGATGAAGATGACAAGTACAAACAACTCGAAGATCGTCTGAATGCTGTGGAAAACCTGAAGATGTCCGGGCTGAACTTTGACGATCTGAGTCTTGTTCCTGGTGTTGTGATTCCTCCCAAATTCAAAGTTCCTATTTTTGCCAAGTATGATGGCATGTCTTGCCCAAAGCTGCATTTGAAGTCCTATGTTCAGAAAATCAATCCCCACACTGATGACAGAAAGTTGTGGATGCACTATTTTCAAGAAAGTTTGTCCGGAACCCAGTTGGAATGGTACTATCAGCTAGAGAATGACCGTATCCGTACTTGGGTGACTTGGTGATGCTTTCTGACAGTATGAGTACAATCTTGAATTGACACCCACTCGCATGCAACTACAAAGCATGTCTATGGGTCGTGACGAGAAGTTCAAAGTATGCTCGAAATGGAGAGATCTAGCAGTTCAACCACCCTTGTCCAATAGGGAGTTGGTTGATATGTTCATGGGGACACTAACAGGCCCATTTTCAATCATCGATTGGAAACTCTTCATCCGGATTCACCGGTGATATTGACACGAGCGCATTGAAGGTATCAAGAGTGGGAAGATTCATGTAGAGTCATCTTCAAATCTTTGAAGAGATCTTTTGGTGCTAAGAAAGAAGCCAATCTGTGTATGGTCGAAAAGCCGAGCCAAGACCGACCGTGCTCAATCGTGGGGCGGTTGTGATCTCGATCCTACATCAACACAACCTCGGTGAGACAGCGTAGCGAGCAGCCACGAAGGCGGTTCGAAGATCAACATGCCATTGTCGCAAGCCTTGCAACACATGTTGAAAGAGGTGATTAATTTGAGGATCCTCCTCAGAATGTCAATACTTCCTCTCCGAAGTATAATCCCAATGCTAAGTGTGCTTACCATTCCAATAGCCGGGACATAGAATCGATGATTGTTGGGCTCTAAAGAACAAGATTCAAGATATGATTGAATCTAAGCGATTGAGTTTGATCCTCTGTTGAGACTCCCAATGTGATCAACGCGCCTATGCCTAACCATGACAAGAGTTCCAACTCTGTTGGTGATGATACTTATGTTTTCAACATAGATGACTTGACCATTCCTCGATGGTGTTAAGAAGAATTTGCTACAAGCCGATGTCAATCCAGGATGCCCGAGAATTGTCGTTGGTGCCCATCTGCACCGATGGTTGTGCTTGGTTGAGAAGGCGTGTTCGATGCATGATGGATAACCGTGAGATACTATTTTGAAACCACATGCGGTGTGTGAAGAAATGTCTAAGTTGAAGATTGACAATGCGACGTGCCATCTGTGTGGGATACCTTGGGGCAGCCAAGTGGAAAGTATGATTACATGGTGAAGTACCTGTTCACGAGAGCTACAAGATTCCTATTGAAGATGTTAAGGCGACCGGATGGGGTGACGATTTCCAAGACTATCTTGATGTTAACACAATAAGGATTTCCTCTTGATCCACGTGCCTAGAGTTGCACCTCTCATTATTACTTCTCCAAGACCAGTTCCATATTCCTCTGACAAAGCTATCCCTTGGAACTATGGAGCTGATGTTTACTATCATGGAGTCAAGCAAGACCATCTGACCATTGAAGATCTTATAGTTGAAGCTTCTATTCCTGACATCGACAACATCACCGGATCTAGTAAGGTGACCAGAACCGGAAGGGTATTCTCTCCAGAGATCTCTCCTCCAAAAGACACTGCGACTCCAGCTCGCATTCCGTCTACTCCACCAATATCCCCAGCTAGAGGGAAAGAATCAGTGGCTCATCCTGCTCAACCAGAAGTACCAAAGGAAGTTATTGAAGACATCTCCAAACGAGAAATGGAGGAAATTCTGAAGATAATCAAGAAAAGTGATTACAATGTTGTGGAACAATTGGGACAGACTCCGTCCAAAATTTCCATGCTCGCTTTGCTCTTGTGCTCCGAGGCTCATGCTAATGCCTTGGTGAAGTTTCTGAAGAATGCTCATGTGCCGCAAGACACTACCACTGATCAATTTGAAGTTTGTATTGCTAGCCTGGCTGCCGACAACGGCCTAGGATTCTCTGATGCTGATTTGACTCCTTCCGGAAAGAAACACAACAAAGCCTTGCACATCTCTGTTGAATGCAAGGGCGTTACATTGTCTCATGTTTTGGTGGATACGGTTCGCTCGAATATCTTACCGAAGCGCTTTTGATCGACTTGATGTCGAAGGGTTGGTTCGAGACCCGGTGACATAATCGTGAGAGCTTTTGATGGTTCTAAGCGACATGCTTGGAGACTCACTCACTGTCAAAGTCGGTTCCCGGACTTTTGACTCCACCTTCTTTGTCATGGACATCCGTCCAGCTTACTCTTGCCTACTTGGGCGCCTTGGATACATGGGGCGGGCTATTACTCTACTTACATCGAACTGAAGTACCGGTGAAAGGAAGGTTGTCACATGTGTGGGAAGAAGAGTATATGGTCGGTCATCTCGGTCATTCCGATACCTCGAGATGGAGGGAATTCTTGAGACTCCTTGTCAAGCTTTTGAAACAATACCAGTCATGCTGTTGACTCTCCTGTCACCCCGAGGTTACACAAGCTCCGCCTAGGATGGCCTCTTGAAAGATGCTCAAGCTCATTGAAGAAGGTAGTGCTATTTGGGGACAACTCCACGATCTTCCTTTCAAATTTGACAAGGCGGTTTAGGCTTCACCATCAAGGTCGAGAAGATGATACGCCGCGACGTGCGGCCAACTTCCTTTCGCATCGGCCAGTGGAATCCATGCTATAGAAGACAACGACAACGACTTCGACATCGCAAGTGGATCTTCCAACTCCGGATCGTGGGCTCGGCAATTGGAAGGCGAAGGCGTCATACCAATCTCCTTTAGTCAGGAGTAATTGCTCTTGTTTTGTTTTGCTTTTCGTATTTCTTTATGTTTTGAACAATAAACTTTGAAAGCCTAGTGCCTTGCCCGGGGCATCATGGCTCGTTTGCGAGGGTTATTATCTGTCGTTTGCGTATTTTCATTCAATAAATCGTTGGACTTTTGCATTCAATTGTGTTTTCTTTCTTTTACTTTATCACCCCTTCAAAAGCTATGTGTTTCTTACACACACCCACGTGATACACTGCAGAATCACTCGAATCTCGTTAATAACAGCTATGCTAGTGCTAAATATGACTTTGATAATCCGATCTACCAAGCCGAAGACAAAAGTGAGGAAGATTGTGAAGTGCCAGGAGAACTTGCCAGACTGCTACAGCAAGAAGAGCGAGTTATACAGCCACACGAAGAGCAAGTTGAGGTTGTGAATTTGGGTACTAGCGAAGACAAAAAAGAGATCAAGATAGGAGCGGGTCTTGAGAACAGTGTTAAAGAGAGATTGGTTCAGATGCTACGAGACTATATTGAGGTTTTTGCTTGGTCATACGAAGACATGCCGGGTTTAGACATTGATATTGTGGTACACCGATTGCCGACAAAAGAAGGTTTTCTCCCAGTGAAACAGAAGGTTCGTCGTATGCGCCCTGAGATGTCAGAGAAAATCAAAGCCGAAGTTATGAAGCAGTTCAACGCTGGTTTCTTAGCCGTTACTTCCTATCCCCAGTGGGTTGCAAATGTGGTACCCGTGCCTAAGAAGGATGGTAAGGTACGAATGTGTGTGGATTACAGAGATCTGAACAAAGCGAGTCCGAAAGACGATTTCCCACTTCCTCATATTGATGTTCTGGTTGACAACACCGCTCAGCATAAGGTTTTCTCCTTCATGGATGGTTTCTCCGGTTACAATCAGATCAAAATGGCTCCTGAAGACATGGAAGACTACTTTTGTTACACAGTGGGGCACTTTTTGCTACAAGGTTATGCCGTTCGGACTGAAGAACGCAGGCGCCACTTATCAGCGTGCTATGGTGACATTATTTCATGACATGATTCATCACGAGATAGAGGTCTATGTCGACGACATGATAGCTCGATCACAGACTGAAGAAGAACATCTTGATCATTTGCAGAAACTGTTTGATAGGTTGAAGAAGTACAGACTGAGACTTAATCCTAACAAGTGCACCTTTGGAGTCAGATCCGGAAAACTCCTAGGGTTTGTAGTCAGTGGAAAAGGTATTGAGGTTGATCCCGCAAAGGTTAAAGCCATTCAAGAGATGCCGCTCCCTACGAGAAGGAAGTCGAGGTTTCTTGGGCCGATTAAATTACATTGCCAGATTCATTGCACACACTGCTACTTGTGAGCCAATCTTCAAGTTACTAAAGAAAGATCAAGTAGTGGAATGGAATGACGATTGCCAGATCGCTTTTGACAAAATCAAGGAGTACCTACAGAATCCTCCTATCCTGATGCCGCCTGCCGAAGAAAGACCTCTTATCATGTACTTGACAGTGTTAGAGAATTCAATGGGGTGTGTGTTGGGGCAACATGACGAGTCCGGTCGAAAAGAGCATGCAATATACTACCTTAGCAAAAAGTTTACCGAATGTGAAACAAGATACTCACAGCTCGAGAAAACTTGCAACGCTTTGGCTTGGGCTGCTCGCCGACTAAGGCAGTATATGTTGACTCACACTACCTTGTTGATTTCCAAGATGGATCCGATAAAATACATATTTGAGAAACCAGCTCTCTCGGAAGAATAGCAAGATGGCAAATGATCTTGACCGAATATGACATCGGTACACTTCTCGAAAGCGATCAAAGGAAGTGTAGTAGCGATCATTTGGCTCATCAAGCCGTAGATGACTATCGATCTATGCGGTTCAATTTCAGACGAAGATGTTTTACTAGTTACTAATTGCGAAGACCCAGGCCCAGACGAAGGACCTGAACAAGGATCCCGATGGACCATGGTCTTTGATGGAGCCTCAAACGCACTTGGCAATGGCATTGGCGCCATCATTACATCCCTACAGGACACCGCCTTTCACCGCCGTTATGTTTGATTGCACGAACAACATGGCGAGTCTGGCGTGCATCATGGGTCTTAAAGCTGCTATTGACTTAAGAATCAAGTTCTTACAAGTGTATGGAGACTCGGCTTTGGTGATCGGTCAGATTAAGGCGAGTGGGATCAAGCATCGAATCTCATTCCATATCGAGAGCATGTTCGAGTTTGATCCCCTACTTGAAGAGATTACTTTCGATCACATTCCACGAGAAAGAATCGGTTGGCGCACCTACTATGTCATCTATGTTCAAGGTCGGATGGGACAACGAGGCTCCCGGATCATCATTGAGAAGTTCGACGAACCAGCGTATTGTTGTGAGCTTGACGAGAAAACCTTGGTACTATGGCGTGAAGAGGTATCTTGAGACTCGGGAATATCCCGAGGGCATCATTAATGATAAAAGTTCATGAGAAGATTTGCATCAAATTCTTTCTCGACAGCGACATCTTATACAAAGCGCAACCACGACTTGTGCTTACTCATTGTGTAGACGAGAAAACAAATGCGTATCATGGAAGAGTTACAAGGCGAATTTGGTACCCACTCCGATGGACACACCATGGCTAAGAAGATTTTGAGAACAGGTTACTATTGGTCCACCATGGAAGCTGATTGTCACCGCTATGCTCGATCTTGTCACAAGTGCGGTTATGCCGACAAAGTACCGTACCTCCAGTACCTCGAATGTTTTAACTTCTCCTTGGCCTTTTGCAATGTGGGGCATTGACATGATTGGAGAAATCAAGCCCGACTTCCAATGGACATCGTTTCATCCTTGTGGCAATTGATTATTTTACCAAGTGGGTAGAAGCAGCCTCGTATGCATCTGTTACCAAGAATGTTGTGGCTCGATTCATCAAGCATAATCTTATCTATCGGTATGGCACTCCGAAAGGATTATCACGAGATAACGGTTCCAATCTCAACAACAAGATGATCACCGAACTCGCCGCAATTCAAGATCAAGCATCACAATTCTTCTCCATATCGGCCTAAGATGAATGGCGCGATGGAAGCCGCCAACAAGAACATTAAGAAGATTATCTGAAGATGCGGTGACTTACAAAGATTGGCATGAGATGTTACCATTTGCTCTTCATGGTTATCGCTTTTCTGACGAACATCAGCAGGGCAACCCCTTCTCTCTTACGGTATGGAAGCCGTCTTGCCCATCGAGGTTCGGATACCCTCAACGAGTCCTCGGGAGGCGAGTTAGCGAAGATTGGGTTGAGACTCGCCTTGACCGATTAACTTGATTGATGAGAAGCGACTCGCGTCCATCGCCATGGACAGATTTATCGAAGCGAATGATCGAGCATTTAACAAGAAGGTCAAGCACCGAGTCTACCAAGTCGGTGATCTAGTAGTCAAGCGCATCATTCTTCCACAAGGTGATCCAGGGCAAATGGACTCCCACCTATGAGGACCATTTGTAGTCAAGACAATATTTTCGGAGACTATGATACTTAGCACCATGGATGGTGAAGACTTCCACACACCTATGAGCGGAGACATAGTCAAAAATACTACGCATAAAATAGACCCGCTAGGTCGGGCCTAGGCAAAAATAAGGGCATCTGGCGAACCAAAGGTTCGGGCAAAATTAAGGATATATACAAAACATGTACACCGGCAAGTCGAAAACACGAAAAGGCGGCTTGGGCAAAAAGGTATCGGTGGTGAAAACCGAAAGGCGGTCTAGGCAAAGTTAGGGATTTAAGCGTCGACTATGTCTCTTCGGATCACACGCTTCGAGACTACTATCGGCATTCAAGGTTCAAATGGCGAAGATCGGTCTCACTTTCTCTTGACAGCAAGGAGATGAGATAGTCGAAATATATGAGTACTAGCATAGTTGGAACTTAACGAGATTGTTTCCGCATAGCTTTTTACCTTTCTTGTGTACAAACTACTTGGCCATACGCCACCTTTCAAATAAACGCAAATTTCTTTCTCTTTACAATTTTTGTTGTTGTCGTTTGCAATAAGTCCAACGTTTGCTTTGAATGATTATACGCATTTGACAATAAGAATCTAATCGCAAACATACGAAAAGCGAACATACAAAAGTATTTACTACAGGCTCCAGGAATTGGGACGACGACGAAAGTCACCAAAGCATTCCCCCACAGAGCATGATCCCCACAAAGGTGTCACTCACAACACACCTTCCCAGCGGAGTACATGTTAATCCACGAGCTATGATTCCACTCAACCGAGCAATGTTACATCAGTCTCCAAGCAGTAACACCTCATCCCCAGTCAAGGTATTCATCCCCAGCGGACATTTCTCAATCCTCCCCCTTCTCCCCAGCAGCAGTATCCAGACACAAGACTTGGTCAGATAGTGCATCGGAGGAAACATACACCTTTTATTCCCCAGTCAGAGATTACAACGGGCTTCAGACTCTTCTAACCCGGTCTCTCAGCAACTATCAAAAGCTCTCCAGCGAGATCTGCACCCAGAATCCCTAGTAGGGCGCCTCCTAAATTTCCTCAGCAGGATCTACATACAAGGTCCCCAACAGATCGCCTTCCAAATTCTCCTCAGTAGGGTCTATATATGAGATCTCCAACAACGAGCTTCTCAATCTCTGCCTTCCTCAACAATATCTAGGCCCAAGACTTGGTCAGATAGTGCATCGGAGGAATCCCGGATATCTTTCTTCTCTTTCAAAAGCAGAGTTCTCACCTACTCAATTCCCCAAACAGGAGTCAGAAATCTTCAAACAGAACATCCGCATCTTCTTCAAGAGGGATATGTTTTGAAATATCACAACGTCTATCATTCATACATTTCTCATAAAGTCATAATTCATACATATGTCATTCATATACACTGTCATGCATCATACTTTGCATAAAACTAACAAATATTCTATCAAAGTTCCTCTTGTTTTTTCCAAAACAGTATGATCCGGCAAAGCGGTCGAGGATTAAGCCCCGAACCGGCGGAAAACTATCGAAAGACCACACCTGGTTGTCCTCGACAACAGGTCCGAGATTAAGCCCGAACCGGCGGAAAACTATCGAAGGACCACCTCGGTTATCCTCCGATAACGAGCAATGGATCAACACCGATGCACAGGGGAAGCTATCCGCATTTTGCCAACTACTATTCCTCTCGAGTAATCACGAAGATTTATTCGACCTCTTCCTATTATCAGCGGCAACTCTGAGTCTAGCGTCGACTCGGTTGCCTTGGATGGCATCTTAAGCCCATCTCCGACTACTTATCAACAGTGCTTCACTTTCAGAATGCTGCATATATGGTTAAAAATCAATACAAACCAATAACTTCATTCAAAATGAACACGAAGTCTAACGTACGACTCCCTTCGGATGGCATCTTAAGCCCATCTCCGCTCCTTCCGAGGAGCTCTGAGCCTAGCGTACGGCTCACTCCCCAGCATCAACCTTTCCAGATGGCATCTTAAGCCCATCTCCGTCAATTCTCCTATCAACAATCTCGAGTCTAGTGTACGACTCATCCTTCAGCAAAGTATCCAAATGGCATCTGTAAGCCCATTCCCGCATCATCAGCCAACCGCGAGTGCAAATTTTCAGGTGTACTCGAGTGTTCAATCATCTTCTACCTCCAGGTCACGAAAGACAAGCATGTCAATCTAACCCTTCCAGTACAAGACGATTGAACAGGGGCAGCTGTCATACCCCAAAATTTGCCCTCCATCTTCTCAAAAGATTTCATACATCTATCCTCAAGGATTCCTCAAGAGTTGATCAGACAAACTCTCTCCTAGACAATCAACCCAAACTAGGGTTTGGTATCTCTCAAGTCAAGATGAACTTCCAACATTTCCAATGGTCTTCATGCCTCCTCATATGCTTCAAAGATTCTCCATGTCAAGTTTCAAGCCTCACAAGTCAAGTTTCCTCAAGCAATTGCTCAGATGGTTGAAAATCGGGTGTATTGGACAAAAAGTCAACTGTGGTCAACATACAGTCAAAACTTCTGATTTTTGGTCAACATCCTCATTTTGAAGTTACATTCATCATTTGATCAAGGGTTGATCATGATTCATCAAGAAAACTCAAGATTTGCTCAAAAGTCAAACTTTCTAAATTAGGGTTTCTAGGTGAAAAGTCAAGCGAACTTTGGTGATCATAACTTTCTCATACTTTCTCAGAAATTTTCCACCACCTCTTGTTTTGAAGGAAATTCAATTCTCTACAACTTCATGTCTCACAAGAATGTCCAAAAATGCTTCATTTGAGAGGTATAGCTCAAAACATTACAGGTCATTTTCAAAGTCAACAAAAAGTCAACTTTTTGATTTGAAGATATATTGAGCATAGTAACTCCAATTGAGATGAGACCAAAGACATTGTTTAGAGGACTCTTAGAGCTTTCCAAAAAGTCCAAGAACACTCAAAAATGTGGAAAATTGAGCAAGATACACCATTCAGAAGTTGGGCAATTTTGGACAATTGCACAAAAGGACATTTTGGTCAAAATGCAAAATTTTCCAAATGGGCCTATAATCTTTTGATCCAAACTTGTTCATGATGTTATTTTTGACCCATAAATGTTTGGCATTGGTGATTTTCTATTTTCATGGTTTATATTTGAATTTTATAACATTTAATTCAAAAATAAATTATGTAAAATATGAAAATTAAGTTTCTTTTTCAAATAAGTTGGATTTATATCTCTCTTAATGTCCAAGAAAGCCCAATACACTTACCAAATTCGTGCAAGCCATGGCATTGATGAGAAAATCATATTTTCTTCAAAATTTGATTTGTTTTAAAGAGGAAATATTTGCACATCAATTGTCCAATCTTTTTTTCACTCTTTTACCATCCAATTCTCTCCTATAAATACCAAGCATTGCAGCCAGCACAAAGGACGAAACCCTAACCTAAAAACAAACCCAAACTCTTGCAAAATTTTTCAAGATTCTTGGAAATTTGAATTTCAAATTCCAGCCTTTCTCAACCTCTTCCATCCATCCAAACTTGCTCAGGAGGTTCCCAGGAGTCCAAAGCAGTCCTTACTCGAAGCCAAATCGCCCTGAATCGCGTCCTTGAGTTCACACCGGTTTGGAGTTTTTTTCAAATTTCGATTTGTATTCATCATGCATTATTAACTGCTTTCATGTGTTTATTTGTGATCAGGAGGTTCATTAGAATGCATATGAACCATTACATGTGAGTTTGAACGTTTGGAAATCGAATTGCCATTGTTAGGGCATCTCAGGCTGTTTCGATCGAACCGGGTCATACAGGCGTTTTCAGAGGAAACCAATATCACCAATGGATTCGTAGGGTCCGATTTAGGTGGGTAGGGTACCTTAGAAATATTTATTTTGCGTGTTTTCCGGTTTGGTGGGCGCTCGCGGGAAGGCGGTGGGAGCTAGGGCTCCGGCGTCGTTGACCTGAGTGGACCGGCGAGCTGCATGCGTGGCGAGAGAACGCGTCCTGATTCATCCATTCAAAATAACCGGGGCCCACACTCGCTGACTGGGTTTGGAATGTCATCAAGACGAGTCAACATTCATATTCTTTTGATTTTGCTTTCTCCAACACCAAACGCCAAGTGTCCCAGTGGTTAAGGCGCTCACTGTGTGTAGATACCCCTCAGGGTCACGAGTTCGATCCACTCCAGGGCTGGTTTTGCTATTTTCTCTCACAAACTCATATTTTCTAACTATTTTCTATTTTCTAATTTATTTAATATTTTGCATCCTATTTTAATTCTTTTCATGATTTTTATTCTGCATTAAAAAATTATCAAAAATATTTATTCTTTTTGCATTATTGTCATAAAAACCTTTATTTAATTTAATAAATTTAAAAATATCTTTTTGCATGCATATTTATTTTTATTTTTATTTTAGCATTTAAATCATTATAAATTGCATTTTAATTATTAAATCTTTTCTAAAAAATCCCAAAAAAATTATTTTAACTTATTTATCTTATTTCCAGCATATAATAATTTTCTCATATAAAAAAATTGCATTTTTTCTAACATTTTCTCTTATTTCGATTTCATCATATTTTCCGATTTCCTTATTCTTTCACAGGTTAATCCAATTCAGACGATTCTTCCGTTTTTTTTTATTTTTTCAATAATGTAATTGCATATGGGTTGTAATAGTTTAATTTAGGATTTTATTTTCCACATTTTAAATTATGTATCTGCCCCAAAGCCATGTAATAGCGTAGGACCTTTACATTTCCGCACTTTACATTCCGCATTTTTACTTTCCGCACCCTTATCAATTGCTAGTAATTAGGCGTGTATGGCAAGACTAATAATTGGACATAGCTCACACTAAATTCAAGATAAAATATCTGAAATCAACACACTTCTTTCATACACGCACCCCTTAGGGTAATTCTCTCTCGATGCCTTTTCGATTTCAAATGGTCATGTCCCTCGAACGTAGAGGTATTCTAGCACCGTTGCCTTCCAAATAAATCATCATAGTCCCTTCGATACAAAGATCATAAGACCCACGATGTCGCCTCCGAATACATGATCTTGACCCTCGATTGTCGCCTACGAAAAAATGATGATAGTCCCTTCGAATGTGCTAGGATACTTCCTACAAGTTGCTTTCTATGACCATCCGATGTCCCTTCGAATGTCCCGCTTACATCCAACGAATGGAGCTACCTACTAACTAATGGTATGGCTAGCGCTATTCTAAAGGAATGTAGAAGTACAACAAAGCGACCAATTCGGTGGGTAAATAAGTCTCTTAGTTGCTTGCTCTATCAAATGCTTTTCACACCACACACTCTTTTTCAAAGTTCAAACTCTTTTCAAAACGAAACATTTCCGAACACTTTGTATACACTCCTACACGAGTCATTACAAAGTCAAAGCGAAATGCCTTTTCAAAACATTTTTGTCAAACACACAGAAAGCAATTTTAAAAAGTGATCTAGAGCAACTAAGAGCCCGTAGATAATTACGGATGGAAAGGGGTGCTAATACCTTCCCTTTTCATAACCATTCTCCCGAACTCAGAATCTAACGAAGGTCTTTTTCTGTTACTTTTACCTTCCCTTAATTGGATAAAAATAAAAGTCGGTGGCGACTCTTGCTATCCGCACATTTGGATACAAAAATCCTACAAAGTCAGTTCACCGTATTACAGCTTGTTCTTCGTGTTTGATTTCCAGAAATTTCAAACCTAGCTACAATCCTTGTTTCTCAATGAAACTCAATGATGTAAACATCAAAATTGCTCAATTTTTCATCACGAACATGAATATGACTGTTAATTGCATTTATATTAAGCCTAGCATGTTTGGATTTCTGGGAATCACGACGAACCCTAGAACTGAGTTTTTTAAATTAAATGATGTATGTTTGATGATTCTTTGATTTTATTGAGGGTTATTGATCGTTATGCGTGCAGAAACAAAACGGCCATGAGTTTTTTTCAATTGATGCAAGGAATCATAGAGTTCGAAGTTGGTGTTCATACCTGTGAAAGTGAGAATTGAAGAAGCTGCAAACGTGTTTCCAGAACGGATTTCTTGATTGTGTGAGCTTCAACGGCCTATATGGAAGCTGTGTGAATGGTCTGCACTCCTTGAATCGAGCTGGAATTCTCAAGTCAAGTCCACCTGCATAGACACAAAATTGAACTTCGAAACCTGAGTTAAGAGTGTTACAGTTCAAGATTAATGGTCTGCCTCATGTCCATGGAGTATGGTGATGATGTTTGAGTGATTAGAACATAGTTTAATCAAGCCTAGTTTCAAATTCGATTCATAAGGCAGTTTGGAAAGTTTGAAAAAAATGGAAAGTGAAATCTGATTTTTGCTTGTTCTTGTTATGATCCTAAGTTCTAAACAAGTTTTATATTGATCATGAAGCATGTTTGACACCAAAATTCAACATGTTTTCAACTGATTTTTAAAATGCAATGTTTGGCAATTTTGCACTATATTGCTTGATTTTCAAGAAAGGAGAGTGAAAGCATGGATTTGCATTGCTTTGGTGTCGTTTTGAACTTGAATTGGTGATCAATTTATAGTCAAATGGTTCTGAAATGTTAGGCAACAAGTACAAGCTTTTGGTAAATCAAAGATAGCTTAAGGGGTAAGAAAGACTTTTGGCTTTTGAAAAGGAAGCTTCCTCTTTTTACCATGTGCTTTTTTACTTTGATCCTATCTCATCTCAATTATTACTTCCAAGCTGATATTTATCAGTTCAATCAATCCATTTGGCAAGGTTATATTGCTTCTTGATGAAGAAAACTCAAAATGACCTATAATTGAAAATCAAGTTCATGGAGCCTTATGTTTCAAGTTCATGGAGCCTTATGTTTCAATTTCAAAAGCATAGCTAGACTCCATGGATTTGAGAGTTCTTGGACATTTTGGAAAGCTTGTTTCACAAGCTACAACTTTCATGTTTTGAGTTTTTTCCAATTCAAAATGGAACTAGGTCAAAAAATGGCATGAAGTTTGGAAAAAATAAGAAATTTCAACACTTAGAAATTTTTCTAAGTATGAAAACTTTTGACTTTTTGTTGACTTTTTCAAATTCTTTGATTTTCTATGATCATGATGGATCATTTGAAGTATTTTGATGATTGAAAAAGTTTTGTTTTGAAAAATTTGATCAAAAGTCAAAGTTTGACTTTTCAGTGCAGATGAAATTTCATCAGATGTTTCTGAAATTGACTGATGAAGTCTGTGAACTTCTGTGATGTTTTGAATCCAGAAATTAGGTCAAGATGTTGTATTTAAGATATAATGACCAATCTCTATCCAAAAAAGTCATTTCTTGTTCCAAAAGTCAGAGAAAACTCATGCCCGATCAAAACCCTAATTGGTCGATCCTTGATTGATCTGTGAGAGAAAATGGATATCTGAAGATCGAAGGCTGATATTTTGATCAAGATAGATCAAATGAGGTGAGAAAAACTCAAACCCTAATTGATTGCCTCTTGAATCAGATGAAAATCTGATGAAACCCTAATTTTGACATGTGAAATCTACACCCGATTAATGCTGTCTGAGCTGTTAGTTATGCAAATGATGCAAATGTAAAGTGGTATATTAGGTCAAAATTTGGGGTATGACACCCACCACGCCAAACACTTAATCTTTCCACACGTGTGCTTCGACGGCCACGATTGAAACTATGGGGACTCGCCACGAATCCTTTTGCCTTTTCGTTTCTTTGCCTATAAATAGCTACTTCCCCTTTTCCTTTCTTTTATTTGCACAATTTATATATCTTTTTCATGCTGGCTCTATTATCATGTTCCAGCTCAGGTCGACTCACAATTTCAAGTGGTTGAAATTGGAATCTCTTGAAGAATGGGTTGGTATTTCTTCAAGTATTTTCCATTTACTCTCAGAATGCGTCGATCTGATGCTAATTCTTCCAATTCATATGCGTTATTGGAAAAAACTTGGTTTATTTTAAACAGTCCTTCCTAGTTTGGGGACCATTTACCTAATACCCTATCATTTTTGTCCATAGGCAATATTAATTTCCACACTAAATCATCAATCTGGAAAACTTTATCTTTTACCTTTTTAATATAAGCTTTAGCCATTTTATCTTTTTGCCTTCTCAAAGTGTCAAGGGCTAACATTCTATCTTCATTCAAATCGACCAACTCATCCACCATCATCTTCCAATAATCTTCAGATGGTATTTCATGTTGTCGTTGAATTCGCATTGATTGAACATGTATTTCTACTGGCAAAACAACATCATGCCCATATGTCAAACGAAACGGAGTTATTCCAGTTGCCTCCTTAAGGGACGTTCGACAAGCCCACAGGGCCTGATCTAACGTTTGGTGCCAGTTTCTGGGTTTCTTACCCACATGTTTCTTGATCAAACTAATTATTACTTTGTTTGCTGCTTCGACTTGACCATTGGCTTGAGCACAATAAGGTGTAGACGTTAGTAGTTTTATTCCAACTTCTTTTGCGAAATCTTGCATTTTCTGCCCTGTGAACACCGTACCTTGGTCGGTTGTGATTGTTTCTGGAACTCCAAACTGACAAACGATGTGACTTTGTATAAAATCAATCACAGCTTCCTGGTCGACATTTCTTAATGCTATGGCCTCAACCCACTTTGTGAAATAATCAATCCCAACCAAAATGTACCTTTGTTGTTTGGATGACGCTGGTTTTATCTCACCAATTACGTCCAAAGCCCATCCTCTAAATGGCCAAGGTTTTACAATGGCATGCAATTCGCTTGCTGGCACGTGCTGGATGCCCCCATGCATCTGGCACTCATGGCATCCTTTGGCAAACTCAATACAGTCTTTCAACATTGAGGTCCAATATACGCCTATTCGCATCAGCAACCATTTCATCTTATGCCCAGCTTGGTGCGCACCACATGCTCCACTGTGCACACTCGACACAGCCACATATGCCTCGCTTTCTCCCAGGCATTTAAGTAACACCCCTTCGACAGTTTTCTTAAATAGCTCGTTTTCAATCAAGACAAAACTTAAGGCGTGATACTTTATTTTACGATCTGTCGAACCCGTTGGGGCACGCAAGTAATCAATAAGAGGTTTTCGCCAGTCACTGTCATGCCCATTACCAATTGCGAAAATTTCAAAATATTCTGCATCTATGGCTCCTAATTTTACAATTGATAAATCTGAAGGAGATAATGAAGTGTCTCTAACCTTTTTCTTTACTTGAACACAATCTTCGCTCTCATTCTTCTTGTATCCTGAAGCTTCTTGTACTAGATCATTAGCTTGTTGATTCTCTCGCCTGGGTATGTGTCGAAGGCTTGCTTGTTCAAACCGTTTCAAAAGTCGTATAGAAATCACAAAGTACATGATTAAGTTCTCTTTAACGCATCTATACTCTTTTGACACTTGCTTGATCACCAACTCAGAATCCCCTAGAATTTCGATGTTTCTCGCCCCCAATTCTAGCAGTAGTTCAAGTCTAGTGATCAGGGACTCATATTCTGCTTCATTATTAGTGCAAATACCGTCAATAGTGTACTTGAACTCTGCTGGAATTCCACTAGGAGAAATGATAACTCCACCAATTCTTGCACCGTTTCTATGACTGGACCCGTCAAAGTACAACTTCCAAGGCACCAGATCGACAAAATTTTCTGGCATAGCCACCATTGAATGGTCAACTAAGAAATCTGCCACTATTTGCCCTTTCATAGCCTTTAAAGGCATATAAGTCAGGGAGTACTCCGTTAATGCTAAAGCCCATTTACCAATTCGACTATGTAAAATCGGTTTAGATAACATATCTTTAATAATATCGAAATGGGACGAAATATAAACATCAACTGGCTTTATATATTGCTTCAATTTGATACAAGAGAAGTACAAGCAAAGGCATAGTTTTTCTATATCACTATACCTAGTTTCTGGACTGTTCAACACACGACTAAGGTAATACACGGGACGCTCAACATGATTATCGTCCTCTTGAACTAACATACTACCTATAGTCGACTGCGAGGCTGCTATATACAACCTCATGGGCTTATTTCTATGTGGAGGCGCCAATATAGGAGGTTTCGTCAAGTACGCTTTGATTGCGTCGAAAGCCTCTTGGTGTTCCTTGCGCCAGACAAATTCTTCATTCTTCTGTCGAAGTAGTGGTGAGAACGCCTTCGTTTTTCCACTTAAGTTGGAGATAAACCTCCTTAAGAAATTGATTTTGCCCAACAGTGACTGAAGTTCTTTTTTGGTCGATGGTGGTTTTACGTCCATGATAGCCTTGGTCTTGCTCTGCTTAACTTCTATGCCTTTCTTGTGCACAACAAAACCAAGAAAATCTCCTGCCTGCACACAAAAAGCACACTTTAATGGATTCATTTTTAACCCATATTCGCGCATTCTTTCGAAAGACTTCCGAAGGTGCTCTAGGTGTGTCGGTTTAATGTTCAACTTAATTACAATGTCGTCCATGTAAACTTGCATAAAGTTCTCAATAAAGTCATGGAACATAATATTCATTACCCTTTGGTATGTTGCTCCGGCATTCTTCAAGCCGAATTGCATGACCACCCACTCATAGGTGCCTAATGCTCCAGGGCAACGAAACGCGGTCTTTGGCACGTCATCATCTGCAATAAAAATTTGGTTATAATCAGCATAACCATCAAGCATACTCAAATATTCAAAACCAACAGCAGAATCGACCAACATTTTAGCTACTGGCATAGCATACTCGTCTTTGGGAGTGGCAGCATTTTGATCCCTAAAATCAATGCACACTCTTAATTTTCCATTTTTCTTAATGACTGGCACAATATTGGCCAACCATTCGACATACCTTGCAGTTCTAATGAACTTACTTTGGAGGAGTCTTTCCACTTCCTCCTTGATCTTCGACATGACTGCAGGCGCAAACCATCGAGGCGTTTGTTTCACTGGCTTCTTGCCAACTTTTATTGGTAGCTTTAATTCGACCAAATCCCTTCTCAAACCAGGCATTTCATTATAATCCCAGGCAAAACAATCTTTAAATTCTTTAAGTAAAGAGATTACCTCATATATGAGTTTTGGGTCGATATTGGCGCTGATATAAGTAGGTCTTTTGTCACCTTCTGCGCCAAGGTCGATTTCTTCTAGAGGATCTTGTGGCTGTATCTTTTCAGGTGCCATGTGATCCTTCTCGAAACCTAATGGTTCATCGTCATATATGCAGTCAAGACGTTGCTCATCGATGCTTCTGTCTGATGGTTCTGGCTCTACAGTCAGAATTTCCTCTAATTATGGAAAGTTGGCCACTTCGGTTACCATCTTTGCTACTTCAGCTTCTATAGCCGAATTCATTCTGTTTTCAGCAATGTACGCCCGAAATCCTTCGAAGAGCCTCGAGCTCAGGCATCATTCTCATAGTTATCTCCCCAGCCTGTCGGTGCGGGTCCTTCTTGATAAGGGTCTTTTGGATATTCTACATCCCATGTGAACCCGTGGGTTCCATGTAACTTTTGTGAAACGAATGCCTCGTGTAGATTGACATATGTATCCTCTGCTGGATGGCAACGAGCTATGTTGGCCAATTTTCTGTCAAATTGGGTTTGGCCCACAGTATTGACATCCGCCATAAAATATCCTTGGTCGGCTTCAATGTTTTCCACAATGTCGTCTTCCCGCCAGATAATTAGGCGTTGATGCATAGAAGAAGGTACAACACCAACTCCATGCAACCATTCTGTGCCCAGCAGCAGATTGTAACTTGGTCGACCCTGAATGACCATAAATATTGTCGGCCTAGTAACCGAGCCGACTGTAACATCCACCTGAATGACTCTCATGGTGGATTTCGTTCCTCCTTCGTAGTCTGCCAAGACCACATTGTGAGACCTTATGTCGGTATCATGTTTACCACCGACTCGTTTCAAGATATGATGTGGCATTATGTTTACTGTTGCGCCACAATCCACCAGTACTTTGTTGATGGTCATTTCTTCAACCCTAGCCCTGATTAACAAGGGTTTCAAATGGTTCCTCATTGCCATATCAGGCCTCTCGAAGAAAGCATCTTGGCTTTCGACAGAACCATTATTCATCACGAAATAACATGTTGGTTTATGCAAAGCCATCTCAGCAGCATCGAGGTCACTAGTGTTCTCCACCTCTGTTGGTATGTTGTACTCCTCGGGGAGTATGGAGACCACATTAACTAGAATATCTAAACTGGCTTCAGAGTCAGAGGCAAAATTATCAGTTGCCTCATCAGAGCCATGGTCAACTGGCTTGTTTACACATTCTTTGATCTACTGGCTGACAGCAGGCTCGACCTTTGATATGTACTGTCGAAGACCTTTACCTTTGTTAACGACAGTTTGTCTTTCAACAACGGCTTGTCTTTCAGCCTGTTTCTTTCTCTGGAAACGTCTCCACTGAGTTTGACTCATTGGATTCTTTCCCATATAGTTCTCAGATATGTGGCTCTTCTTTTCAGAGTGCACTTCTAGACGGTAGCTCATTGGAGCTTTCCCTTTGTCCTCTTTCATGATGCCAGCAGCATTTGATGGCCCAGCAGCCATGTTAGGTTTAAACCAAGTTCCTTGGGGCACAGTAGCCGGCGGAACATATGTCTTTGGCCTAACCTGAGAAGATTTCCTCTGCCTTGGATCCCTCTTATTCCATTGGATCCTTCCCTTTTCCAACTGCAACTTCTGGAAATTTTCAGCAGCCACCCTATCAGTTAGAGCGCTACATCTGGGGCATAAGCCTACTTGAGCCCCTTTGTTCTTGCATTGATACAAAAAGCTCAACAATTCGTCGTTACCCTTAGGATAGACGTCAGCCAAGTCGACATGAGGGCTTCCGTTAGTACCTTCTTCTAACATAACATTGTCAGGCACCTCAGCAATTTCGACCATGTTGATGGTCACGGGTTCAGCATATAAAGCCTCTTCTTGCCTCAATGGGTCAGTGTCGATTTTTTGCTTTCTGGCAGCAAACTTCAAGCATCCTTCCTAGAGGGATTTCTGCACCAGATCCCTGAAAATAAAACATTGAGAAGTTGTATGACCAAGATAATTATGATATTTACAGAAACCTCTCTTTTGTCTTTGTTCTAATGGTGGCAATTTAGCATTTGGGGGAACTAAAATCTGACCATCTTTGACCAACAAGTCAAAAATCTCCCCACACTTACTAATATCAAAAGTATATGTTTTTGCAGGAGTTCTAGAACTAGTGTCGACTGTGGGGCTTTTCCCCTTAACCGGAAACAGCACTTTGCATTCGTATGCTGGCCCAGATTTCAATTCGTCCAAGTCTACGTCTGCCTCTATTCTTGGATTTGGCCTTGGTATGTCTAACCTTCTCTATTCTAAGGCGTTCAAGGTGTCGAACCCTGTTAGCTAGTTGTGACATACTCTTGACAGAAGTTGGATCTATTTTCTTCCTAATAGAATAATCCAAACCTCCGGCGGCCATTTGAACAAGTTCATGTTTAGGCACTTGGGTAAAACACCTCGCTTTTAGGGATCTAAACCTATTCAAATAGTCATCAATTGTCTCTATAAATTTTCTCTTAATACTTGACAATTCGACCAAACTAATCTTTGAATGCCCCTCATAAAATTGTTCGTGAAACAACTTTTCTAACTTCGACCACGAATCAATCGAATCAGGGGGCAGAGTTGTAAACCACGTGAAACCTGCTTTAGTAAGGGATGAAGGGAAATGTTTCACCCTTAAACCCTCATTGTTCGCCATGTCTCCCGACTCAGTCAGATATCTGGCAATGTGTTCGACCGTCGACTCACCCGTCTCTCCCCCGAACTTAGTATACTTAGGAATTTTCCATCCTCTGGGGTTTTCAGTTTGTAGAATATACTCTGATAGTGGGGAAGAATACGTTGGCCTTGGCATTGTATTCATACCATTTCTAGCCATAATTCTTTCGACAATGTTAGTCAAATTGTTCTCAACAACTAACTCATCTTGTCGAACCTGGTCAAGGACTTGATCAGCTTCTTGATGTCTTTGTACCAAGATCCTAGGTTGGTTAATAGCAGCGTTCCTCTAGGGCGTTGCAGCTTGACCCTGATACACAGTATCTTCTTCTGCTGCCCCCATGTCTCTTTGGACACGTCCAGGTAGTCGATTGGGATGGGACTGTTGGCCCACTGCTGGGGGTGCGCCTAAGAAGTTACAAAGGCGCGTTAATTGCGCTATCACTTGTCGATTTGTTTCAGCAGATTTCCTATTAGTGTCGACAGATTCTTGTACTATGGGGTTAAACACATGCCCCATTTGGTTAGTAACATATTAACCAACTCATGGTTGCTATCATCCATTTGTTGCCTTAATACTGCCACAGAGGTAGTATTCAGGTTTTGTGCAGGCATTTCCCTACTTGCCTCTGTAATACGGTGAACTGACTTTGTAGAATTTTGTATCGCAAATGTGCGGATATCAAGAGTCGCCACCGACTTTTCTTTTATCCAATTAAGGGAAGGTAAAAAGTACAGAAAAAGACCTTCGTTAGATTCTAAGTAAGGGAGAAGGTTATGAAAAGGGAAGGTATTAGCACCCTTTCCATCTGTAGTTATCTACGGGCTCTTAGTTGCTCTTAGATCACTTTAAAAATGTGCTTTCTGTGTGTTTGACAAAAATGTTTTGAAAAGGCATTTCGCTTTGACTTTGTAATGATTCATGTAGGAATTTATACAAAGTGTTCGGAAATGTTTTGTTTTGAAAAGATTTTGAACTTTGACAAAAAAAAGTAGTGTGAGGTGTGAAAAGTATTTTGATAGAGCAAGCAACTAAAAGTCTTATTACCTACTCAGAATTGGTCGTTTTCGTATTATTTTACATTCCTTTAGAATAGTGTTATCCATACCATTAGTTGGTAGGTAACCCTATTCGTTGGATGTAAGCGGGACATTCAAAGGGACATCGGATGGTCATAGAAAGCAACTTGTAGGAAGTATCCTAGCACATTCGAAGGGACTGTCATCATTTTTCGTAGGCAACAATAGAGGGTCAAGATCATGTATTCGGAGGCGACATCGTGGGTCTTATGATCTTTGTATCGAAGGGACTATGATGATTTGTTTGAAGGCAACGGTGCTAGAATACCTCTACGTTCGAGGGACATGACCATTTGTATTCGTAAAGGCAACGAGAGAGAATTACCCTAAGGGGTGCATGTGTGAAAAGAGTGTGTCGATTTCAGGTATTTTATCTTGAAAATTAGAGTGAGCTATGTTCAATTTTAGTCTTGCCATACACGCCTAATTACTAACAGTTTGTAGGGTGCGAAAATTAAATTGCGGAAAGTAAAATGCGGAAAGATAAATGTCCTACGCTATTACATGGCTTTGGGGCAGATACATAATTGAAAGTGCAGAAAATAAAAGCCCTAATTAAACTATTACATCCCATAGGCAATTACATAATATGAAAAGAAAATGATAAAAATTGTCCGAAACGGGATAACCTGCAAACAGATGAAAATCGGGAAATACGAGGAAATCGAATAAGATGAACATGTTAGTAAAAATAATAATTTTGGAATGAGAAAAAGTTTTCATGCTAGAAATAACATTAATATGCTAAAATAATTTTTTGGGAATTTTTGGAGTTTTAATAATTAAAAATCAATTAAAAGTGATTTAAATGCAAAAATAGGAATTAAATTAAATATGCACGCAAAAATAATATTTTTAATTTTAAAAATTAAATAAACATTTTTATGATGAGTATGCAAAAAATAAATATTTTTGGTATTTTTTAAATGCATGATAAAAATTATGAAAGATAAATTAAATTGTATGAAAATATTAAAAGAAAATAAAATAGAAAAATATAAGAAATTGTTAGTTTTCAAACTTGTGAAAAATATTTGCCATGGCTGGGACTCGAACCGGTGACCTTCCCTTCACAACGCGCTGCCATTACCAACCGAGCTAGCTTCCACACGTGTTTAGAAAACGGAGCGAATGGGTTGTAAACGGGTGTCGTTCCCTGATTGCCTGAAATCACGCGCCAACCATCGTCTTCTTCATTTTGAATTTTTGAAAACATAGCGTCGGCCTCGACGCTATAGTCCTAAAAATCCCAAAATCAAACACAAGCAATATAAATGACATTCAAAGGCATGGTTCGATTGGAAACATCGTTCGAACACGATGGTGGTGGTCTTTGGTCCAATTTTTCCGTTTAAGGAAACCCTAATTGAAACCGAAAACCCTAACAATGGTGATTTTCGTTCCACCATTAAAACACGATTGGGCTACCCATAGCTTGCAAACTTGATGCGATCATGAACAAACAATCAAAAGTGTTAAAATGCATGAATAATGGAAATCGATTTTGAAAAAATATGAACAAACCAAATTCGGATTTCGTGATTCTTGATGCTTTTGAATGATGTAAAGGTCTGGAATCACTCGGGGTGTCAAGGAATGTGTTTGAATGCTCAAAACCAATTGAAATCCACTGGAACTAGGGCTGCAAGTACCTTGAAGGACACGGTTTTTTGACTTTTGGAATAGGGTTCTTGAGGCAATTTTTCTGTTCTAATTCATGTGATATGCATTGTATATTTATAATGGATGGAAATTGAGCTGATTTGAGGAACAAATAATCATCAATCAATGCAAAGATTATTTGATTTTGTACAAAATCAAATCTTATCTTTTTTGATCAATTTTCATCAATTCCTTGCCAAATCTTTACCATTTTCGAAATTGACAGCTTTTGGTGAGTTGCTTGGACATCAAGGATGAGAGAAAAAATCAATTTGCATTTAATTTTGATTTTATACCTTATTTTTTAATTTAATTTGTATTTAAATGAATAAAATCCAAATTAAATAGAAAAATAAAGTTAAAATTCGTGGCATTGGGCTTGGATGTTCCAAATTGTCTAAGGAACAATTTTGAATGAAGAAAAACTAGGCCCATTTGCAAAAAAATTGATTTTTACAAGTATCTCTCTTTGTGCACTTCTTCAAAATTGCCCAACTTGTGCAATGTGTATTTTGCTCAATTTTCCACATTTTTTAGTGTTCTTGGACTTTTTAGAAATCTTTAGGTGTCCTCTAACCAACCTCTTTCGTTTCATCTCAATTGGAGTTTCCATTCTCAATAAATCTTCAAAACAAAAAGTTGACTTTTTGTTGACTTTGAAAAGGACCTGTAATATTTTGATCCATACCTTCCAAATGAAGCATTTTTTGAACATTCTTGTGAGACATGAAGTTGTAGATAATTGAATTTCCTTCAAAACAATAGGTGGTGGAAAAATTTCTGAGAAAGCATGAAGAAGTTATGCTCAGTCAAAGTTTGGTTGACTTTTCACTGAAAAACCCTAATTTGGAAAGTTTGACTTTTGAGCAAATCTTGAGTTTTCTTGATGAATCATGATCAACCCTTGATCAACTGATGAATGTAACTTCAAAATGAGGATGTTGACCAAAAATCATGAAGTTTGTGTATGTTGACCACATTGACTTTTGTCCAATCAACTGATTTTCAACCATCTGAGCAATTGTCTGAGGAAACTTGACTTGTGAGGCTTGAAACTTGACATGGAGAGTCTTTGAAGCATATGAGGAGGCATGATGACCATTGGAGATGTTGGAAATCCACCTAGACCTGAGAATTGCCAAACCCTAGTTTGGGTTGATTGTCTAGGAGAGGGTTTGTCTGATCAACCCTTGAGGAATCCTTGAGCATGGATGTATGAAATGTCTTGAGAAGTAAGAGGGCAAATTTTGGGGTATGACATCTGCCCCTGTTCAATCTTCTTGTACTGGAAGGGTTAGATTGGCGTGTCTGTCTTTCGCGACCTGGAGGTAGAAGATGATTGAACACTCGAGTACACCTAAAAATTTGCACTCGCTGCTGGCTGATGATGCGGGAATGGGCTTACAGATGCCATTTGGAGAAATTGGAGATTTCGCTGGGGAATGAGTCGTACGCTAGACTCGAGATTATTGTCTGAATAGGAGAACCGACGGAGATGGGCTTAAGATTCCATCTGGAAAGATCGATGCTGGAGAGTGAGTCGTACGCTAGGCTTCGTGCTCATCTTTGAATGAAGTTATTGGTTTGTATTGGTTTTTTAACCAAATATGCAGCATTCTGAAGGTGGAGAAATGTTGACATGTAGTCGGAGATGGGATTAAGATGCCATCCAGGGCAACTGAGTCGTACGCTAGACTCTGTAGTTGCTGTTGATAATAAGAAGAAGTCAGAATAGATCTTCGTGCTGATTACTCTGAGGGGATAATAGTTGTTGGCAAAATGTGAACAGCCTCCCTGTTGTGCTTCGGGTGTTGATCCAATGCCTGTCATCGGAGGATAACTTGTGATCGTTCGGATAGTTTTCCCGTCTGGCTTCGGGTATTAATCCGGGATCCGTTGTCGGAGGACAATGTAGGTGGTCGTTCAGATAGTTTTCCCGTCTGGTTTCGGGCATTAATCCTGGAGCAGTTGTCGGAGGACAACTAGGGCGGTCGTCGATAGTTTTCCGTCGAGCCGGGCATTAATCCTGGACCAGTTGTCGGAGGACAACTAGGGCGGTCGTTCAGATAGTTTTCCCGTCTGGCTTCGGGCATTAATCCTGGACCTGTTTGTTTCAGAAGTGATTTTCACTTGTCTTGGAAAAAACAAGAGAAACATTGATAGAATATCGTTAGTCTTATGCAAAGTATGATGCATGACGATGTATGTGAATGACATATGCACAAATTATGACTTTTATGAGTAATGTATGAATGATAGATGTTGTGGTATTTCAAAACATATCCATCTTGAAGAAGATACGGATGTTCTGCTTGGAGATTTCTGACTTCTGTTTGAGGATGGAAACCCTGAGAAGAAAGATAATCTCGATTCCTCCGGTGCACTATCTGACCAAGTCTTGAGTCCAGATATTGTTGAGGACGGTAGAGATCGAGAGACGCGCTGTTGAGGATCCTGTGTATAGACCCTGTTGGGGAGGATCTAGGAGGTACTATGCCGGGGATTTTGTTGTTTAAATCTTGCTGGAGAGTATTTTGGTAGTTGCTGGGAGACCGGGTTAGAAGAATCTGGAGCCCGTTGTAATCTCTAACTGGGGAATAAAAGATGTAGGTTTCCTCCGGTGCACTATCTGACCAAGTTTCAAGTCTGGATACTGCTGCTGTCGGGGAAGTGATGATTGTTGAGAGATATTTTGCTGGGGATACCTCTGCTGGGAATGAAGTGTTACTGCTTGGAAACCGGTGTGACATGGTTTAGTTGAGTGGAACCACTGCTCGGGAACTAACGTATACTCCTCTGGGGAAGTTTTGTAGTGAGTAACATCTCTGTGAGGATAATGCTCTGCAGGGGAGTGTTTTGGTGACCTTTGTCGTCATCTCAATTTCTGGAGCCTGTAGTAATTACTTTTGTTATGTTTACCTTTCGCATGTTTGCAAATAGATTTTTATTGTCAGATGCATATAATCATTCAAGGCAAACGTTGGACTTTATGCAAACACAATAGCAAAAATTTGTAAAGAGAAAGAAACTTGTATTTATTTGAAATGTGGCGTATGGCCAAGCAGTTTGTACACAAGAAAGGTAAAAAGCTATGCGGAAACAATCTCGTTAAGTTCCGACTATGCTAGTACTCATATATTTCAATTATCTCATCTCCTTGTTGTCAGTAGAAAGTGAGTGGATTGGTTTTCGCCATTTGAATCTTGAATGCTGATAGTAGTCTGGAAATGGGTGATCGGGACGAGACATAGTCGTACGCTTAAATCCCTAACTTTTGCCTAGACCGCCCTTTCGGGTTTTCAGTCCACCGGGATACCCTTTTTTGTCCAAGCCGCCTTTTCAGGTTTTCGACTTGCCGGGTGTACATGTTTTGTATATATCCTTAACTTTTGCCCGAACCTTTTTGGTTCGCCAGGATGCCCTTATTTTTGCCTAGGCCACCGACCTAGCGGGTCTCTTTATCGTAGTATTTTTTGACTATGTCTCGTTCATGTGTGGAAGTCTTCACCATCCATGGTGCTAAGTATCATAGCTCCGCCGGAAAATACTGTTTTGACTACAAATGGTCTCTCGTAGGTGGGAGTCCATTTGCCCCTGGGATCACCTTGTGGAAGAATGATGCGCTTGACTACTAGATCACCGACTTGGTAGACTCGGTGTTTGACCTTCTTGTTAAATGCTCTGATCATTCGCTTCATATAGATCTGTCCATGGCAAATGGACGCGAGTCGTTTCTCATCAATCAAGTTAATCTGGTCAAGGCGAGTCTGGACCCAATCGTCTTCGTCCAACTCTGCGTCTTGGAGGACTCTGGTTGAGGGTATCTGAATCTCGATGGGTAGGACCGCTTTCATGCCGTATACAAGAGAGAAGGGAGTTGCCCCTATTGATGTTCGTACTGTAGTGCGATAACCATGAAGAGCAAATGGTAACATCTCATGCCAATCTTTGTAATTCACTGTCATCTTCTGTATAATCTTCTTAATGTTCTTGTTGGCGGCTTCCACAGCGCCATTCATCTTAGGCCGATAAGGAGAAGAGTTGTGATGCTTGATCTTGAGCTGCGCGAGTTCGGTGATCATCTTGTTGTTGAGATTAGAACCATTATGCGTGATAATTCTTTCAGAGTGCCATACCGGATAAGATTATGCTTGATGAATCGAGCCACAACATTCTTGGTAACGATGACGAGGTCGCTTCTACCCACTTGGTGAAATAGTCAATTGCCACAAGGATGAAACGATGTCCGTTGGAAGTGGGCTTGATTTCTCCGATCATGTCAATGCCCCACATTGCAAAAGGCCAAGGAGTGTAGAACATTCGAGAGTGGAGGTACGTGCACTTTGTCGGCATATATCTGGCACTTGTGACAAGATCGAGCATAGCGGTGACAATCAGCTTCCATGGTGGACCAATAGTAACCTGTTCTCAGAATCTTCTTATCCATAGTGTGTCCTCTGGAGTGGGTACCAAATGCGCCTTCGTGTAACTCTTCCATAATACGTTCCGCTGTTTTCCGGTCTACACAGCGGAGTAAGCACAAGTCGTGATTGCACTTGTATAAGATGTCGTTGTTGAGGAAGAATCTGGATGCAAATCTTCTCAAAAACTTCTTATCGTTGACAGATGCCCCTGCGGGATATTCCTGGGTCTCAAGATACCTCTTCACGTCAGAGTACCAAGGTTTCTCTTCTGTATCAAGTTCACAACAGTATGCTGGTTCGTCAAACTTCTCAGTGATGATCTGCGGAGCCTCGTTGTCCCATCTGACCTTGAACATAGACGACATAGTAGTCAATGCGTCTGCCAGCTGATTCTCTTCTCGTGGAATGTGATTGAAAGTGATCTCTTCGAAGTAGGGGATCAAACTTAGAACATGCTCTCGATACGGAATGAGATTAGGATGCTTTGTATCCCACTCGCCCTTAATCTGACTGATCACTAAAGCTGAGTCTCCATACACTTGCAAGAACTTGATTCTTAAGTCAATAGCAGCTTTGATACCCATGATGCATGCTTCGTATTCGGCCATGTTGTTAGTGCAACTGAAACATAATCTGGCGGTGAAAGGCGTGTGTCCGCCTGTAGGGGATGTAATGATGGCGCCAATGCCATTGCCAAGTGCGTTTGAGGCTCCATCAAAGACCATGGTCCATCGGGATCCTTGTTCAGGTCCTTCGTCTGGGCCTGGTTCTTCACAATCAATGACTAGTAGAACATCTTCGTCTGGAAATTCGAACTGCATAGACTGATAGTCATCTATGGCTTGGTGAGCCAAATGATCGGCTACTACACTTCCTTTGATTGCTTTCTGAGAAGTGTACTGGATGTCGTATTCGGTCAAGATCATTTGCCATCTTGCTATTCTTCCGGAGAGAGTTGGTTTCTCAAATATGTATTTTATCGGATCCATCTTTGAAATCAACAAGGTAGTGTGAGTCAACATATATTGTCTTAGTCGGCGAGCAGCCCAAGCCAAAGCGTTGCAAGTTTTCTCGAGCTGTGAGTATCTTGTTTCATAGTCGGTAAACTTTTTGCTAAGGTAGTATATTGCATACTCTTTTCGACCAGACTCGTCATGTTGCCCCAACACACACCCCATTGAATTCTCTAACACTGTTAAGTACATGATAAGATGTCTTCCTTCGGCAGGCGGCATCAGGATAGGAGGATTCTGTAGGTACTCCTTGATTTCGTCGTTCCATTTCACTACTTGATCTTTCTTAAGTAACTTGAAGATTGGCTCACAAGTAGCTGTTAGATGTGCAATGAATCTGGAAATGTAATTTAATCAGCCCAAGAAACCTCTGACCTCCTTCTCGGTGAGGGGAGCTGGCATCTCTTGAATAGCTTTAACCTTGGCGGGGTCAACTTCAATACCTTTTCCACTGACGACAAACCCTAGGAGTTTACCGGATCTGACTCCAAAGGTGCATTTGTTGGGATTAAGTCTCAACTTGTACTTCTTCAACCTATCAAACAGTTTCCGTAGACGATCAAGATGTTCTTCTTCAGTCTGTGATCGAGCTATCATGTCGTCGACGTAGACCTCTATCTCGTGATGAATCATATCATGAAATAATGTCACCATAGCACGCTGATAAGTGGCGCTGCGTTCTTCAATCCGAACGGCATAACCTTGTAGCAGGTACCCCACGTGTAACAAAAGTAGTCTTCTCCATGTCTTGAGAGCCATTTTGATCTGTTGTAACCGAGAAACCATCCATGAAGGAGAAAACCTTATGCTGAGCGGTGTTGTCAACCAGAACATCAATATGAGGAAGTGGGAAATCGTCTTTCGGACTTGCTTTGTTCAGATCTCTGTAATCCACACACATTCGTACTTTGCCATCCTTCTTAGGTACGGGTACCACGTTTGCAACCCATTGTGGATAAGAAGTAACAGCTAGAAAACCGGCGTTGAACTGTTTCATAACTTCGGCTTTGATTTTCCCTGACATCTCAGGACGCATGCGACGAACCTTCTGCTTCACAGGGAGAAAACCTTCTTTTGTTGGCAATCGGTGCACCACAATATCAATGTCCAGACCTGGCATGTCTTCGTATGACCAAGCAAAAACCTCGATATAGTCTCGTAGCATCTGAACCAATCTTTCTTTAACACTGTTCTCAAGACCCGCTCCTATCTTGATCTCTTTTCTATCTTCATCAGTACCCAAATTCACAACCTCAACTAGCTCTTCATGTGGCTGTATAACTCGCTCTTCTTGTTGTAGCAGTCTGACAAGTTCTCTTGGCACTTCACAATCTTCCTCACTTTCGTCTTCTGCTTGGTAGATCGGATTATCGAAGTCATATTTAGCAATAGCATAGCTGTTATCAACGAGATTCGGAGTGATTCTGCAGTGTATCACGTGGGTGTATGTAAGAAACACATAGCTTTTTGAAGGGGTGATAAAGTAAAAGAAAGAAAGCAACAAATAATGCAAAAGTCCAACGATTTTATTGAATGAAAATATGCAAATGACAGATAATAACCCTCACAAACGAGCCATGATGCCCCGGGCAAGGCACTAGGCTTTAGAGTTTATTGTTCAAAACATAGAAAATACGAAAAGCAAAACAAAAACAAGAGCAATTACTCCTGTCTAAAGGAGATTGGTATGACGTCTTCAGTCTTCCAATTGCTGAGTCCATTGTCGGGAGTTGGGAAGATCCACTTGCTGATGTCGAAGTCGTTGTCATCGTCTTCTATAGCATGGATTCCACTCTGGCTGATGCGGAAAGGAAGTTGGTCGGCACGTTCGTGGCGTATCATCTTCTGACCTTTGATGGTGAAACCTAAACCAGTCTTGTCATATTTGAAAGGAAGATCAGGGAGTTGTCCCAAAATAGTACTACCTCCTCCTTCAACAGCAGCTTGAGCATCTTTCAATGAGGCCATCCTAGGCGGAACTTGTGTAACTTCAGGAGTGACAGGAGAGTCAACAGGCGTGACTCGGGATTGTTTCAAAAGCTTGACAGTCTCGAAGAATTCACCTCTACCTCAAGGTATCGGAATGACGTAGATGACCGACCATATTCTTCTTCACCACATCTTGTAACAACTTTCCCTTCACCGGGTACTTCACCGATGCAGGGTAGGTGCCCCATGTATCCAAGGGCGTCCAAGTAGGCAAGAGTCGGACGGATGTCCATAACAAAGAAAGTGGAGTCAAAAGTCCGGGAACCGACTTTAACAGTGAAATGAGCTCTCCAAGTACTGTTCGCTTAGAACCATCAAAAGCTCTCACAATTATGTCACTGGGTTTCAGAACCAACCCTTCAACATCAAGTCGATCAAAAGCAGTCTTCGGAAGGATATTCAGAGCAGAACCAGTATCCACCAAAACATGAGACAATGTAACGCCCTTGCATTCAACAGAGATGTGCAAGGCTTTGTTGTGTTTCTTTCCGGCAGGAGTCAAATCAGCATCAGAGAAGCCTAGGCCGTTGTTGGCAGCCAAGCTAGCAATACAAACCTCAAACTGGTCAGTAGTAGTGTCTTGCGGTACGTGAGCATTCTTCAGAAACTTCACCAAGGCGTTAGCATGAGCCTCAGAGCACAAGAGCAGAGCAAGCATGGAGATCTTGGACGGATTCTGTCCCAACTGTTCCACAACATTGTAGTCACTTTTCTTGATAATCTTCAGAATTTCCTCCATTTCTTGTTTGGAGGTGTTTTCAGCAACTTCCTTTGGCACTTCTGGCTGAGCAGGATGAGTCACTGGTTCTTTCCCTCTAGCTTGGGGAATGGATTGAATGGCTGGAATGCGAGTGAGTCATGATGTCTTTGGAGGAGAGATTTCTGGAGAGAATACCCTTCCGGTTTTGGTCACCTTACTTGATCCGGTGATGTTGTCAATGTCAGGAATGGTAGCTTCAATTGTAAGATCTTCAATGGTCAGAGGGTCTTGCTTGACGCCATGATAGTAAACATCAGCTCCATAATTCCAAGGGATAGCCTTGTCAGAGGAATATGGAACTGGTCTTGGAGAGGTAATGATGAGAGGTGCCACTCTAGGCACAGGATCAGCAGAGGAAATCCTTATAGTGTTTACATCAGCATAGTCTTCTGGGAAATCGTCACCCCATCCGGTTACCTTAACATCTTCAATAGGAATTTTGTAGCTCTCAGGAACAGTGTACTTCACCATGTAGTCATACTTTCCACTTGGCTGACCCAAGGTGTCCCATGCAGACGGTGCTGTTTCATTCACATCTTCGATCTTTAGTTTCTTAAACATGTCTTCACACAGACTCTCCACAGGTGGTTTCAGGAATAGTATTTCACAGTTATCCATCGTGCACTGAACACGTCTTCTCAACCAAGCACAACCATCAGGTGCAGATGGGCACCAACGACAATTCTCTGGGCATCCCGGATTGACACCGGCTTGCAATAAATTCTTCTTAACAGTCATTAGAGGGATGGTCAAGTCATCTATGTTGAAAACATAAGTATCCTCTCCAACAGCATTGGAACTTTTGTCATGATTAGGCATAGGCGCGTTGATCACATTCGGAGTCTCAACAGGAGGATCAAACTCGATTTGCTTAGCTTCAATCATATCTTGAATTTTGTTCTTCAGAGCCCAACAGTTGTCAGTGTCATGCCCTGGACTATTGGAATGGTAAGCACACTTAGCATTAGGATTATATCTCGGAGAGGAAGTGTTGACAATCTGAGGAGGATCCTTCAAAGTAATCAGCTCTACTTTCAACATGTGTTGCAAGGCTTGCGACAACGGCATGTTGATCTTCGTAAACTGTCTTCGTGGCGCGTTCTGACTACGCGTGTTGTCTCACTGAGGTCGTACTGATGCAGGATTGGAGATCACAACTGCCCCCACAGATTGAGCACGGTCGGTCTTGGCTCGGCTTTTCTGACCATACACAGCATTAGCTTCTTTCTTACCACCAAAAGATCTCTTCGCAACATTTGAAGGTGACTCTACATGAATCTTTCCACTCTTGATACCAGCTTCAATGCGTTCGCCTGTCAATATCAGCTCGGTGAATCCGGCTGAAAAGTTTCCAATCAGATGATTGAAGAATGGGCCTGTCAGTGTTCCCATAAACATATCAACCAACTCCCCTATTGGACAAGGGTGGTTGAACTCTGCCTACTAGATCTCTCCACTTCTGAGCATATTCTTTGAACTTCTCATCATGACCCATAGACATGCTCTGTAGTTGCATGCGAGTGGGTGTCAATTCAGCATTGTACTCATACTGTCTGTAGAAAGCATCTGCTAAGTCACTCCAAGTACGGATTCGGTCATTCTCTAGCTGATAATACCATTCCAACTGAGTTCCGGAGAAACTCTCTTAAAAATAATGCATCCACAACTTTCTGTCATCAGTGTGGGGATTGATTTTCTGAACATAGGACTTCAAATGCAGCTTGGGATAGGAAATGCCACCATACTTGGCAAAAGTTGGAACTTTGAACTTGGGAGGAATCACCACACCAGGGACGAGACTCAGGTCATCAAAATTCAGCCCGGACATCTTCAGATTTTCCACAGCATTCAGACGGTCTTCAAGTTGCTTGTACTTATCATCTTCATTAGAATACTGGTCATGATCATAGCGATCTTCCCTCTCCTTCTCAGACTCACGCTGGCTGCCTTCGTCATCACCCTTGACACTCCCCTCATTCTTGACACTTCCTTCAGAGAGCTCTATGCGACTGACCACTTTAGGACCACCTTTGTAGCGTCTGCCCATGTTGAGAACACCGACAACCTTCTTCTTTCGGTTGATGAGCTTCTTCATATCTTCTTGGCCTTGGACCAAGCTGGTGAACATTTGTTGGAACTGAGCATTCTGATCCTGGAGATCTTTGACAGTCTGTTCAAAAGCCATTTCTGCTAAAATAAATAGCGAGAGGATGAGAAAACAAATCTTCAATGTACCTGTTATGAGATGTTATGCTATGATATGCAATGTTTATGCGAATGCAATGCAATGTTTTCAAGGACCTTAGAGATTTAAATTTGTTAAACAAGCACGAACAAACATTTATTAGTTCTCTTTTTATTCTTTTTCTTTTTAGTACAAGAGATAGTTCAAAATAATAAAAGAAAAACATATAAATCCTAAAGCTCTAAGTCTCCCATGGGCGCTTCCTCTTGATGCCGAGGTAGGCGTTGATGTTTCGCTCCTCGTGAAGTAGCTTGGTCAACTCTAGCACTTTCTTCTCGCTTGCATAGCACTAAGCTTCGAATGTATCCCTTTCTTCTTTTAGTTGAATCCAGGACCTCTTCAAGTCTTCAAGATCAGTAGGCATGTCAGGATGGAGAACAGTATAGGGTACGTCACCTATAGCAACAGGTTCCATAATTACTGGTAAAACAGGCGTGAATGGCATCATGAGGTTTTGAGCTCGAGCTCGCACCCATTTGAGGTAAGGTTCCCAAGGAATGGAGTTTTGGTGCCCCAAAGTCTTGGTATCAGTCTTCTTTACCATGCCCCAAGCGTGTATGAACCTTCGTCGGTATTTCTGGAGATCGTGGTTGTAGTCGAACACAACATCTTGGAGAAGCATATCATGAGGACCATCTCTTCGAGCAAAACCAAACTGACGTAGAGCTAGAGAAGGGTTGTAAGTAATACCTCCCCTTATACCAAGGAGTGGTACATTAGGGAATTCTCCACAACGCTCAATGAATGTGAAGTCCTTTTGAGAGAAAAGACTCCAACGGATATCTGAATGAGAGAGTGACATTAGTCTTTGAGACCACTTCAACCTTTGCTCGTTCTTCAAGACTGATGGAGGAAGGTGCGAAATAAACCACCTAGAAAGTAACGGTATGCAACACATGAGAGTTCCTTGTCTTTTGATAGTACGAGTGTGGAGAGAATGTAGGATGTCTCCAAGTAAGATAGGCACAGGATTGCGGGTAAGAAACAATTTGATGGCGTTGACATCTATGAATTGATCTGAGTTAGGGAATAGAACCAAACCATAGATTAGCAAGGCCACAATATCTTCAAATGCATGAAAACTCATAACTTTGAGGAATTCTCGGGCTTTCTTAAATAAGAACTTGGCAAGTAAACCCTTAACTCCACTTCTGGTTTCCCAATTGGCTTCAATGTCTGAGCGCTTTAGATGTAAGGCTGATGCAATGTCTTCGTACTTAGGAACCTTTTATAAACCGGTGAATGGCATTTGGTCAAGAATAGGTACCCCAAGTATCTTAGATAACTCTTCCAAGGTAGGAACCAACTGATAATCTGGGAATGTAAAGCAATGGTGTTTCGGATCAAAGAACTGGAATAGGACGTGCATCATATCTTCTTCAAAACCGGAGATAACCAAGCCAAGTAGATAACCATGTCTTTTGATGAACTAGGCATGGTCGGGAATCTCTGAAACCAATTCTTTGAGCTGAGAAGGTATACTCATGAAGGTAACTCACACTGACAACTTCACGATCAACCGGAAGTGTTGCAACATTCCAACCACGCCAGCTTCATCTTCTAAGAGTCATCCTTCTTAATTACCAAATATTTTCTAGGCCAAGAATATGCATCGACTCTTCAAAACGATGTATAATCACTTGGTTTAACTTCAAACATTCAACCCAAGGATAGCCTCAAGCTAATCCAACATCTTGCTCAAATGATAAGTCGCTATTATTCCCAGAGAACATTAGAACTCACACCTAACAGGGACACCATTATCCATACCCCCGTCCTAAATGCAGTCTTCTGGATATCCTCAGCCTTAACACGAATCTGATGATATCCAGACCTCAGATCAATTTTACTAAATACACAAGCTCCAACATAACTGATCCATCAAATCATCAATCCTCGGCAATGGATACCGATTCTTGATCGTCACTTTATTCAATTGCCTGTAGTCAACACACAATCTCATCGTACCTTCCTCCTTCTTAGCTAACAACACCGGCGCACCCCACGGCGAAACACTAAGACGAATAAACTTCTTCTCTAGTAACTCTTCCAACTGTTTCTTCAACTCAGACAACTCAGATGCCGACATGCGATAAGGCGCCATCGACACCGGACTAGTTCCAGGAATTAAATCTATAGCAACTCCACTTCTCTCCCAGGTGGTAGCTCACTAACATCTTCCGGAAACACCTCTGGAAATTCATTCACCACTGGCAATCCACTTACTCGGAACAATCTCAAAACAATTCTTCCCTACCGGTAATTCATCGCCCTTAGATTTTTTTTCCTTTCACTTCCGTCGAAGAATACAACATAAATACCACAGCACCATCATTAATATCTACGCAACTCTAACCATCCATCTCAATTCATTATCCTTATTAGAGCCTTCGTCGACTCATATGGTTCACAAGCTTCTACCAAACTTCATCCATATTCATCACTTTATGTCCCAATTAGACAGCAAGATAATTATATACCAACCAATACGATTCCGTCTGCTATCAACAAGAGATTAAGGGTGATCAAGTCCTCAATTTGTCAATAGACATCCGATAATCATACTGAAGTATAAACCATCATTACCAACACTTTTTGTTCTCAGAATCGTACTCACCTTTTTTGCACCTCCAACTATGACTCATGGTCCAAACGATTCCAACAGCTCTAACCACACTTGCACTGTCCTTTCAAGCCGTAACTCGTACCAATGACTTACAATCGGAACATATCCGGGAAGCATCTCTTCTCCCCCACTTAGTTCCACACTACTCCTGCAATAATCAATCAGAAAAGTAACAAGTACCGACAGTGTTGTACACACTTGTCGCGTACAAAGGGATAATGACATTAAGACACTGGTCACAACGACCGACTATGCTCTGATACCACTATTGTAACACCCCTTCTAATTACCCGCGATTTTATAAATAATAATCAGAGTATATAACACATATCAAGAGGCATCACAATTTTTAATATATTTCAGAACATTTGTCATGCTTTCACTGAAGAAAAAAAATCATTAAATGAAACATACTTAAGGTTATGTTTAACAGCGAAAATGAAACATAACGGATCCCGAATACAACATCCATAATTATTCCAGGACATAACATCAAAACATGATTCAAAACCATTAAAAATATCCATTAAAGGATTCAAACAACCGTTTCCCCAGTGTTACATCTACCAGAGCACGACACTGACACGCGGACTAACTAACTGACTCGACTCTAGAGCTATCCTCACCAACTCCAAGCAGCTAATCACTTCGGATCTGAAATGGTTAAAGTAAGGGTGAGATTTCAATTCAATATAACATGCATTATACGTTTTTAAAATGCAACAGAATAATCGGATACGTTAATCCATTAACCAAACACAAAATCATAATCAATTCACAAGGCAGTTCACACAATGAACATGGATAAAACAAACAATGGAAATTGCAACACTGGAATCCATCCTAGCATGTTACAATCCCATATGCAACGCAGACTCTATGCATGTGGTACCAAAACGTGAACCGAGTTCACCCACCGCTCCGTTTACATGTGGAAAGACAGTGTAAATCCATGATTCGCCCAGAACATTGAGTCAAGAATCCAATCCATGATTCGCCCATAACCACCGGGTCAAGAATCTAGCCTCACTACCTCTGCACCAGGTAAGTCTGTTAGCTCTGCCAGTTCACTTCCGCACAATGGGAATGAACCAATTTAACAAATGCTCATGCATGCATCATAAAAGCATACAACATCAATTCAACGGAATATGATAACAACATAATTCCACATAAACGCCAATACCAATCGATCACATGATAATAACATAATCATGAATTAAATTATCACAAAGCATAAACATGCCAAACGCTTACTCTTCAATCAGTAAGACTATCACCAGTATATAATAACAATAACACATGATACCAATACAATCATGAATAAACCACAAGGGAAAGAAAACATCACATGAACGTCAATCTCCATTCAACTTGTCAAACAATCTAAACCAATTCACAGATTTTGATCTCAACATAATTCACTTATTGCCAATCACCAATGTACCGCATTCAATCATAGTGAATAATCAACACAACATTGTAAGCATTAGTACTCATCCGATAACTCAGGCCATTCATATTAATTTCCCATTATCCTTAATTAATCCATACTTTTCAAAATCGGGAGCTCGACTCTTTTTAAAATAATTTCAACAAAATAATATTTTTCCCTTTTTAAAAGATAGTATTTTTAATTTAAGAAATACTGCCGAAAACGGCACTCTAATCGGAGTTACGGTTTGGAAAATATGAATTTTTTTGAAGTTTAAGTATTTTTGAAAAATTGCACATGGAACCCGGTTCCTACCTATACATGAACCGGTTCCTGCGAAGTTTAAAAATGAGCTCCCTGGTTTTTGTATGGGAACCCGGTTCCGACATAGACAGGAACCGGTTCCTGAGCCTAATTTTCCCCGGTTTTGTAATTTAACACTGGGAACTCGGTTCCTCCCCACAGGGAACCGGTTCCCACGACCTATAACAGCATTTTCTGCTACTTTTGACAGCATTATGCATCCTTTATCATTTCCACACTTTCCAATACGAATTGTGACATTAGGAACACCAAATTATGATCATTTCACACCATTATAATATCAAACAACATAGTTTACTCATCCATACTATTTATTTGACATACTAACGATCCTAATTCCAAACACCGACACAAAATAGGATTTTATTCTATAACTTATAATCATCAAAATTCAAACTTCCTAACATACCCAATTATCCATTTGATTCTCAAAACCCATAAGGCATATTAATCGAAATAAATCACCCCTTACCTCGTGATGTTCTTCGATTTCTCTCGGCGTCGGCTTTTCCTCTCTTCTCCAATTCTACGTATAATAGCTTTTCTCCAAAAAAGACCTATTTTCCTTTCTTTTCCTTTATATATTCCTTTTAATATTCCTTTATTTATTCCAATAAAATAAAATAAATGGTAATTAGTAAGAGTAGAGTAATTTACTCCTCACACCCCTAATTACAACTCACACCTCCATCCCTTCTTCTCTTTAATTAATCCCATTAATTCCGAAAATATAAATAATCAAGCCTTTAATTAATTAAATAATTAAATTCCTATTTATTTAATTTCTGAATTAAATCGGGGTGTCACAACTCTCCCCCACTAAAAGAGTTTTCGTCCTCGAAAACATACCTTAGACGAAAAGTTCGGGATACGAGTCCTTCATCTAACTTTCCTTCTCTTATCATGATAACTTTTCTGACGACTCTGAGAAACCTTCATCTTCTCCTGAATCATCTTGATATTTTCTGAAGTTTGTCGAACAATCTCTGGTCCAATCACCGCACTTTCTCCAGATTCATACCAACACAATGGCGTTCGACACCTCCTACCATACAATGCTTCAAACGGAGCCATACCGATGCTCGAATGAAAACTATTGTTGTAGGTAAACCCTATCAACGGCAAATAGCTATCCCAAGCTCCACTTTTCTCTAACACACAAGCCCTCAACAAATCCTCTAACGACTGAATCGTCCTCTCCGTCTAACCATCTGTCTGCGGATGATATGCGGAACTCAATCGTAACTTAGTACCCAGAGCTTCTTGCAATCTTGTCCAAAACTTAGAAGTAAACCTCGGATCTCTATCCGACACAATACTAGACGGAATACCATGCAACTTACAATCCTCTCAACATACAATTCTGCCAACCTCTCCATCGGATAATCCATTCTTATCGGAATAAAGTGAGCAGACTTTGTCAATCGGTCGACAATAACCCAAATAGAATCACAGTCCTTCTCTGTCCTCGGCAACCAGACACAAAATCCATTGAAATGCCATCTCATTTCCATTCCGGAACAAACAGAGGTTCCATCAATCCCGGCGATTTTTGATGTTCAATCTTTGATTTCTGACAACCCAAACACGCATACACAAACTCGGCAATTTCCTTTTTCATTCCTGACCACCAAAATAATTTCTTCAAATCATGGTACATCTTAGTAACACCGGGGTGAATACTCAACCCACTTCGATGTCCTTCTTCCAAGATACTCTTTCTGATCTCAGCAACATCCGGAACATACACTATATCACCAAATCTCACAATGCCATTCTCATCAATTCGGAACTCACCTCCTTGACCTTGGTTAATCAATGTCAGCTTATCCACCAACCCAAACATCAGATTTCTGTCCATTTCGAATCTCTTCCAAAATACCACTAGTCAGCTTCAACATGCCCAATTTCACACTATTCGGAGTAGTTTCGCATACTAAACTTAAGTCTCTGAATTATCCCACTAAATCCAATTCACGAACCAAACTGTCTTGAAGCATAAGCCACAACCTGCCTATCTTGCATCAAAACACCACCTAATTCCATCAGTGACGCATCACAATACACCACGAACGATTCTGTCGGATTCGGCAAAATTAGAATCGGAGCACTAGTCAACCTCCCCTTCAACTCTTGGAATCCTTTCTCACAATCAGAATCCCAAAACAATACACTTGGTTTTACAAATCTATTTCTCTGAGCATCTTCCAATAGCTTCTTCAATTTCCTATCTCTAAAGTTGACGTCTTGTACGGTGTCATAGAAACAAGTTTTGTACCAAGAAAGACATTAGCAACAACTCCGACTCTCCTCAAACATCACTACACGATAAATAAATTTACTTACAAGTGCTGGACCCATTTGTAAAACAAAGTTCATCACATTATCTTTCCAACACTTCAAACGAAACTCAATTCAGACATCCAAACTCAAGTTATGGATTTTACAAGTTTTCGAAAAATGCTGTCAGCTTCAGGAAATCAATTCCCTGTGATAGGTAATCGATTTCTCACCTTGTGAGAGTGAAAAATCCCAAAACGTCATAGAATGCAAAATTTGAGATTCTAACTTCAACACACCGCAACACACATCATTCACCATGATTAATTGCGTCAAGTTACAATTCCAATAACCAATTCACATCATTGCATACTTTATATCAACCATTGACACTGACACAATTAATCTTTTCAAGAACACAAGGAGGTAACTCACACTGACAACTTCACGATCAACCGGAAGTGTTGCAACATTCCAACCACGCCAGCTTCATCTTCTAAGAGTCATCCTTCTTAATTACCAAATATTTTCTAGGCCAAGAATATGCATCGACTCTTCAAAACGATGTATAATCACTTGGTTTAACTTCAAACATTCAACCCAAGGATAGCCTCAAGCTAATCCAACATCTTGCTCAAATGATAAGTCGCTATTATTCCCAGAGAACATTAGAACTCACACCTAACAGGGACACCATTATCCATACCCCCGTCCTAAATGCAGTCTTCTGGATATCCTCCGCCTTAACACGAATCTGATGATATCCAGACCTCAGATCAATTTTACTAAATACACAAGCTCCAACATAACTGATCCATCAAATCATCAATCCTCGGCAATGGATACCTGAAGCAACTCGATTTTCAAAAAAAATCATTTAAATGAATTTTCAAAACAATGGCGTCGCCACCTAATTTTATTTGTTCTAGAAAGAACGGGGAAATATAGATAAAACCCACAACAATCGGATAAGGCGGTCTACAAGACCAAAAAGGATGGATTCGGGAGTCGGTTACGCAAGAGGAAGGTATTAGCACCTCTTACGTCCATCGTACTCGATGGGACCCATTTAGTTCAAAATGTGTTTGTGTGTGTGTATCGCTAATTTCTAAATCATGAATTTAAGAAAGAAGAAACCGGGATTTATTTGTTATTATTTTGAGTTTGACACGATTTTGAAACCGTGTGCCTACGTATTCCCTCGTGCAATGGGAAAGTCAAAACTCCGTAGTTCTGGTTGAAAATGTCTTGGATTGTTTGTATTGATTTTAGAAGAAATGTTTTTGATTTTTGATAATCGCATATGAGCGAAAAAGGATTTGGATGGGTTAAATTGATTTTAATGGTAGATGACAAGTACCAAAACGTCGGGATATCCTCTAACGATTCGATACTCGAGATTGGTGATTGAGGTCAACCGATCTTCTCTCATCCAAAATCTTTATTATGAAAGGAGTGAGGTGAAACAAAGTTCACTTTTATTAAGTGTTATGGAATAAAGTATTCGAGTCATTGGGTTACCCTCTAATGGCCCAAATACTTTACATTTATAATTAAATCGTTGGGCGAACCTCTAACAATTTAATTAAGTACCATAACACTGTATTTTTTTGTTTTTGTAGAAAAAATTGATTTTTGAAAACAAATTCAATTAATTAATTTAATTTGAAAGTGTTTTAAATGTTCAAGTGTATGGAATAAAGTATTCGAGTCATTGGGTTTCCCTCTAATGGCCCAAATACTTTACATTTTAATTAAATCGTTGGGCGAACCTCTAATAATTTAATTAAGTACCATAACACTATTTTGAAAATTGCGGCGTTGGACGTAGAGAAATGATATTTCGGGTTATGATTAACCAAGTATATGGACTTGATTAACCTCGTGAGGATAGGTGCTCCTACCCCCAACCATGAGACCCTGGTGCATGGTGATTGGTATATGGACCAATTATCTTTCGGGTTATGATTAATCAAGGCAACAAGGGCCCTAATTAACCTCGTGAGGATGGCCATGCCCATCCCCAACCATGAGACCCTTAGGAAATTTGGTGTGGGTAACCAAAAATGAGAGAGCGGAGGCGTCGTTGATTTTATATTAATTTGAGAGTGAGTGTACGATCGCGTGATAAACGTGCAAACGGATAACGTAGTAGCGGATAATAAAGAAAATAAATTAACACACAATACAAATCGGAATTTAAATAATTATTAGTATAGATATTTTTTCACTTGATGAAAAATCAACTAACAATTTAATCGATAATTCAACAAACAAAAAACTACCATATGCCAAATATTATTTAATACATCACTATATAATAAATAAATAAAACTTGCATAATATTAATTTAAAGAGGGAGTTTAGGAATGGGCCTGTTTGAAGCTTTAAACTGGAGGGTGTGAGTAGCAATCTGAGCCCAAGCCCAAAACAATGCTGCTGGATCTTGTGTAGGTGCCTCCATGGATCATACTATGGTCTGCCATTCTGGATCGCTGGATCTGGACTTCAACAGATCTGATGGCCTTGATGCAGGAGGGTGCAAGATAGATATCATGGACATGCCTACACCAGATTCGAAGTAAGACCAAACAGGTGGTGACAAGTGTCACCACCTAAACTAAACCACATGGCCAAGTATCCTTACAACTAATCCTATCCTAAAACTCATTTATATTATAAAAAAGGGTACTAACTTTAATTAAGATAGAAAAGAAACTAATATTAATATAAACAGAAATTAGTTTGTATATATTTTTTTCTAAAAAAAACTAAATCAGTTTAAAAACGAAATTAATTTATAAACAAAAATCAGTTTTTAATTTAAATTATATTTTATAGAATAAATATTGTATAAAAACTAAAACTAAAAAAGGAAAAAAAATTCATTTACTAAAGTTAATTATATTAAACTAAAACTTAATACTTAAAAGAAATCAAGAAATTCTAACCCATCATCTCTCACGATCAGACATTCCTCACCCTCTCATGAACCCTAACGCAGATTCATCACTCTCTCGCCTCTCGATCTCCTCACTGCGTTTCGCTCATCTCTCTCTCGCGATCTAAGCCGCTCGCGATCTCATCTCTCCGACGCTCTCTCATCGCCGCTGGTTTCTCATCGTTTTGCTCATCTCTCTCTCGCGATCTAAGCCGCTCGCGATCTCATCTCTCTCGTTCGGTTTGCTCCGTTTGTTAATATTTGATTTCTGAAAACAGATTTGGTTGTTGTGTTTTACAGGTTGCGAAAACGGAAAGGGGGAAAAAATGAAACCCTAGGTTTCCTAATTGGTGGAAACGGTGCTGTCAGAGGAAAATGCATGATGAAAACATAGCAAAACGAAAAGAAAAGAGGTTGTGGCGATGATTCGGAGTTGAAACGGCGGTGGACGGCGGCCGGTGGCCGCAACCCCGGTGAGATCTCTCCTTCTTTTACCTTGTGTTCTGCTTCTTCCTCGTTATAACTTTCTGAAGGGTCTTCTTTCCGGGAAATGATGATGTTAGTTTAGATGGGTGTTGTTCTGCGTTTTTGGCTTGTTAGTATGCTGTTAGGGTTTTTTGGCTTACTGTGTTTGGCATTCTGGGTTTGCTTTTTCGTGTATGTTCTTACTGTTCTGGTATTTCGGGGTTTGTGTTTTGCTGCCTTGAGTTTGTGATTTCGGCTAGGGTTTTATGAACAGTAGTCTCCCTTATGTTATAAACTTCAATGCTTATATACCCAGCACTTAGGGTTTTGTTATTCTGATCTTCTTTGAAAAACAAGGCTTTTGTTTGCTTGATGGGCTTGCATCGATTTGTATTAACATGATTCGATCATTTTGGCTGTTTTGATGTATCAGTACTGCTATATCTGATTATGTTAGGCTGCTGGTGTATTGATGTCTTGGTTGTGTAATGTTGTTTTTGGTAAAACTTGCCCGAAAAGGTGTATACCATTGATGCCCTGTATAAAACTCTTGTACTGTCATGCCAAAACTGCTTTTCAACAGCTGCTTTTCCTCATCTTCTTTCCACACCTCCTATTGTGAACCAAGGGTGCCCTTGTGGATTTGCAATAGTGAGCTTTACGGCCGATGATTCGCTATGAGGCCTTGGTTTTGATCGAAACTACCACACAACCTGATTCCGGAAAGAAAACCCTAATGATGAGATGGAATTTGTGTATTCTCTTGTATTATTACTGCTGTCCGTTATTGCTAACCAAGTTTCTTTGTTTGTTTCATGGCGCGAATAATGGTGCAAGCTCGGGAATGGCAAAGGAATGCTTTGGACAAGAAGGCCGGGTTTGAAGAGAGAGCAAGGATGTAGAAAGGAAAGCAACAAAGACTTCCATTAGAATACAATAGGATAGAAGAAATTTGCTTGTACTTTTAGATTTGTATTCTTGAAGAACTTGTATCAAAAATTTGAACCTTGTAATCAACACGGATATCCGAATTGACAATGTAACTTTGATGATTCGTAGAAATTGTACAAACCACAGTTAAACGAATGTTGAATTTGGAAGTTTGATTTCACTTGTGAACGGGCATTCTTTGAATGTCCTTTTGTATTCGAACAACATTTTTGAAACTTTGAATGACAAAGAGAAGTTAAATATTGAACGAAACTTGTTTGGCTTTTGGACTAGAACTTGCATTCGAAAATTGATAAGTTGTAAAACCATGTACTCATTCTTGTACTCTTGTAAAACCTTAGAGTAATTCCACGCTCTTGAAAATTTATGAACACAAGATTCGGTAGTTATGCATCGACATGAGTTTTAGCTCCAAATCCTTGAATACTACTAATGTGGCCTTCAATGTTGTAGCACTATGAAAATTGAGAATTCACGACGAATAAAACATTCCAACAAAAAATGTCATGAACCAAAATTACTTTGGTTAAAACAAAACTAAGTCGAAATGTTGACTTAAGATATGCGCCTAGATCCAAATCCGTCCACCATTCCCATCCGTATTTATGAATCAGACGCGTAGTAACGTGATTGTTGCACTTTAGATTCTTGAGAAAAATTGCCATGTATGATCTTGATTCATGTTCTAAGGAAAGAATGAGGTCTTAAGAGAACTATGAGTGGAATTTGAATATGTATTCAATTTTCTAAATCCTCCTTCGAACTCAATAATGCACATTATAAAGCTTTGAACTTGTGATCAAAAACCTCGAAATCCAAGTTATTTTGTAATTACATTAATCCCATTTGAATTTCCCGGCCACAAAGTTCCCATTTCTATCCATTCTCGTAGAAAATCGGAGCCTTTTGCTTCTTGAGACAAGAATTGAAACTCTAAGTTTCAAAATGAAATTCTTGATCAAAAAACCTCAGTCAACTTGTCGCTTTCATGATTCTTTTAAGAATTGAGCAATAGATTCCACTTGAAATTAATGGAATTATCACCGCGTTTCCAAATTGAACCATTCAGTAGTGGAGTGAGATTCGGAACCAAACGAATTCCAAAAGGAAGCTTCTAGTTTTTTCATAGAACGCTCCGAATCTTGTGAGCGATGAACGCGACAGGAAAAGATCTCAACACGCGGCAGTTTGACGTTCGTAAATCTTGTAAACGAGTCCTCTGAATGAATATCTTCAACATACACCCACTATTGCCGAGAGCAAGCAAAGCTGGCGAGCAAGCCAAACGTACTAGAACTTGTATTGTTGACCAACAATCGGACAAACATAAACCACCCTTTTACATCCTGAACAAAAAACTCGAAACAACTTGAAAACCCAAACTCGTGGTGAATTGATCTCCTGAATCGGGAGGTAATGACATTCAAACCAGACTCCCGTAGCTCCATCAAGAACAGACCACTCAATTCAACAATCGAACACCAAGCCCCGAAAGCCGATAGATATGAACGAATAAGATTAAATATTAAACCTCGTCATTTTCCAATATCATAGATTGGTTGAAAACACCACGCCTTTTCTGCTCAACAGAGAAACTTTGGGAATCAACTCCAATCCGTAATCCTAGAACCAGTGGTATGGATGCACGTGAGTGTCATGATGAATGCGAAGCCTAAACCAGATAAGATCAAGATAGGAGGGCAAATTTTGGGGTGCAACAGTTGCCCCTATTTAATCGTCTTGAACCTGAAAGTGAAATTGGCGCTAGCCTTTTGAACTTTCAAGGTAGAAGAAGATTAAATACTAAAAGAACCCAAAAATTTGCGCTCCGAAGAACAAGTGGAAACATTTTTTTCCGTATTTTCAATTTTTTTGAATTTTTTTTTATATATTTACAGTGGGATCGGGAACAAAAGCTCTGGTATGTCAGGTAAGGATATTAGACATACACTGGAAAGAGACTGACCGAAGACGACTCCAACAAAGATTTCGAAATATACATGCCCGGTAAGGATATTGGACACATAAAGATCGAATATACATGTTCGATAAGGATATTGAACACATATAGATAGCATATGTCAGGTAAGGATATTAGACATACACCAGAAAGAGACCAACCGAAGACGACTCTAACAAAGGTTTCGAAATATACATGCCCGGTAAGGATATTGGACACATAGAGATCGAGTATACATGTTCGGTAAGGATATTGAACACATATAAGGAGCATATGTCAGGTAAGGATATTAGACATACACCGGAAAGAGACCGACCGAGGACGACTCTAACAAAGGTTTCGAAATAATACATGTCCGGTAAGGATATTGGACACATAAAGATCGAATATACATGTTCGGTAAGGATATTGAACACATATAGAGAGCATATGTCAGGTAAGGATATTAGACATACACCGGAAAGAGACCGACCGAAGACGACTCTAACAAAGGTTTCGAAATATACATGCCCGGTAAGGATATTGGACACATAAAGATCGAATATACATGTTCGGTAAGGATATCGAACACATATAGAGAGCATACGTCAGGTAAGGATATTAGACATACACTGGAAAGAGACCGACCGAAGACGACTCTAACAAAGGTTTCGAAAATATACATGCCCGGTAAGGATATTGGACACATAAAGATCGAGTATACATGTTCGGTAAGGATATTGAACACATATAGAGAGCATATGTCAGGTAAGGATATTAGACATACACCGGAAAGAGAACGACCGAAGACGACTCTAACAAAGGTTTCGAAATATACATGCCCGGTAAGGATATTGGACACATAAAGATCGAATATACATGTTCGGTAAGGATATCGAACACATATAGAGAGCATACGTAAGGATATTAGATACACCGGAAAGAGACCGATCAAGACGACTCTAACAAAGGTTTCGAAAATATACATGCCCGGTAAGGATATTGGACACATAAAGATCGAATATATATGTTCGGTAAGGATATTGAACACATATAGGGAGCATATGTCAGGTAAGGATATTAGACATACACCGGAAAGAGACCGACCGGAGACGACTCTAACAAAAGTTTCGAAATATACATGCCCGGTAAGGATATTGGACACATAAAGATCGAATATACATGTTCGGTAAGGATATTGAACACATATAGGGAGCATATGTCAGGTAAGGATATTAGACATACGCAAGAATGAGACCGACTGGAGCAGACTCACTGGGGGAAAGATATATGGAATGGTAAAATCGTCGATCGAAGACGAATTCACGGGGAAAGAAGCCAAACAAAGGGACTCTAGCAAGGATTGCCAAACTATGTTGGACTTTAAAAGGTTGCAAATGTGCAAGAAATACAATATCTCTCAGGCCAAAGCCGGGGTGTAATTCTTCAAGAGTGGCAATTATATGAATTACCACACACCAAGTATGGATACTCAAACAATTGAGAAGCAAGGAAGGTTAGACACCAACTCTTACTCGCACTCTAACGACAGAGGCAAACACGGGTAAGATAACCAACAATAAGAATTTGCATAAAGCAAGACGCTTGGTAAATGAATTGAATTTGAATGATGTAGGAGACCGACCCAGGGTCAAAAATGCAGATAACAACAACAAGAAGAAATTCTTGAGGGAACTCTGACTGGGAATACCACTTGGGGATTTTTTTTATTGAATGATCTTCGGAGACGCAAAAGGTACTCGATAAAGACTTTAATCTGGCTTATGCTTAGATGCATGTTTGAGATCATTATTTTTTTCGGCGTAATGCTCCATATCAATGGAAATGCTACACATTTTTGAGGATGCTATGTAATGCAATGATGCATGTTTTAATGATTCTCCCAGGACTAAAAGCAATCATGAGCTGCCGAGGGAACATCAACCCTTCATGAATTGAATACAATCATCTGGTCTTCATCAAAGAGATGATAGTCTGGACCCTGATAGGGGGGATTGTGGAGTAGAAGTATCATCTTTCAATGATTAGCATCACTGGGGAGATAACTCTTGGAGATCGACATTCATCTGGGACGATGATCTTGTCGCGTAGAGTTCATGATTTCGATAGCTCTGGATTACGAGCTCTTGCATAAGAGGAATCGACAACATCTTCTGGCACAAGTGAATCTTTGAAAATGATCTTGGTGGCGTAAACCGTTCTCTGCAATCTCCCGCGTCGGGGAAGGATTGATAGCATCCAAGGGCGCACATATGTCATGGATATCCCTTGTGGGAGAAAAAGAAGTTTTGTTGGAGATTTGAGCTCAAGCGTACAACGCTCTAAAATCTTTGCATAACAAAAACTGTAAAACAGGAGACATAACAATAATTCTGCTACGGTGATCAACTGTTTCAATCGTTAATGTGGTGTACCCGAAATTCCGAGTAACTTCAGAAATTATGCCACATGCTGTTGGGGCACTGATGTTTTATATGCGAAGTTTATTTAAAATGTCGGACGTCGTTTTTGCAAACAAAACAGTTAAAAAAACATGAAAATAAGACAGAGATAAAATAATAGAAAAACACAGTTTGGATGAAAGTAATTTTATTGATTGATTAGCCCGTAAATGAGCATTTACATCAAGAAGCAAATCCTGAAAAGAGGCAATTGCTTATACATCAAAGTTAAAAGAAAAGGTGACAATAAAATCATGGGTTTTGCCGAACTCTGAATCCTCCATGCTCTTCACAACTTCAACATTCCTCAATATCGAACTGTCAACAGAAAATGCTCCGATTAGACTGATCCTCAATCTCTCTGGATTATCAAGTTATTGTAAAAAGCTGACCAAAACAGGTGTCGTGCAGATTGTAGTCGTTCGCCTTGAATCCCTAATTTTTGCCTGGACCGCCCTTTCGGGTTTTCAATCCACCGGGATACCCTTTTTTGCCCAAGCTGCCCTTTCAGGTTTTCGACTTGCCGGGTGTACAATCTTTTATATTTATCCCTAACTTTTGCCCGAACCTCTTGGTTCGTCGGGATGCCCTTATTTTGCTTAGGCCAGTCAACCTAACGGGTCTTTTTTATGCGAAGTATTTTTTGACTACATCTGCATTGATCGGGTGAGGGAAATCTTCTCCGTCCATAGTCGCGAGCAATATAGCTCCTCCAGAGAAAACTTTCTTCACAACATACAGTCCTTCATAATTTGGAGCCCACTTGCCCGAGCGGTACTATTAGGAGGCAAAATTCTCTTGACAAGGTCACCACTTGAAATTCGAGGACACACTTTCTTGTCGAAAGCCCTTTTCATACGCTCGTATAGCCGTCCATGACAAATAGTCACAATCTCTTCTCGTCGATGAGATTCAATTGATCAAGTCTGCTTTGAACCCATTCACTTCATCGAGTTGCACCTCTTAAAATCCTTAAGGAAGGAATTTCAACTTCCACGGGTAGGACTGCCCATACCGTATACCAAGGAGAAGGGAGTTGCCCTGACGCGGCGAAGTGCGATAGCCGTGCAAGGCAAATGGTAACATCTCGTGCCAATCCTTGTAAGTGACAACCATCTTCTGCACAATCTTCTTGATATTCTTATTTGCCGCCTCCACAGCACCATTCATTTTTGGACGATATGGAGAAGAGTTATGATGTTTTATCTTGAAGCCACACGCCTCTTTCATCATTTTGTTGTTGAGATTCGAGCCGTTATCAGTAATGATCTTCTCGGGAACCCCATAGCGACAAATGATGTGATGCTTGATGAAACGTGTGACCACTTGTCTAGTGACACGAGCATAAGATGCTGCCTCAACCCATTTGGTAAAGTAGTCAATGGCAACAAGGATGAATCGATGTCCATTAGAAGCGGTGGGCTTAATTTCTCCAATCATATCAATGCCCCACATCGCAAAAGGCCATGGAGAAGTCAAAACATTCAATGAAGAAGGTGGCACATGCATCTTATCGAGAGATTTGACACTTGTAGCAGTTTTAGCATGGTTGTAGCATCGTTCTCCATGGTGGACCAATAATAGCTCTTAAGATCTTCTTGGCCATGGTGTGTCCACTAGAATGCGTCCCGAAGAACCTTCATGAATCTCTTCTATAATCTTATTTGCTTCGTGTCTATCCACGATCCGAGCAAAACAGAGTCATAGTTCCTTTTGTACAACACACCGTTGAGGAAAAATTTGGCCGAGTACTCATAGGCCTTCTTATCAACGATGGAGGCATCATCGGGTATTCTTTCGTCTCGAGATACCTTTTGATGTCATAGAACCAAGGTTTTCATCTGTCTCACCTTCTACTTCATAGCAGAACGCAGGCTCATCCAACCTCATTATAGTGATAGATGGGGCATCATTCGCCCATCTGACCTTAAACATGGATGATGTGGTAGCCAAAGCGCCCGCCAAATTATTCTCTTCCTTGGGATGTGATCAAAACTGATCTCGTCGAAATAAGGGATCAGCTTCAAGACATGATCTCGGTATGGAATCAAATTCGGATGGCGAGTCTCCCAATCTCCATTGATTTGACTAATCACCAAGGCAGAATCTCCGTATACCGCTAAGATCTTAATTCTCAGATCAATGGTCGCCTAATTCCAAAAATACAAGCTTCAGACCGCCACATTATTGGTGCAATCGAAACAAATTCTGGCAGCGAATGGAATATGAAAACCTGCCGGAGAAGTGATAATGGCGCCAACACCATTTCCTAATGCATTTGAGGCTCCATCGAACGCCATTGTCCACCGCGAGCCAGGCTCGGGTCCCTCTTCAGGCCCTGGAATGTTACAATCTCTGATATACATAATGTCCTCATCAGGGAACTCAAACTTCATCGGCTGATAGTCATCATCTAATGGTTGTTGAGCGAGATAGTCCGCCACCACACTACCCTTGATAGCCTTCTGAGTGGTGTATTGGATATCATATTCTGTCAGGATCATTTGCCAACGGGCTATCCTTCCGGTGAGAGCCGGCTTCTCAAAGATATACTTTATCGGATCCATTTTGGAGATCAAGAGAGTAGTGTGAGTCAACATGTACTGTCTGAGTCGTTTTGCTGCCCATGCGAGTGCACAACAAGTTTTTTCCAATAACGAATACCTCGATTCACATTCTGTGAACTTCTTGCTCAAGTAGTATATGGCGTGCTCTTTTCTGCCTGTCTCATCATGTTGACCGAGCACACAACCCATGGAATTCTCCAACACGGTCAAGTACATAATCAACGGTCTACCTTCTACTGGGGGTGAGAGAATTGGAGGTTCTTGTAGGTACCTCTTTATACTGTCGAATGCCGTCTGACAATCACCGTTCCACCTGGTCGTTGGATTCTTTCTTAACAGCTTGAAAATGGGCTCACAGGTAGCTGTGAGATGAGAAAAGAACTTAGCGATGTAATTCAGTCTTCCCAAGAAACCTCGCACTTCCTTTTCTGTCCTTGGCTCTGGCATTTCTTGTATCGCTTTTATCTTTGCAGGGTCAACCTCGATCCCTTTCTCGCTCACAATAAAGCCTAAGAGTTTCCCTGATCTCACCCCAAAGGTGCACTTACTTGGGTTCAACCTCAGCCTGAACTTTCTCAACCTTTCGAACAATTTTAACAAGTGAACCAGGTGTTCTTCTTCTGTCTGGGACTTGGCAATCATATCATCCACGTAGACTTCAATCTCTTTATGCATCATATCATGAAAGAGAGTAACCATAGCGCGCTGATATGTTGCCCCTGCGTTCTTCAAACCGAAAGGCATCACCTTGTAGCAGAAAGTCCCCCACGGTGTAATGAAAGTTGTCTTTTCCATATCATTGGGCGCCATCTTAATCTGGTTGTAGCCAGAGAAACCATCCATGAAGGAGAATACTTTAGCTCGAGCAGTGTTATCGACCAAAATGTCGATGTGCGGAGAGGAAGTCATCCTTAGGGCTAGCTCTATTCAAATCCCTATAATCAACACACATCCTTACCTTGCCGTCTTTCTTCGGCACTGGTACAATGTTTGCAACCCATGGGGGATAAGAAACAACCTTTAGAAAACCTGCTTCCATCTGCTTCTGAACCTCTTCTTTGATTTTCCTTGACATTTCGGATGCTTCAAGCTTCGCTTACGGGGCAGCCTTCTTTGAGGGCAACTCGTGCATAACGATATCAAGATTCAACCCGGCATATCTTCATAAGACCAAGCAAAGATGTCTACGTACTCATGTAGCATTTCGACAAGCTTTTGCTTAACTCCATCTTCCAATGCTGCCCCAATCTTGACCTCCTTTCGAGCATCCTCGGTTCCTAGATTGATCACTTCTAGAGCCTCTTGGTGCGGCCGATGACCTTTTCTTCTTGCCTCAACATCCCGGCTAATTCCTCGTAATTCACGGTCCTCTTCTTCCTCTTGACTTGATAAATCGGTTCGTCGAAATCATAATGAGCCACGGAATCATCATCGACAAAATCCGGGTCCGTCGAAAGACCGCATCTGCGTGGTTGGTAATTTTATTTTTATTATTATTATTTTTTAATTAAGTTTTTTTTTATAATAAAATAAAAAGAAAAGACAAAAGGTTTGTATAAAAAGAAAGTAAAATTTGATATTGTCACCTTTAAAAGCAATAAGTGAAGAAAACAACAAAAAGAGAAAAATTTGAATGCAACGCCTTCATTAATGATAAACTTGAAAGTTAAAAACATGGTGGCCCTACAGCATGATCACTACGTCTTGGGCATAACATAGGAATTATGGCATGACATAAAAACAGAAAATTACTCTTCAAAACGGGTAACCACAGCAACATCTTCAGCAAACCAATTTGAAAGCTCACGTCCTGGAACAGTTGGGTAGATCCACTTGTCCACATCATAGTCACCGTCCGCTTCACCATCAACAGCATCAACATCTTCAATCTGGATTCCACCTTTGACAAACTTGACAGGAGGAGACACCCCTTTGCTCACTGGGGTGGAGACTGAGACCTTCATTCCGGGAGCAAAACCCAAACCCCTCTTATCCGTCTGGGTAGGAAGTTCTAGCACTCTTCCCCACCCTTCGGATGTCGATGACAATAGCCCGAGCCCTTGTAGGATGCCATGGAGACTTCACCTTTTTGCAAAGGGATCTTTTCGACTGATACTGCCTCAAAAGCTTGGCATGGAGTTTCGTGGATCTCTCCTTCAACTTCAACATACCGAAAGTTGCTCAGATGACTGACGACATAATCTTCTTCACCATAAATGGTGACCACCTTTCCATTGATTAAGAACTTGACTTTTGGTGCAAGGTGGATGTCACAGGACCAGCCCCATGAATCCAGGGGCGTCCTAGCAAACAACAGTAGGAGGGATTAATATCCATGACGAAAAAAGTTGCATCAAAAACCTGTGGGCCCACCTTGATAGGCAGGTCCACCTCACCAAACACTGATCTCTTCGACCCATCAAACGCCTTAACTATCAAATCACTGGGTCTCAGCACAACACCTTCATAATCCAACTTCAAGAGAGTAGACTTTGGAAGAACATTGAGGGATGATCCCGTGTCAACCAGCACACGGGACAGAGTAGTTCTCGCTATCTCCACGGAAACGTGTAGCGCTTTGTTATGCTTCCTTCCTCGGGAGGTAAATCAAGTCAAGAAACCGAGACCATTACTTGCCGAAATGTTGTTCACAATGCCTCCAAATTGGTTAACCGAGATCTCTTGGGGAACGAAGGATGTTCCTAACAGTTGCATAAGAGCATTGCGGTGAGGCTCGAATCCTCAACAAAGCTAGGATAGAAATCTTGGCGGGCGCCGAGCTGGGTCGATTATCTTGTAATCGCTCTTCTTTATATACCTCATCAATTCTTCAACATCTTTGGTCATCTCGTGGCTCGAAGGTTCGGACTCTTTGTGCGACTCACCCCAATCATGACTCCTTCCCTTTTGCTTTAGTCTTGGCCAAAGCTTGATTTTTCTCAACTAGATTGGGTGGAGAGAAGATTCGTCCACTTCGTAATCCGACTTTCCTCCGCAATGTCATGCACGCAGCTCAAATCTTCCAACCTTCTTTTCATCGGACTTTCCTCCTTCGAGGTCTCCACATTCAATTTCTTGTCGTCACGGTAGTACTCACCCATAATTCCACGGATGGCCTTTTCGCTAGTGTAGGTCTTGACCCAAAGTGATAATCACGGGAGGTTTCTTAGTCGGCACGGGATTGTAACGGAATCCTTCTAGAAGTGACGGAGATAGTGACCACGTCAACCTCATCTTCATCATTCTTCATATCAAGTTCTTTACGACGAATGAAGAGTCCCTTCAAGAATCGACTGAATCTCGTCTCTCAACTTATCACAACCTTCAACTTGAATTAAGCATTGTTCACAACCATCATCACAACCGGGGAAATCTCCCTTCAACAGCAATTGCTTCTTTATCCACCACAACGGGGTGGTCAGATCATTAACATCCATTATCAGGTTCAAACCTCCATCTTCGCAAATTGCATTAACAGCGTTTCCACCATGAGGAGATAAAGGGTGCTGAATGACATTAGGGGTGGGAGGAGGTCCAAAGTTGATTGCCTCGGTGTCAAGCAGGTTCTGAACCTTGTATTTGAAGGCGATACAATTCTCAATAGAATTCCCCTGGGCATTGGAGTGGTAAAGGCAACGAGCATTTGCATTAAAATATTTTGGCAGGTTATCTGGGTCAATCTTCAAAGTGCGCAGCTCAATCATGTTCAAACTTTGCAAATGAGCAAAAACATCTCATAAGACATTGGCAAGGGATCAAACTTCTTCACGGGTCTAGGTGGTGGTTGTCTTGGAACAACATCTTGTTTTGGAACACTAGCGGGGAATAGTTACAGCAGCAACTTGGCGACTGAATTCTCGGCGCTTCTCCTTTCCTCTTCGCTCATACAGTGCGCTTGACTCGCCTTCTTTCTTTTTCTGGTAACCGCCAAAAGGCTTTTTGGCGCCACCAACTTGATTCTTGTCAGTACCAACATCTTGGATCTTTCCTAACTTGATCCCCATCTCAACTCTTTCTCCAAACATCACCATGTCAGCGAAAGTACTGGTCAGACTGCAAGAGGCATAGTACGGCCCATCTAGTGTGCCGGTGAACATTTCCACCATCTCTCGTTCCACCATAGGGGGTTGAACCTTAGCAGCCACCTCGCGCCACCTTTGCGCGTACTCCTTGAAAGATTCAGTTTTCTTCTGAGCTAGGTTGTGCAACTGGGTTCTAGTAGGTGTCATATCAGTGTTAAATCCATAGTGTTGAACAAAAGCTACAACCAACTCTCTCCAAGTTCGCACCTGGGAGCAATCGAGGCCCATATACCAATCCAACGGCCCATCAGTCAAACTATCTTGGAAAAAATGCATCAAGAGCTTTTCATCCTTCGTATAGGCGGACATCCTCCTATAGTAATACCTCAAATGAGTTTTGGGACAGGAGTTGCCCTTGTACTTGGAAAGCTCTGGGATTTTGAATTTTGGGGGAATCTTCACTCCTTGAACCAATCCCAAGTTGGACATGTCGAACCCCAAAACATCCTGATTCTCAAAGGCTTGCATGCGCTCCTCGAGCATCTTCAACTTCCTATCAGCTTCGGTTGGCTCCTCAACATTGGAAAACCAATCTTCAAAGTTATCTTCATCATGCTGAGGAATCAGAATCTGAATAGTCCTTCTGCCTGGTTGAGGCACCAACACAGTTCCGCGGCGACGTGGGGTAGGCGGAGGAGGAACCACCGCAGATGATCCGTTTGAGCACTGGTTCTCGGCAAGATCAGAAGACCGCGTTGACTTCAAGCTAATTTCGGGACCCTTGAGCGACTTCTTGATGGTGACTACAGAGCCTCACAACCGAGCTCTCAACTCCTCTTGTTGCGAGCCATGTTCGAATTATCTCCATCAATTGCCCCATACGAGTATCCATTCTTGTCCCTAGGGCGGCCATGTCGACTTCCATCTTCTCCATCGGTTTCTTCAAGTTACTTCTTGTCGGTAACGATGAGCGACGAAACACGTAGTCTCTCGTCTGGAGAAGAAAATCAACGTAAGTAAGATGGTGGTCTCAATACTTATGTATGATATGCTATGGGAGTATGCATGCATGCCCATGATATGTTTTTGTACATTTTATTTTCAGGGACTCTTTGAAGACTCGTTAGTTAACAATAAACATTAGAGAAAAACTGATTAAACTGCAATTCAACGAAATCTCATAGAAACTCAAATTGTTAGTTGTGACTACAAGGCTGTTCAAGCTCAAACAGAGCAATAAAATTCATACTGGAATTTAAATCATTACAATAATAATTAGATTCAAATATTCAAATAAGATAAGTGGCTAAAAACTAGAAATGCTGTCCACGACGAGGCTTCAAATCTCTAGTTTCCGCCTTGAACCTGTTCACCGCCTCTTGACAGAGGAAGAGGAAATCACTCACAGCAGGAGGTATCGGGTTGCCTTCGAGGTCTTCTAGGGCCGACCTGAGTCTCCAAGGTACGTCAACAATCAAACGGTTACACATGTCAACCATTTCACTGTACTTCCAATAGAAATGCCCATTCTGTTCTTCTAGAAAGGACACTAGTTCATCCTTTTCATCTAACAGACGATTCAGCTTTTGGATCTCATCAATCCAACCTTGGCATTGCTCTCTAAGGCCTTCGTAAGCATCCCTTTTACTATTTCTTTCTTCCCTCGTAATGTTCAGCTCTCGAACTTTTTCAGCTAATTCAATTGCTTCCAATTCTCGCGATGACTTCTTCTTTTGGTTATCTCATTCTCTAGCATTTTATTGGTTCGTGCTAGAGAAGCTTCTAGTTTTGAAATCTTTGCTTCGAGACGTGCTTTCAATGCTCTCTTTTCTTCAACGGCCTTTTCTTCATCTAGATAAGCCTGACCCCTTTGTTGCTGAGCAGCCTTCAGTTGTCGACGGAGGTCCCTTGCCCCACTGCGGACTCCTCAAGTTTTCGAACATCTCATCGAGCTCTTCATCCTTTTCATTCGTATCCTTCTCCCTCTAATTCTTCTTTCACCTCCTTGAGGTTAGCCTCCAAATTTTCAGCTCGAGAAAATGCGAGAATTAGAGCTTTGTAGCTCCAATCTTTCCTCCTCCATCTTTCGATAATTTCAAGCCTCATATTCTCCTCTATTGGCACATGAGTGATTACATGTTCGGGATGATCAAATGGTACCTCCACAAAGTAAGGCGCTTGATTTCTTGGACTCTCTCTATCACCCATCGCGATAAGATCTTCCATCAATTCCGCCTCTTGATTAACTCTCGGCTTTCCTATGGATTTGACCCCAAGCTCTTGGATCTTCAATACTCACGGTCCTTTTACCAAGCTCGTGTACAATGAAGCTTTCAAGTGCTCAGCCTTGGTTCGTTTTCCATTGGATACCCCAATTGTCTTGTTGCAAGTCTTGGGTTATAATTGATGCAACCCATAGACCCAATCGAAGGAACATTAGAATATCCACCACGGTGTGATAACATCAACGAATCCCCAACCCGAGAATGCCACATCACACCATCGGTGTTAGTGAAGCCAATTTTGAGACCAAGATAAGTTTCTCGGGATCTTCTCCCACGGTCCACTGGGGATATGAGATGTCAACCATAAGTACAAAGAATGGAGAACAACAGAACCACCCTCGCTTCTCTGATTTCTCTCATGGAGATGGTAAAGAACATCAGCCAACAGTGCAGGAACAGGGTTCTTTGACATGAATATACCAATAGCAGACGGGCTCAAGTAACCAATTTCATTAGTTGGGAATAAAACCACCCCAAAGATGAGCAAAGCAAGAATGGAGCTGAAGGTCGGCCAATCGTCTTGAACACTCAAACTTAACAACTTATCTTCCAAATTTTGCCTCAGAATACCTTTGTCTGTAATCCAAGGTGCCACCTCCCTTACCGGAAGAAACAAAGCAGCGGCTACCTTAGCCTTATCGAGGTCTTCCCCTATGTTGAGGAAAGGAGTGTCGTCCTTCAAAGGCCAATTAAGGATTCTCTCGAACTCTTCAATTGTAGGAACAAGCTGAAAGTCTTGGAATGTGAAGCATCGAAGAGGAGGATCATAGTACTTTGCCAGAGCAATCAAAGCTTCCATGTCCATATTGGTAGTCAAAAGATCTAGGATGTTCCCAAATCTTTTCCCAAAATAAGCTCTACTGACAGGCGGAATTCTTTCACTTTGAGTTATCAGCTTCCCCAACTTCAATTCTTTGAATTTGAGACACGGAACGATCTTCACAGTTGGATTCATTCTTCCTTTCTGCTTACTGCACCAACAAAATCTATAAGGTTCCCTGAAAATAAAAGTTATATGCTAAATGGTTTTGTGCAAATGTATGCAATGCATGTTGCAAATTAAATAGAACTGGTTCATAGGATCGGCCGGTCATGGTTTCGACGTCTACCCAACAATTCCCCGGGTAAGGCTAATCCTATGTTTTTTGGCTAAATGTTCCTTGGGGTCTCAGATCCCCTTTTACAAACACTATCATCGCGCGAGAGGCCTACGTGGCGATAGTATTTGTAAAAGTATACCCCAAGAAACGGCTCTTAACAGGATGCTCGAAATCCAATATTTGAGCGTTTTGGTCTTGGTTAGGACAACATGAACAAACTTAGAGTTATAGGTCATTTGTCCAAAGATCGATGTCCTGCACTAACACGGGCCAACAACCTCCTTAAAACAACCAACTCTAATCCGGAGTCTTCGCTTCGGGCCAACAAGACAATGGAGTCAAGTGGACCTAGGCTACGCAACCCCTCTATTCCTAAAAAGGTGACCTAGAAGCCTGGGTAGTGGGCTTATCTATGTAACAATGCCCATGAATTCCCATCACAATAATATATCAACAGATTAATATATAAAGCATAGTGGAAAATAAGCAAATAAACAATAGATAAGCATAAAGAAGAAAGCGATAAACAAACACACAAACATGCGAAGAACTAAACTGGGGTTGACTCGCTTAGTCAAAAAAAGTTTTTAAAATTATCCCCAGTGAAGTCGCCAACTGAAGCAACTCGATTTTCAAAAAAAATCATTTAAATGAATTTTCAAAACAATGGCGTCGCCACCTAATTTTATTTGTTCTAGAAAGAACGGGGAAATATAGATAAAACCCACAACAATCGGATAAGGCGGTCTACAAGACCAAAAAGGATGGATTCGGGAGTCGGTTACGCAAGAGGAAGGTATTAGCACCTCTTACGTCCATCGTACTCGATGGGACCCATTTAGTTCAAAATGTGTTTGTGTGTGTGTATCGCTAATTTCTAAATCATGAATTTAAGAAAGAAGAAACCGGGATTTATTTGTTATTATTTTGAGTTTGACACGATTTTGAAACCGTGTGCCTACGTATTCCCTCGTGCAATGGGAAAGTCAAAACTCCGTAGTTCTGGTTGAAAATGTCTTGGATTGTTTGTATTGATTTTAGAAGAAATGTTTTTGATTTTTGATAATCGCATATGAGCGAAAAAGGATTTGGATGGGTTAAATTGATTTTAATGGTAGATGACAAGTACCAAAACGTCGGGATATCCTCTAACGATTCGATACTCGAGATTGGTGATTGAGGTCAACCGATCTTCTCTCATCCAAAATCTTTATTATGAAAGGAGTGAGGTGAAACAAAGTTCACTTTTATTAAGTGTTATGGAATAAAGTATTCGAGTCATTGGGTTACCCTCTAATGGCCCAAATACTTTACATTTATAATTAAATCGTTGGGCGAACCTCTAACAATTTAATTAAGTACCATAACACTGTATTTTTTTGTTTTTGTAGAAAAAATTGATTTTTGAAAACAAATTCAATTAATTAATTTAATTTGAAAGTGTTTTAAATGTTCAAGTGTATGGAATAAAGTATTCGAGTCATTGGGTTTCTCTAATGGCCCAAATACTTTACATTTTAATTAAATCGTTAACCTCTAACAATTTAATTAAGTACCATAACACTATTTTGAAAATTGCGGCGTGGACGAGAGAAATGATATTTCGGGTTATGATTAACCAAGTATATGGACTTGATTAACCTCGTGAGGATAGGTGCTCCTACCCCCAACCATGAGACCCTGGTGCATGGTGATTGGTATATGGACCAATTATCTTTCGGGTTATGATTAATCAAGGCAACAAGGGCCCTAATTAACCTCGTGAGGATGGCCATGCCCATCCCCAACCATGAGACCCTTAGGGAATTTGGTGTGGGTAACCAAAAATGAGAGAGCGGAGGCGTCGTTGATTTTATATTAATTTGAGAGTGAGTGTACGATCGCGTGATAAACGTGCAAACGGATAACGTAGTAGCGGATAATAAAGAAAATAAATTAACACACAATACAAATCGGAATTTAAATAATTATTAGTATAGATATTTTTTCACTTGATGAAAAATCAACTAACAATTTAATCGATAATTCAACAAACAAAAAACTACCATATGCCAAATATTATTTAATACATCACTATATAATAAATAAATAAAAACTTGCATAATATTAATTTAAAGAGGGAGTTTAGGAATGGGCCTGTTTGAAGCTTTAAACTGGAGGGTGTGAGTAGCAATCTGAGCCCAAGCCCAAAACAATGCTGCTGGATCTTGTGTAGGTGCCTCCATGGATCATACTATGGTCCATTACGATCGGGATCCGACTTCAACAGATCGATGGCCTTGATGCAGGAGGGTGCAAGATAGATATCATGGACATGCCTACACCGATTCAAGTAAGCAGTGGTGACAAGTGTCACCACCTAAACTAAACCACATGGCCAAGTATCCTTACAACTAATCCTATCCTAAAACTCATTTATATTATAAAAAGGGTACTAACTTTAATTAAGATAGAAAAGAAACTAATATTAATATAAAGAAATTAGTTTGTATATATTTTTTCTAAAAACTAAATTTTAAAACGAAATTAATTTATAAACAAAAATCGTTTTAATTTAAATTATATTTTATAGAATAAATATTGTATAAAACTAAAACTAAAAAGGAAAAAAATTCATTTACTAAAGTTAATTATATTAAACTAAAACTTAATACTTAAAAGAAATCAAGAAATTCTAACCCATCATCTCTCACGATCGACATTCCTCACCCTCTCATGAACCCTAACGCCATATTCATCACTCTCTCTCGATCTCCTCACTGCTTTCTCATCTCTCTCTCGATCTAAGCCGCGATCTCATCTCTCCGACGCTCTCATCGCGGTTTCTCATCGTTTTGCTCATCTCTCTCTCGCGATCTAAGCCGCTCGCGATCTCATCTCTCTCGTTCGGTTTGCTCCGTTTGTTAATATTTGATTTCTGAAAACAGATTTGGTTGTTGTGTTTTACAGGTTGCGAAAACGGAAAGGGGGAAAAAATGAAACCCTAGGTTTCCTAATTGGTGGAAACGGTGCTGTCAGAGGAAAATGCATGATGAAAACATAGCAAAACGAAAAGAAAAGAGGTTGTGGCGATGATTCGGAGTTGAAACGGCGGTGGACGGCGGCCGGTGGCCGCAACCCCGGTGAGATCTCTCCTTCTTTTACCTTGTGTTCTGCTTCTTCCTCGTTATAACTTTCTGAAGGGTCTTCTTTCCGGGAAATGATGATGTTAGTTTAGATGGGTGTTGTTCTGCGTTTTTGGCTTGTTAGTATGCTGTTAGGGTTTTTGGCTTCGTTTGGCATTCAGGTTTGCTTGTATGTTCTTACTGTTCTGGTATTTCGGGGTTTGTGTTTTGCTGCCTTGAGTTTGTGATTTCGGCTAGGGTTTTATGAACAGTAGTCTCCCTTATGTTATAAACTTCAATGCTTATATACCCAGCACTTAGGGTTTTGTTATTCTGATCTTCTTTGAAAAACAAGGCTTTTGTTTGCTTGATGGGCTTGCATCGATTTGTATTGGGCTGATGATTCTGATCATTTTTGGCTGTTTTGATGTATCAGTACTGCTATATCTGATTATGTTAGGCTGCTGGTGTATTGATGTCTTGGTTGTGTAATGCTGTTTTTGGTAAAACTTGCCCGAAAAGGTGTATACCCTTGCTGCCCTGTATAAAACTCTTGTACTGTCATGCCAAAACTACTTTTCAACAGCTGTTTTTCCTCATCTTCTTTCCACACCTCCTATTGTGAACCAAGGGTGCCCTTGTGGATTTGCAATAGTGAGCTTTACGGCCGATGATTCGCTATGAGGCCTTGGTTTTGATCGAAACTACCACACAACCTGATTCCGAAAAGAAAACCCTAATGATGAGATGGAATTTGTGTATTCTCTTGTATTATTACTGCTGTCCGTTATTGCTAACCAAGTTTCTTTGTTTGTTTCATGGCGCGAATAATGGTGCAAGCTCGGGAATGGCAAAGGAATGCTTTGGACAAGAAGGCCGGGTTTGAAGAGAGAGCAAGGATGTAGAAAGGAAAGCAACAAAGACTTCCATTAGAATACAATAGGATAGAAGAAATTTGCTTGTACTTTTAGATTTGTATTCTTGAAGAACTTGTATCAAAAATTTGAACCTTGTAATCAACACGGATATCCGAATTGACAATGTAACTTTGATGATTCGTAGAAATTGTACAAACCACAGTTAAACGAATGTTGAATTTGGAAGTTTGATTTCACTTGTGAACGGGCATTCTTTGAATGTCCTTTTGTATTCGAACAACATTTTTGAAACTTTGAATGACAAAGAGAAGTTAAATATTGAACGAAACTTGTTTGGCTTTTGGACTAGAACTTGCATTCGAAAATTGATAAGTTGTAAAACCATGTACTCATTCTTGTACTCTTGTAAAACCTTAGAGTAATTCCACGCTCTTGAAAATTTATGAACACAAGATTCGGTAGTTATGCATCGACATGAGTTTTAGCTCCAAATCCTTGAATACTACTAATGTGGCCTTCAATGTTGTAGCACTATGAAAATTGAGAATTCACGACGAATAAAACATTCCAACAAAAAATGTCATGAACCAAAATTACTTTGGTTAAAACAAAACTAAGTCGAAATGTTGACTTAAGATATGCGCCTAGATCCAAATCCGTCCACCATTCCCATCCGTATTTATGAATCAGACGCGTAGTAACGTGATTGTTGCACTTTAGATTCTTGAGAAAAATTGCCATGTATGATCTTGATTCATGTTCTAAGGAAAGAATGAGGTCTTAAGAGAACTATGAGTGGAATTTGAATATGTATTCAATTTTCTAAATCCTCCTTCGAACTCAATAATGCACATTATAAAGCTTTGAACTTGTGATCAAAAACCTCGAAATCCAAGTTATTTTGTAATTACATTAATCCCATTTGAATTTCCCGGCCACAAAGTTCCCATTTCTATCCATTCTCGTAGAAAATCGGAGCCTTTTGCTTCTTGAGACAAGAATTGAAACTCTAAGTTTCAAAATGAAATTCTTGATCAAAAAACCTCAGTCAACTTGTCGCTTTCATGATTCTTTTAAGAATTGAGCAATAGATTCCACTTGAAATTAATGGAATTATCACCGCGTTTCCAAATTGAACCATTCAGTAGTGGAGTGAGATTCGGAACCAAACGAATTCCAAAAGGAAGCTTCTAGTTTTTTCATAGAACGCTCCGAATCTTGTGAGCGATGAACGCGACAGGAAAAGATCTCAACACGCGGCAGTTTGACATTCGTAAATCTTGTAAACGAGTCCTCTGAATGAATATCTTCAACATACACCCACTATTGCCGAGAGCAAGCAAAGCTGGCGAGCAAGCCAAACGTACTAGAACTTGTATTGTTGACCAACAATCGGACAAACATAAACCACCCTTTTACATCCCGAACAAAAACTCGAAACAACTTGAAAACCCAAACTCGTGGTGAATTGATCTCCTGAATCGGGAGGTAATGACATTCAAACCAGACTCCCGTAGCTCCATCAAGAACAGACCACTCAATTCAACAATCGAACACCAAGCCCCGAAAGCCGATAGATATGAACGAATAAGATTAAATATTAAACCTCGTCATTTTCCAATATCATAGATTGGTTGAAAACACCACGCCTTTTCTGCTCAACAGAGAAACTTTGGGAATCAACTCCAATCCGTAATCCTAGAACCAGTGGTATGGATGCACGTGAGTGTCATGATGAATGCGAAGCCTAAACCAGATAAGATCAAGATAGGAGGGCAAATTTTGGGGTGCAACAATACCGATTCTTGATCGTCACTTTATTCAATTGCCTGTAGTCAACACACAATCTCATCGTACCTTCCTCCTTCTTAGCTAACAACACCGGCGCACCCCACGGCGAAACACTAAGACGAATAAACTTCTTCTCTAGTAACTCTTCCAATTGTTTCTTCAACTCAGACAACTCAGATGCCGACATGCGATAAGGCGCCATCGACACCGGACTAGTTCCAGGAATTAAATCTATAGCAACTCCACTTCTCTCCCAGGTGGTAGCTCACTAACATCTTCCGGAAACACCTCTGGAAATTCATTCACCACTGGCAATCCACTTACTCGGAACAATCTCAAAACAATTCTTCCCTACCGGTAATTCATCGCCCTTAGATTTTTTTTCCTTTCACTTCCGTCGAAGAATACAACATAAATACCACAGCACCATCATTAATATCTACGCAACTCTAACCATCCATCTCAATTCATTATCCTTATTAGAGCCTTCGTCGACTCATATGGTTCACAAGCTTCTACCAAACTTCATCCATATTCATCACTTTATGTCCCAATTAGACAGCAAGATAATTATATACCACCCAATACGATTCCGTCTGCTATCAACAAGAGATTAAGGGTGATCAAGTCCTCAATTTGTCAATAGACATCCGATAATCATACTGAAGTATAAACCATCATTACCAACACTTTTTGTTCTCAGAATCGTACTCACCTTTTTTGCACCTCCAACTATGACTCATGGTCCAAACGATTCCAACAGCTCTAACCACACTTGCACTGTCCTTTCAAGCCGTAACTCGTACCAATGACTTACAATCGGAACATATCCGGGAAGCATCTCTTCTCCCCCACTTAGTTCCACACTACTCCTGCAATAATCAATCAGAAAAGTAACAAGTACCGACAGTGTTGTACACACTTGTCGCGTACAAAGGGATAATGACATTAAGACACTGGTCACAACGACCGACTATGCTCTGATACCACTATTGTAACACCCCTTCTAATTACCCGCGATTTTATAAATAATAATCAGAGTATATAACACATATCAAGAGGCATCACAATTTTTAATATATTTCAGAACATTTGTCATGCTTTCACTGAAGAAAAAAAATCATTAAATGAAACATACTTAAGGTTATGTTTAACAGCGAAAATGAAACATAACGGATCCCGAATACAACATCCATAATTATTCCAGGACATAACATCAAAACATGATTCAAAACCATTAAAAATATCCATTAAAGGATTCAAACAACCGTTTCCCCAGTGTTACATCTACCAGAGCACGACACTGACACGCGGACTAACTAACTGACTCGACTCTAGAGCTATCCTCACCAACTCCAAGCAGCTAATCACTTCGGATCTGAAATGGTTAAAGTAAGGGTGAGATTTCAATTCAATATAACATGCATTATACGTTTTTAAAATGCAACAGAATAATCGGATACGTTAATCCATTAACCAAACACAAAATCATAATCAATTCACAAGGCAGTTCACACAATGAACATGGATAAAACAAACAATGGAAATTGCAACACTGGAATCCATCCTAGCATGTTACAATCCCATATGCAACGCAGACTCTATGCATGTGGTACCAAAACGTGAACCGAGTTCACCCACCGCTCCGTTTACATGTGGAAAGACAGTGTAAATCCATGATTCGCCCAGAACATTGAGTCAAGAATCCAATCCATGATTCGCCCATAACCACCGGGTCAAGAATCTAGCCTCACTACCTCTGCACCAGGTAAGTCTGTTAGCTCTGCCAGTTCACTTCCGCACAATGGGAATGAACCAATTTAACAAATGCTCATGCATGCATCATAAAAGCATACAACATCAATTCAACGGAATATGATAACAACATAATTCCACATAAACGCCAATACCAATCGATCACATGATAATAACATAATCATGAATTAAATTATCACAAAGCATAAACATGCCAAACGCTTACTCTTCAATCAGTAAGACTATCACCAGTATATAATAACAATAACACATGATACCAATACAATCATGAATAAACCACAAGGGAAAGAAAACATCACATGAACGTCAATCTCCATTCAACTTGTCAAACAATCTAAACCAATTCACAGATTTTGATCTCAACATAATTCACTTATTGCCAATCACCAATGTACCGCATTCAATCATAGTGAATAATCAACACAACATTGTAAGCATTAGTACTCATCCGATAACTCAGGCCATTCATATTAATTTCCCATTATCCTTAATTAATCCATACTTTTCAAAATCGGGAGCTCGACTCTTTTTAAAATAATTTCAACAAAATAATATTTTTCCCTTTTTAAAAGATAGTATTTTTAATTTAAGAAATACTGCCGAAAACGGCACTCTAATCGGAGTTACGGTTTGGAAAATATGAATTTTTTGAAGTTTAAGTATTTTTGAAAAATTGCACATGGAACCCGGTTCCTACCTATACATGAACCGGTTCCTGCGAAGTTTAAAAATGAGCTCCCTGGTTTTTGTATGGGAACCCGGTTCCGACATAGACAGGAACCGGTTCCTGAGCCTAATTTTCCCCGGTTTTGTAATTTAACACTGGGAACTCGGTTCCTCCCCACAGGGAACCGGTTCCCACGACCTATAACAGCATTTTCTGCTACTTTTGACAGCATTATGCATCCTTTATCATTTCCACACTTTCCAATACGAATTGTGATATTAGGAACACCAAATTATGATCATTTCACACCATTATAATATCAAACAACATAGTTTACTCATCCATACTATTTATTTGACATACTAACGATCCTAATTCCAAACACCGACACAAAATAGGATTTTATTCTATAACTTATAATCATCAAAATTCAAACTTCCTAACATACCCAATTATCCATTTGATTCTCAAAACCCATAAGGCATATTAATCGAAATAAATCACCCCTTACCTCGTGATGTTCTTCGATTTCTCTCGGCGTCGGCTTTTCCTCTCTTCTCTTCTCTTCTCCAATTCTACGTATAATAGCTTTTCTCCAAAAAAGACCTATTTTCCTTTCTTTTCCTTTATATATTCCTTTTAATGTTCCTTTATTTATTCCAATAAAATAAAATAAATGGTAATTAGTAAGAGTAGAGTAATTTACTCCTCACACCCCTAATTATAACTCACACCTCCATCCCTTCTTCTCTTTAATTAATCCCATTAATTCCGAAAATATAAATAATCAAGCCTTTAATTAATTAAATAATTAAATTCCTATTTATTTAATTTCTGAATTAAATCGGGGTGTCACATAAGCGGGACATTCGAAGGGACATCGGATGGTCATAGAAAACAACTTGTAGGAAGTATCCTAGCACATTCGAAGGGACTGTCATCATTTTTCGTAGGCAACAATCGAGGGTCAAGATCATGTATTCGGAGGCGACATTGTGGGTCTTATGATCTTTGTATCGAAGGGACTATGATGATTTGTTTGAAGGCAACGGTGCTAGAATACCTCTACGTTCGAGGGACATGACCATTTGTATTCGTAAAGGCAACGAGAGAGAATTACCCTAAGGGGTGCATGTGTGAAAAGAGTGTGTCGATTTCAGGTATTTTATCTTGAAAATTAGAGTGAGCTATGTTCAATTTTAGTCTTGCCATACACGCCTAATTACTAACAGTTTGTAGGGTGAGGAAATTAAATTGCGGAAAGTAAAATGCGGAAAGATAAATGTCCTACGCTATTACATGGCTTTGGGGCAGATACATAATTGAAAGTGCGGAAAATAAAAGCCCTAATTAAACTATTACATCCCATAGTCAATTACATAATATGAAAAGAAAATGATAAAAATTGTCCGAAACGGGATAACCTGCAAACAGATGAAAATCGGGAAATACGAGGAAATCGAATAAGATGAACATGTTAGTAAAAATAATAATTTTGGAATGAGAAAAAGTTTTCATGCTAGAAATAACATTAATATGCTAAAATAATTTTTTGGGAATTTTTGGAGTTAATTTAATAATTAAAAATCAATTAAAAGTGATTTAAATGCAAAAATAGGAATTAAATTAAATATGCACGCAAAAATAATATTTTTAATTTTAAAAATTAAATAAACATTTTTATGATGAGTATGCAAAAAATAAATATTTTTGGTATTTTTTAAATGCATGATAAAAATTATGAAAGATAAATTAAATTGTATGAAAATATTAAAAGAAAATAAAATAGAAAAATATAAGAAATTGTTAGTTTTCAAACTTGTGAAAAATATTTGCCATGGCTGGGACTCGAACCGGTGACCTTTCCTTCACAACGCGCTGCCTTTACCAACCGAGCTAGCTTGCACACGTGTTTAGAAAACGGAGCGAATGGATTGTAAACGGGTGTCGTTCCCTGATTGCCTGAAATCACGCGCCAACCATCGTCTTCTTCATTTTGAATTTTTGAAAAGATAGTGTCGGCCTCAGTTCGACGCTATAGTCCCTGCAAATCCCAAAATCAAACACAAGCAATATAAATGACATTCAAATGCATGGTTCGATTGGAAACATCGTTCTGAACACGATGGTGGTGGTCTTTTGGTCCAATTTTTCCGTTTTAAGGAAACCCTAATTCGAAACCGAAAACCCTAACAATGGTGATTTTCGTTCCCGGCCATTAAAACACGATTGGGCTACCCAGATAGCTTGCAAACTTGATGCTGATCATGAACAAACAATCAAAAAGTGTTAAAAATGCATGAATAATGGAAATCGATTTTGAAAAAAATATGAACAAACCAAATTCGGATTTCGTGATTCTTGATGCTTTTGAATGATGTAAAGGTCTGGAATTACTCCAGGGGTGTCAAGGAATGTGTTTGAATGCTCAAAACCAATTGAAATCCACTGGAACTAGGGCTGCAAGTACCTTGAAGGACACGGTTTTTTGACTTTTGGAATAGGGTTCTTTAGGCAATTTTTCTGTTCTAATTCATGTGATATGCATTGTATATTTATAATGGATGGAAATTGAGCTGATTTGAGGAACAAATAATCATCAATCAATGCAAAGATTATTTGATTTTGTACAAAATCAAATCTTATCTTTTTTGATCAATTTTCATCAATTCCTTGCCAAATCTTTACCATTTTCGAAATTGACAGCTTTTGGTGAGTTGCTTGGACCTCAAGGATGAGAGAAAAAATCAATTTGCATTTAATTTTGATTTTATACCTTATTTTTTAATTTAATTTGTATGTAAATGAATAAAATCCAAATTAAATAGAAAAATAAAGTTAAAATTCGTGGCATTGGGCTTGGATGTTCCAAATTGTCTAAGGAACAAGTTTGAATGAAGAAAAACTAGGCCCATTTGCAAAAAAATTGATTTTTACAAGTATCTCTCTTTGTGCACTTCTTCAAAATTGTCCAACTTGTGCAATGTGTATTTTGCTCAATTTTCCACATTTTTGAGTGTTCTTGGACTTTTTAGAAAGCTCTAGGTGTCCTCTAACCAACCTCTTTGGTTTCATCTCAATTGGAGTTTCCATGCTCAATAAATCTTCAAAACAAAATGATGAATGTAACTTCAAAATGAGGATGTTGACCAAAAATCATGAAGTTTGACTGTATGTTGACCACAGTTGACTTTTTGTCCAATACAACTGATTTTCAACCATCTGAGCAATTGTCTGAGGAAACTTGACTTGTGAGGCTTGAAACTTGACATGGAGAGTCTTTGAAGCATATGAGGAGGCATGATGACCATTGGAGATGTTGGAAATCCATCTGGACCTGAGAATTGTCAAACCCTAGTTTGGGTTGATTGTCTAGGAGAGGGTTTGTCTGATCAACCCTTGAGGAATCCTTGAGCATGGATGTATGAAATGTCTTGAGAAGTAAGAGGGCAAATTTTGGGGGTATGACAGCCCCTATTACACGTCCTTGTAAAGGGGCGTTAGTGTTCTGCAAACTGACTGTCGGACATTATTGCTATACTAGGGGTCGACTGACATCCCGCCATTAAAGAATACGGCATTCCATAAGGAGGATTTGCAGCAGTACCAAATCTAGGAATTATTGTATCTGGAATGGCACTCGTGGCCACCGCAAGCCCTAGACTCACCGGTGTGGTTTGGGGCATCGAAATTGATACTGAGGCAGTTGGCCCAGAAGCAGTTATGCTGCTACTTAAAGGGGGAAATGGCTCTACTTGTGACACAATTGTGTCGGTCACACCTAGCGTTCTAGATGGAAACTCATCCACATTCGACGCGGACGCATGATTTGTCATCTTAATCGTACGTTTCTTAGGGGGGTTTCTTATTTGCTGAATTTCCACTCCTAAGTTTCATACACTTCTAAGACAAAATTCTAACACTTAGCATTGGGTCCCACTGGGTGTGCCAATTTGTTTACTGTGGAAAATGGTAAACAATCGTTGGTCCTCCCAGAGTCCTAAAACTTAGGGTTACTAGCGAGATCGACCAGTTGATCTCAAGACTCGTGCTAAGATTTCTGGTGAATTGCACTATTTCTGGAAATAACTACCCTTGGCCCAGAAACGGCTTCCAGAACCTAGAGAAATAATGCAATGGCTTTCCACACAAATAAAATCGACTATTGATGACTCGTGATCAACAGTTTACGTAAGAGATGCTTTGGTAACTAATGCTAGTGGTGACTCGTGACCGACAAGCAACGAACAGAAGTAAAGTAAAAACAATGAATAAAAACAGAGTTAAATGTAAAAAGGTTGCATTGAAATAAAAGTTTGGTAATTCACGTACATCAAAGATTGTGTACTCTTTCTTCCTTTAGCGCGGAATTGAGCAGAGTTTTAGCAAGTAATTTGGGAGTACAAATGAACACCCCTAATTCTACAAATTCTAACTTATTTATAGTAATTTATAGAAAAACTGCTACAAGCGATTAACAGTTGAGATTTGATCTTTTGGAAGTAACTTCTGCGCACGTTTCAGTTTTTGCTTGGAACTCTTGTCCCAGGAACTTCTGGAGTAACCACCCACGATCTATTTGTTTGACTCTTTCCCGCTTCGTGTATTCAAAGGCAACTGCCTTCAATTTCTGAATACTTCTTTACTAAAATTTCTCTAAGTCCACAATGAACCACTTCGACAGCGGTATCACTTCGACCGAGTTCTTCTTTTGGGCCTCTGTCGACACTTCCATTACGCAATGTGTCGACATAAGTACTTTAACGTCATTTCGCTTTTGTTCGACACATTTTGGTCTTCTAAGCCAAAGTTCTATCTTAAACAAACATTCATTCTGGAACTTTTAACTTTGACTTTGTTGACCATCTTCAGAAACTACATCTTCTCTAGCTGATTCTTATATCTTAAGGATTCTTTCCTCTAAATCACGCCCTTAATTTTCTTTATAAATTTCCAGCCAACAGGTATACGCTAAATTTTTGATAAACTGGATATTTAGTAATATCCGGTATACCGAGTTTTATATAAACACTTACGGAAATTTGAATAATACCGAAAATTTCGTAATGTCCGGTATACCGTATGTTAAAAATATACTTTTGAAAATTTTGCAAATACCAAAATTTTGGAAATCTCTGATATACCGGATTTTTTGAAGTTCTTCCGAAAATTTAATCCGAAAATCTCTTAGTAAATATTCAGGGGTAAAGTGCGAATAAAAATCTTTGGAGGTGCCAAATATAAATCGGAGGTGACAAGAAAAAATCTCTTGAATAGTGTATGCCTTTGTTTTCAAAGTTCCGGAAAGCCTGTATTCATATGCTATCTACATACCACCAGATAATTAAGTGACGATAAATAATATTATAGCTATTTTTTGTGCAATCGAGAAAGTGAATTACTTTGTTGGGTTTGTTCTGCTACAACTCACAGAATTTTTGTTCTATGGGATTCAAGCGAATGGTCAAACCATCACTTGGTCAAACCAGAGGTGAAATTGTTATTCTCAGCTTCCTTTTGTGTTTAGTTGACCTAAATTGTTACCTAAGAACTCAAATTATATGGCTTCATGTAGAAGATAACTGCGTAGATTTTAAGAGAGAAGCATTAGTATTTCACTTACTAGCACAGCTAATCAAATCTAAAAAAGAGGTTGAAGTAATGAAAAATAGGGGATACTTCTACAAACATTTTTTATTTTTGGTAAAGCACTATATAGGATGGAAAGATGCTCGTATCCAACTTTTTTGCGTTTTACATTCTTTATTTGCATTCTGACTTGGCTCTGGGTATCAAGCAACTATTTTAAGTTTTATTAGGATAACACCGCTGATGGCGTTACACAAATCACGACTTCGACAAGGTGCATTTAAAAAATCCTTTTTAACATAATTACAAATTATTAGATTCTAGACTAACCTGTTACGTAGTTATATTCCCTTTTTCTCTGATATACTATTATTTAATTTGTCCATCGAGCGACATCTCAACTTCAATATCCAAGCATATAAAGATGCACCAGACCTATCCTAAACCCGTGTTGAAATCTAGTTTCTCAAATAAATATTTACAATTATTATGCTTCACGACTTTATACCACTGATAAGTAGGAAGAGTTGGATGTGAAAGACTAAACAAAATTGTGAAAAAATAAAACGACCTTTTGCCCAAAAATGAATACAATGAAGAGAATATAATTACAGCCTCTCTGATAAACAATTAATAACCAAAGTCATAATCGTCACTACTCCCAGAAAGTCCTTGACTGTCATCATCATCCTCGTCACCATCACTTACCATATCTAACATGTCTGCTTCTCCATCAAAGTCTACATCATTCATTATGAAACCTCCCTCGTCATCATCGTCGTCGTCCGGATCACTTGCACTATCATCATCATTGCTCATGTCATCAGCATCACTGTCACTTCCCACACCAAAGCCAGGGCCTAAAAGAGGATCTTCATCATCATCGTCTTCATCTTCATCTTCTTCCTCACTTTCAGCATCATCGGGATCAGAATCGTCATCAGTTGGCCTCCGACGACCAATTTCATACGATCTGGCTGACGAATACATCTCACCTTGATCATCCATGGTAATCAAACCAATAAATGAATCTGTTGGCTCAGTTGCAAAATCAAGAACACATCGATCCACAGGGGTAGTAGCAATGTCAGAATAATTTATTGCATCCACTGTGCGAAAAGCTGAAAACAGTGGGTGCTTGACACGACGTGCATGCATTGCTGACATTACATCCTCAAGATTTCTCCTTAACATTGCATACATAACATCACCACGGGCATTGAATGTTATTGATGTCTGATCTAATGAAGCTACACTACGTAGAAGTCTGAATTTTCGGAGATCCCATACTTCAGAATTTATAATAACCTGGGAAAACAAAAACAGTTAGAAACACCACCTTGTACATGGGGAAGTATATTCAAATCATATCAAATCATATTTCACCATTTTAATACATAGAAAAATTACTTACAATGTTTTTAAACTCATGAAAACGAAATATATTTAGATGCTTACTCACACAATGTGTATAATAATAAAACCGAGGGAAAAAAAAGGTGCACACTATACTGAAGACTTGGGTTCAGACTCAACAACCCTGGAATATCACAACCCTTCATTCACAATCTCCAAGTCAACCATTGTATGAATGCGCAAGAAATATTTTTAATGAGGTCCATATTGAACCTCACAACACCATATCACTTCCATAGACTCGGTGAGTAAACACAGTATTTCTATAAATCTAAACTTTTCGATGTAAAAATCTATAAAATAAGTATAATGTTGAGACAGATGCGGGATTTCAAGTACCTCATTTCCAGCAGGATGAAAACCTCCACCTCCATAATCGGTGAACTGATCAAAGCGATGAACAGGCGTAGACACCCGCGGGTCCCATAGGACACCATTCCAAAGCAGCATTGAATCGGCGGGGCTAAAGTGGATTAGAGAATAAACATGACCCCGCCCTGTAGAAATAGTTGATGTATCGGACAACTTCTCTTTTAACTGGTAACTTTCAATATCATATAAAAGGATTTCCCGTCCTGTAGATTCGGATGACAGGGCAGCAAACGTATTCCCAGAGTTACTAAACCTTGCAGCCTTGCACCCTTCAAATGAACGGGTAGGACCACCTAATATCGATGTTGCATCCCACAGCTTAACATCTTGAGAGCATGAAGAAAGCAACAATTGGGTCTCACCAGACACATAAGACTGAATTAGGGTCAATGGAGACTGGTGACCTGTGAAGCTTTCTACCACGTTACTGTTGTTGGAATCAAAAAACTTGAGTTCTCCAGTATGGCTACCCACAGCAATATGAGAAGAATCTCCAACAAATGTAATACAAGTAAATAATGCACCGGCATCGTCCCGATAAGTGCGCCATGGCCTAAACCGGCTGAAAACAAATTGACGATCCCTGCGATTACCATGTACTCCCCCATACATGAACTTAAATTCGCGGGTACCAAGGCGAGCAGTCACATTAGAGGGGGCATCGAGGCTTCGTTTAGGTTCAGGACAAACATGTGGGTGCAAAAGAGATATTGGAGGAAGGGTGGTAATAGGGGCTGGGCATTGGCGATGCTGATGTTTCAGATACTGAACCACCAGAGAATCTAGTGTGACACGCTCAATGTTGTTGGGCTGGACGTCATTTACTACTTGGGAGGATGGTGTTGCCTGAGCTAGACTAGAGATGCAGTACTGATTCTCATCCACATTGTCAGCTGTACAACGGCCATGATGAGTCCTCAGATTACTAGTTGGTGTGAAAAGCCCAACAGCATCAGTATGCAAGCTGCTTTTCCGAACTGCATTTGAGGAAATAGGAGAGCGAAGACCCAGATCTCCAACATTTAGTCGTTTTCCAGATGATGATAACATTGCTATATCTTTTAAATCCGATAACTTCCGTTTGGACGGCAAGGTGACTGGAGTCTTAAACTGAGGTCCAGTTTCAGTGTTAGGTTTCACTGAAGGTTCAGATGGGCTATCTATTATACAAGTTTCTGAAGAGTCTTTCCCAGTATGTAACCATTTTCTGGCTGATGACTGCCGAGAGTCAATAATGACTTGGTGTCTTGTATGGGAACCAAAAGACGATGAGAAAGATAGTGACTTTTTCTTTGCAGAGAAGGCATCACTTTTCAAACAAGTATCTTCATTATTTGAATTAGACTTTAATTTGCTGGTGAGAAAGCCACTAGGAGTACGGCCAGAAGGCCACTGAACCTGTGTTGAAGAGGCTTCTTGTGTTGTGGGTTGTTGTGCTAGAGAAGATGGAGCAAGTAATGATGACAAAGGAGTTAACTGAGCCTCTTTAAGCAATAAAGAAGCAGTTTGCCCCAATCCAGATGCCTGTAAGTGTTCATGAATTAAGAGCAAGAGTTCACTGCATAAGACAAGCAGAAAATAAACAGCTATCAGAAGTGATGCCGCATTAAAGTTGGGGTTTGGCAGAAGAACTGCAAATGTATACACAAAACCGGAAAGGTCAAATTTGTAGCGTAAAAAAGACTGGATACCTTGAAGGGTAAGTAATAGGAGTGGCGGCAGCTATAGCAGCTCTTTCAATGCGCCTTAATGTAGGCGTAGCTGCATCACTAGCAACTAATGTGCTTGCACGTCCTAAATTAGCCACAATCTACGAAAGTAATCAGAACATAAGTAAATAGAAGCCTTCATAGAGCACACATAACTCAAGTTTACTTCAAACAAAATTCAATGATGATTGAATAGTATAATTGACACCAAATAGTTTCAAAATGAACAGACATAGATTTGAATACATATTTGAGCTTTTACTTATTGTAAGCTCAAATAAATATTTTCTAAATGAGCTAGCATAGAATTCAATCAATACTGAGAATGTATATCTACTAAACTTTACATGATATTCTCCTAACTAGCATATAACAAGGGTTATCGATGGCAGAGAGGCAAATACCCCCAATAAGGCCCGACATATGGTGTAGCCGCCATATGGGGCCATATCTGCCATGGCGCCACCATGGCAAATATTTGACCACACTGCATAGAAGAATATGCATGGAAACAAAAATTCCATGAGTTTTGCTTCACGCATTAATATAGTAAAATTTCTGGCAAATAAATTTAAAGCCTCAATTTTAGGGTATTTTTAACATGGGTACACAAAAAACAGCACGCAGCATGAGTCCATAACAACTTCATTGAAACCAACCCAATACCCTAAAATACAAACTTCAACGTCACCAAAGAGTGGAGATGCTCACCCCAATTAACTCAATTGCAGCCTGGGATAGTTCAGCTTGCCACCTATTCTGTTCCGGTCCGGCGGTTGTGCTACCTGAATCTCGAATTATGTCAGACACTTTTTTCCCGACCTAGAACACATGCAATATCAGGAAATTAGATCCCAATGACAATAGAAAATGTTGTTTCAAAACCTATCATCATCAATAATAGTATTACTATTCAGACTGATAAACAACTAAATAGTAGTTAGATAAACTCCATAGATAATTGAAATAATTGTTAGGTACCACATGTCTATAGTACTAAATTTCTGCTAGTGGAGTTAGTTTTAAGCTGGGATAGCTAGAGAAATAAGGCACTAGAAATAAAAGTGGATGAAAGTGAATATTGTCATTTTATGAGAGATGGGGCTTTGACTAGGGTGGTGCAGACCCTGGAATTTCTAAAACATTTCTACACTTAGAGAATTTACCCCTGCATCTTGGAATAAGGTACAGGGTTAGAGTCCGGTTTGAGTATGAAAACGTTCAACAAAGAGTTAAAGTGGTTCACCTGAAGTTTTGTCAATGTATGTGCAATATTGTCATCTCTGGCTAATCCAAGCAGAACTCGACAAGCTAGAGCCCGAAGGCAGTCCAGAGCAGCAGGAGATGAATATACACGCGAAGAGATAATTTGTATAAGAACCTTAATACCATTACTAGAACAGACAGCCTCTCTTGCCTGATGATATCCTTGTTCCAGCTGTGTAGCAAGGCCAGCACAGCGTGCCCCTGCACCCAGAGTTATTCTTCGGTCCCCAACCAAGCCTGAGCTTGCAGAGGGAACGGGAGTTTGGGGAGTACTATTCACAGATTGTGTAATAAGAGCTGCAGCATTGCCACGGTCTATAGCACTGGACGACTCCCCATTCCTCTCCCTATGATCAATATGGTTGGGGACTTGAGCAAATCGGTCGGCATATCTATCTCTAGCCTCTGAGAGAGCGGCATTAGAGGTTTGGGAAGACGCAAACTGCTGGCCTTGTGACACTACAGGTGGTTTATTGCTGATTGAAGGAGGAGGGCAAACAAGGTTGATTAAAACATTTAATGCTGATTGGATTATCTGAAATGCAGCAAAATCAGTGTGTCAAAATCTTAAGGAACTCCCTTTAACAACAACAGATGTTAGTGAAGCAGACACTACAATTGCTACCACAAGACAATTACCTCGGGGTCCACATGACTATTGCTAATATTTGCAGCATCCAAAATTACATAAATACCAGAACGGTTGGTGCTTAATGTTGCATTTACAATCATCTTTCGACTGCTAGGTACCAATGTAACAATTTGCAAAACTCCCAATGCATACTGAAGCAAATCATGTAGATATCGCTCCACAGTTGGGGCCTACAAACAACAAGATGAACTAAGTAAATAAATAAACTGCAAGACAAAGGGAACACAAACTAAATATGCCATACCTGACACAATTCCAACATAGTAATATGCCCGTTAGATGCCAAGAACTTTTCGACTTCCCGCCAACTTGTTCTCACAAATGCAGTACCTAGCTTCCGATCTTGTTGTAATTGTGTGATTGCATGATCCATTGCCTCATTACTAATATCAAGTGGCTTGTAAGCAGCCCTTGTACTTGGAATATTTCTAGGAACACTGCGATTGCTTTTGGGGGTTGGACGAATAGAATCTACTAATATTAGGAGGTGTGCTTTGAAATATTGCCGCAGAGCAACACAAGTGTGATAGGCTACCTGCTTTTCAGATGACGTCAGCACTTCTGCAGATGATGTTCTGTCATTTCGAAGTAATCCTGAGTTAGACGAGCCCAAGGCTCCAGAAGTTACTCCTGATCTTATGGAAACAGCATCATTGAGAAGGCCCAGTAATTTCTGTAAGCCATCCTGTGAGTCAAAAGCATCGAGCACTGCTCTGAAGACAAATGCGGCAGAGAAAAACAAAGCTGCATTCTTCCGGGCAAGATCTTGATTACACTCAATGAGTTGGAGAGCCAACTCAACTACGTGATAAATAACATCAGAAGGAAGAGCACAAACTCGCTCCATTATCCCCTGAAACAATCATCTACAGTCAAAATAATGTAATAGAATTGTAGGAAGATTAATAACAAGGAAAATGTACACAAAAGTTTGGAGTATAATCACTATTACACATCTCAAATCACGATTACAACAATTTATGCAGTGAGTACCTGAAGGGAACCAATAGTAAATAGACAAGAAGAAAGGCCAAAGAATGTTTGAGCCATTCTAGGAACAGCAAGCAGCTTTTGCATTCCTCCACGGTCCACAAATAGAGCGGCAAATTTCCTATGAGCAGCCAAAGCACATATCAGCTTCATGACATCGGGCAACAGGAAAGCAACCTTGGATGGATCCTGATGTTTAGAACTTTGCTGCAAAAGTCCCAGACAAACATCAACCCCCTTCTCGTGCAATACAGGTCCAAGAACTTCTACATATTCTCCAAGTAACGCAAGACACTGAATGCAATATTTTTCCCTTAATTGTGTAAGTATTTGAATGTCTGGGATGAAATAATCTTCAACATCTTCACTAGATTCTGTTTCTCTGCCACTAACATTCTCTGTCTCAGTATCAATGCAGACAGATTTCCTGTGACCAACCGAATAAGAACATTGTCAAGAGGGCTAAAAGAAACTATCTACAATTGTTTATCTGATTCTGAGCATTTAAATTGCTCGTAATATTATTCTCACATACCTTGAAACTTCAACAGCAGATGCAGCATCGATAACCGTTGATGCAGCTCTAGAAGCAGCCAAAAAAGCTACCTCTTCATTGTTGGTGGATTTGTATTCCTGAATATTATACATAAATAAAATATATTATTTCTATTTCAATTGTGAACATAAAATATGCAGTACTGCACACGGACACGTAATTCTGCACAAAGTATAATTTTTGGTATAGGAAAAAAGTGAATGAGCTGTGGCGTACCTCTAAAGCAGCAGTTTTAACAAGGTCAGCAGCAGCATCACCAGCTGCTTTGACAGCTTCTTCGGGGGCATTGTCTGATCTAGCTTCAGCCTCGGCGGCTTGGACTGCTTTTCGAACAAGATCAGAAATATCTTTACTACCAATACAGCAATCTTGGAAACAAGCATCATTATCCTCTCTTCCGGAAATCAAAGCTTCAGAAACCGTACTGGTAATAGCCTTTTTAGAATCAGGTACCCGTTTAACGTCAGTGTTCCTCAAAGAGCTCCTATCTCTACCACTCCGCCCCTGTCCTAATCGACTGGCAGAACCAGGCGATGACAAAATGGGTTCACTTTCTACCAGCCCTTCGTTGGCCCTTACTTTCCCCCTTGATCTTCCCCATCCACGGTTAGTACGCCGCCTTGCAGATTCGTCCCTACCATTGTCTTCATGCTCACCATATTTAATTCTGCCATCACGAATATCTCTACAACGCCATCTATCCTCCCCGTCAGAATCCACCTCACCAACATCAGCACCTTTGCTGAGTCCATCAGGTGCTTCATCGTCTATCCAGTGATCTTCTTGGCAAGCTTGTCCACTAAGACTTCTATCCTGACCCTGTTCAGGACCTTGGTCATCTAAAGATCCCTCTTCATTATTCCTTGTATCACCTAAATGACTCATTTCCAGGAGCTGGCGAAACCTTCCACGACCATCATCTCTACCTCTTACTGAATTATTCCCAGATGAATGTTTGGTCTCAGATAAATTACTAATATCTTTCTGACTGCCACTTGTCTCACCCAGCACACGCACACGAAGATAACGCATTAGCTTAGCTGACAGGCCAGATGTCAATACATCTTCCACTATTTGACCTCCGCTGAAATCATTCCAAATTAAATAAAAATCTGAGAAAAACTGAAAAACAAGCCAACTAGAAGAAAAATAAAGACACAGAATGAAGCAAAAAATATGCACTGACATCTAAAACAGTTAATCAATGGAGGAGCTTAGCATACCCGACCAAACACACGGCAAGGAGTCCAGTAGAATATGCTTTCAACATTTCAGAATCTGAGGCTTCCTTTCTCCCCAGTTCAGGTTTCAGGTTGTGCTCCTCGGCCCACGACCTAGTACTATCATCAGTGGCCCAATTTTTTAAGTTCTCAAGAACCGGTTCTTCAAAAACATGAGGATACTGTCCAATTAAAGTCAATCAAATCCATGAGACACAACTACCCATTAAATGATTAAAAGAAATTCACAAACAACTAGAATAAACAGGAAACATAATCTTACAATCCAAGTCAGAGAACAGCACAAGATAAGTCTAACAGAAGCAGCTCGAACCGCAGTTGAGTATCCCGATTCTGATAGAAACTTCAAAGATATTAACTCAAAGAAATCATCGTTCTCCTGTCGAAGATACAGCAAAAAACAAATTACTACCTCAACAATTCAATAAAAAGAGCTACACCAAAAAAAAACAAAAGGATCATATCATATATTAATTAATACCCGAATTATACCACCAAGACGTCCAATGTTATGAGCAGCACGAGCATTGGTAGACGAAGAATGACTATTATCTTCCATGTATCTACATTTCAAAAAACCAAGCTATTATCAACAAAAACACTAAGAAAATTGAACAAAAACACTAAAAACCGGTGCAGATTATTCATATTTCATACCGAGTCTCTTGAGTTTCAAGAATGGATGCAAGAGCATGAAGAACGTTAGGTTTAGGGTTATCAGGAGAAGAAGTGATTTTATCCATGAGTGCGTTAACCTTAGCGATTAACTCTTCTCCCTCCATCTTCGAAGGATCTTCGTCTTCTTCTTCGTCATCACGTGGCGGTTGAACTTGATTCTGATTCGCTTGATTATCCATCGATAATCGGAGTGACACGGAGATGATTACTCAGAAAAACGTGTGATTAATAAATTAATAGTAAAATTGATTGATTATTGTTGGTGTGGTTATGTGAATTTGTGAGTTTGTTAGGGTTATGGAGATTGGAGAATGAATAAGGGTTTGGGTTTGGGTTGGGTTGCAGAGATGGGAGATGAGGAAGAAGAAGAAGAGAAATAGTGTAAGAAAAGAAACGTATAACACCGATATGAAGATTTGATGAGAAGGTTCCGGAGATATTCGACCCGGTTGCGGGCTTTAACCCTAATAACCACCACTTCCCACTTCCAAGCCCTAATAATAACAACTCCAAAACATATATATATTACAAAATGTATTTGGGATTAAATTTTAATATATTGCGGGTTTTATTAAATGTATTTTAATATTTCTCTTACAAAATGTGCATTGTGTGGTGGATTGATTAGGGATCGTAATGGTGTTTGGGTGGGAGGTTTTGTTAAGTTTTTTTTGGTGACTTTAGTATCTTAATGTTTGAGTTGTGAGGTTTATTTGAAGGGAATAAATTTGTGTTATTTTTGTGTATGAAGAATATGGAAATTAATGTGAATTTTACTCTTGGTCTTCAAATTATTGATGGAGGGAATTTTAATGTTAGGGAGACAGTGGCTATTATAATATTTCACAAATTCAAAGCCTTTTGGAAGAGTTTAAAAAATTGAAGACTTTTTTTTGTAATTTTCTATTTTATTTTTTTAGAATTTTGGTCCTCTTCATATCTTCCTGTCAATAAATGACCCACAACTATAGTCAATCTATGAAATTGAGTCGATCAACCCTCGAGTCATGAGAAAAATTATTGGTCACACAAAAAAAATTGTAACAAAATAAATGATGAACCTAAAAATATAAATACTTTGCTCAAATATCTTTAAACATTGAAATGTCAAAAATACGAGAATATAAGATACAATAAACAAACTTGCAAAGGTAAAATGGGATGCTAAAAGAGTAATATCTAAAAAGTAAAACTTAAAATGTCACTATTATTATTGTTATGTCATTAAAATGCTCTCAAATTTAAAGAGGATTGAAATCCTAAAAAAACAAAATAAAGAAACTATAATTTAACTATAATTGTAATTAAACTTATAATTTAAATAATATGATCAAAGAGAAAAAAAATATACAATGTCAATTAATTATCACACTATATTTTGTCAAATCACACTAATATTTTTTAAATTAATTATGTAGTATAGTTAAATAAGAAATCTCTATATGATATCGTGCATTAAATTAAAATATACTAAGTGAGAAAGGCAAAAGTAAAAAATAAAATAAAATAAAAAGTGTATGGAGAATAAATAAATAAATAATTTTTTTTCAATTTTGTATTAATTTATTGGACCAAAATATTTTATCTACTAATTTAATTTATTGATATTTATCATATCATATTTTAATAAAGAGATACAATTATATTTAAAATAATGTTAATCGTCATATAAATTTTAAAACAATAAATATCATTAATAATTTAATGATTAAAGTTCTAATATAAATATTAATTTGGTTATAGTAATAGTTAAAATTATTGTTATTTTAAAGTGACATAAATTACCACAAATTTGTATGCGTTACTATATTTGAATAGAAGTATTTGACAATTAAAAGACCATATAAAACAGGAATATTTGAAAGGAGGTGAAATTTAGAAGTTTGCCATCAATTGTAAAAGAATTAACTCTTTATGAGAAGCAATAGTTATGGTAGTTGAAAATAGTTTAACTAACTTCTAGTTTTAGTATATTTTTCAAAAGTATCCAATCTAAACTCTTGCTACATTATAACTTTTAAAGTTCTCTAAAAGTGTGTGTATATGTCATTGTATATTTGATGTCTCTATAGTACAAACTCATGCTTATAAATTATTTAAGTTATTATTTAGAGATTTAAGATTCTATGTGGTGAAATATATTTTTTGGTCTTTTCAAATATTTTAAACTTCGTTTTTAGTTTTTAAAAATAAAAAAATTTTAAAGAATAATTTTTCTAAAATTTTCTGTCCATTTTTTTTCCTTCTTATTAATATTTGTTAATAGAAGTTGATGTGACACGACATATGATAGTGTCACATGTCAAAGATGCTAATGTGGCATGCCACATGGATAGTTGATAGTGTCATATTCATTTGTCTCTGCTAGTTGCAGTCGAAAGACACTTGTTTTCCATCACATTAAGTTCAATCTTAAAGGTCTTATTCGGAGACATAGGAGCCTTCAAGATTAATCTTCATCTTGCGTCAACGACTTTTATTGTCTTATCTTCGACTAATATGTTGTAATTTTTTTCAACCAACGGTCATATGTTAAGCAAGTTGCTCTTCATGTCTGATATGTACAGCACGTTGGAAATTACTGACATTTTGTCATCTCTCCTCATAATCAGAACATCTTCAATACCTTCAGCTGTCAAAGTGTTATCATTTGCAAATTTTACCATCTTCTTCATTGAAGGTTTTAGTGTGACAAACCAATTTTTCTTTCCAGACATGTGTGATGAGCATCCAGAATCCAAGTATCATTGGTCCTGGAATTCCTCTCCATCTCTCGTTGTGACCATCAACATCATCTCTTCTTCTTCGTACTTTGCGAACTTTGCATCACTTTCTTGATTTTTTTGCTTTTCTGGAAAATCACTAGAATAATGACCATACTTCTGACAATTTTAACATTGAATGTGACTCTTATCATGTTTCCCCCCCCCCTTCTCCCCACTTATTTTGTTAGATCTTGTGTTGGGGATTTGCTGCAAAACATAGATAAGATGAAGAAGATGAAAACAGTACGATGAACCCTTATAAACCCCATAAAATAATTCACAAATAATTTAATTAATAAATCACACAATGAATCAACAACGGTGTCACATTCTTCATAAAAACATCAAAATAAAATATCATGCTCCGTAACACGGACTTTTCAACAATTATAACTCAATTTCTTTTTCGGAGTACCAACACATTGGTGAAATACTTCGCAACGATATCTTAATCTCGTCATGGTTTTATAATAAAACTTCCAATACAACATCATCATACTCCATTGTTCATAATTGAAGAATTCAAAACAACTTAGATAATTAAACAACTTATAAATCATGCCAACAAAGGAAGACGGTGTTAAAGTCAAACGATCTCAATCCTAATATTAAATATTAGAGCAAGACCTTTCTTATTCAACATAAACAACTAAATAATGCACTCTGAACCTATCTTTTAAGCTTCGACGAACTACTCCTGATCACATGCACATTAACCACGTGGGGGCAACATTTAAACAGAAAGGGTGAGTAATTACGAAATCATTACAAAAGACATACATAATAAATATATTGGTTACAACAACACCATCATGAATTCCACATAACATCGTATATCACATATTATACTCACACTCTCATACCATCATCTCAAACACCACATCATTATATCATTAAATCAATCATCACTAATAAAACACCATTTGATTAACAACGTCAACACAAGCATCACTTAAATCACACGTCATCAACACATCACTTAGTCAACAATCATGTAATGTCACATATGATGCAATATATCAACATAGATTTATGCATGTGGTACCAATTCTTTGATGAACATTGGGTCATCACCCTTTAAAATCCCCATTGTATGATCGGTCCCCTATTAGAATCGGAGCATAATATAAAACGCATTCAATCCATACAATAGGAATGAGGCCAACATTGGACCAACGTCCTAACAACACTGCACTTACGTCCTATCAACATGGTGGACCAATGTCCTAATGCTATGAATAGATGATGCACAATCAATATAATATTTGCGACCACAATTAGACAATTGCATCATCATTCATGTAATTATCATAGTATCTTCAATATACTTCATAATACACATGACATCAACATAACAACATCAATTCATCATACAAATATACATAATGTTTCATCAATGCATGATAACATCAATTCATCATAGCATAGTCACTAGGAAAAATACATCATATAATTCATTTTATTCCACAAAAATATAGTCCATCGCGTTAGCTTCCCGATGCTTTAAATGACGCATCAAACAGAGTCCTGAAACTCAAGTTACATTATTTTAAAGTTTTCAAAATAGTTATGTCGCCTAAGGCCCGCCCACTGAAGCAGAGCCATCGCTTGAGGCTTACCCGACGAAGTAAGAGCAACTAGCCTCGTTATTCGCTCGCCTAACGAAGCAGAGGTGCTTCACTTATTTTCCAAAAACGTGCATTTTCCCAAGTTATCTCGCCCATAGTCTCGACCAATGATGCTTGGGCAAAACCACTTCGCTCGGTGACGCTTGTCTTGCCCAGCGACGCGTGCGAAACAACAACTTCATATTGCAATTTTTGCACTAGACCAATCCCAATTCTCATACAATTTCATTCCACAAAAGACCCAAATTCACCATAAATCAACATGTTATCATACAATCAACATCAATACATTGTTACATCATTACGAACATCAATTCATGGTATTTTACACATCATAATTCACCAATTTCATCATAAATCATCACATTATTAATTCATCATAAAATCTCCAACAACCTACATTCATATAAATCAAATATCAATTATAATGAAGAGGATCACCCCCTTACCTTAATTGCTAGCGATTAATCTTTTCTCTTAGCGTTCTACAACGGTCTCCTTTATTTCCTCGTGCCCTGGCCTCTTCTCCGCTTCTCTCAATTCTTTCACGATCGTACAATGAAACCCCTATTTCCTTTTTTCCTTGTTTAACCCTTAGATCCCTATTATGGTCTTCCCATCACACCCTTAATTACTCCTCACAAGTTACCAACACGCCCTTGTCATATTTACCTCTGTGGAACCATTTTCCTTTGTCTTTACTTTCTTTTGCTAAATGTGCATGCCATGTCACTTTTTGACTTGCATACATCTCTTTCAATCATTCTTTGTTCATGAGATTCAAGTGTCCCTTGAAGCTCTTCCTTCGACAAAGTTGACATGTCCTTCGACTCTTCTATGGCAACTACCACATGGTCGAACTTTGAAGCCAAAGATGTCAATATCCTTGAAACAACAACTCTTGTTGTTAACGTCTCTCCATAAACCTTGATTTGATTCACTAATTTCGTAACCCTATTGAAGAAATCAGACATGCTCTCTCTATTTTCCATCTGAAGCAATTCATACATTCTTTTATGAGTTTGTAACCTCACCTCTTTCACCTTTTCTGCACCTCCAAAAGATTTCTTAAGAATCTCCCAGGCTTCTTTTGGAAATTCTACATCACTAACTTTTTCAAAAAAAAATTGGACTAACCACATTGATGAATTATAAATAGCGCTTTATAATTATTCTTCTAAAATTCTTTGTGTTCAATTTCTTCATCATCTGAAGGATCTTCATCAAGAGGTTCTAATCCATCTTTTACAAGATCCCAAAGACCTTGAAAACAGAATATAACATTCATATGTTTGCATCAATTCTCATAATTATCACCTTTCCGAATCAGAAGACTTTCTTTAAAATTCTCATTCGTATAATTTATCGTCATTGTGATTTTCTTCTTCTTCCCTTGATCGCTCAACCGGAGCTTTAGATACTAGATGTTGGAAATCCACAAAAACATATGGAGAATTTCTATCAATCTTGATGAACAAAATTATTATCACTACACAATAACGTTGAAAAGAAAAGAAAATTTATGAAGACAAATATTAGAGTCTCTACAGAGTTTCCCTCTGCCCACAAACTGTGAAAAATCTTTATTCACTTATAAATTCAAATTTTGTAAATAGGGGTAATTTCCACTATTTATAGTTTTAGGAGAATTTATCTTGTCACCCCCAAATTATACATACCCCCACCCATTTTGCATCATTCCCAAACTGACGTAGAGCTAGAGAAGGGTTGTAAGTAATACCTCCCCTTATACCGAGTAGTGGTACATTAGGGAATTCTCCACAACGCTCAATGAATGTGAAGTCCTTTTGAGAGAAAAGGTTCCAACGGATATCTGAATGAGAGAGTGACATCAATCTTTGAGACCATCTCAACCTTTGTTCATTCTTCAAAACTGATGGAGGAAGGTGCGAAATAAACCACCTTGAAAGCAACGGTACACAACACATGAGAGTTCCTTGTCGCTTAGTAGTACGAGTGTGGAGAGAATGTAGAATGTCTCCAAGTAAGGTAGGCACTGGATTGCGGGTAAGAAACAACTTGATGGCATTGACATCTATGAATTGATCCGAGTTAGGGAATAGAACCAAACCATAAATTAGCAAGGCCACAATGTTCTCAAATGCATGGAAACTCATAACTTTGAGGAATTCTCGGGCTTTCTTGATTAAGAACTTGGAAAGTAAACCCTTAACTCCACTTCTAGTTTCCCAATTGGCTTCAATGTCTGGGCGCTTAAGATGTAAGGCGGATGCAATGTCTTCGAACTTAGGGACCTTTTCTAAACCGTGAATGGCATTTGGTCGAGAATAGGTATCCCAAGTAGCTTAGAGAATTCTTCCAAGGTAGGAACCAACGATAATGAAATGTAAAGCAATGGTGTTTGGTCGAAGGAATAGGACATGCATCATATCTTCTTCAAAACCGAGATAACCAAATCAAGTAGATAACCATGTCTTTTGATGAACTGAGCATGGTCGGGAATTTCTGAAGCCAATTCTTTGAGTTGAGAAGGGATACCCATGAAGTTGATTCGGATAGTCTTTCTAGAAGCCATAATCCCTACAAAACAGAGCAAAGATAAATCCTAGGTCCTTGAAATAGTTAGAAATGATATGCAATGCGAATGATGTCATGATGTCATGTTTAGCACACACAAGCAATTCACACAATGAGCCTAGGGTTAAGGCTTGCATGAGGTATAGGTGATTACCCTACCAAAAGTTTGAGTTGGTTCATCTGTCCTATAATAGTAACCGGTTCTAGGAATCTCACATCATCGATCTTTCGTGGCGCTTATTTCAATCGACGAGTGGTCGATCGAAAATGTCCCAAAAGTCGGTCTCAATGAGCGTAGCATCGAGTATCAACCAACCCCAACACGGCCATCTCTACTTCTAATGGCCAAGATGGGTCAATTAAGGTTCTAAAAGTTTAGTTAGCGCTTGATGACACCACGAAGCCAAATACTTTCTTCAACTTGGGAATGAAGAGTATCGGGCAACCAAAGTGTCACGCTAACGTAGCCATCATGTTGACCGTGTAGTTATCGTCTAACGGTCGCGATGATCTAATGCTACTTACCTAAAAGGAAACCGGATCCGGTGTAGGATCCCCAACAATATAATACCCAAGCAACCCTTAAAGATAAAGCATACAAGTCAAACAAAAGCAATAAAGGTTATCTAGAAATCCCTAAGGCAATTCTCTCTTTTGGTGTTGTCCCAGAGAGTCGATTACGTGATACGGTGAACCGACTTTGTAGGATTTTGTATCCAAATGTGCGGATAGCAAGAGTCGCCACCGACTTTTATTTTTATCCAATTAAGGAAGGTAAAAGTAAGAAAAAGACCTTCGTTAGATTAATTTGGGAGAATGGTTATGAAAAGGGAAGGTATTAGCACCCTTTCCATCCGATTTATTCTACTCTTAGTTGCTCTAGATTACCTTTTTAAAATTGCTTTCTGTGTGTTTGACAAAAATGTTTTGAAAGAGGCATTTCGCTTTGACTTTGTAATGACTCATGTAGGAGTGTATACAAAGTGTTCGGAAATGTTTTTTTGTTTTGAAAATTTGAACTTTGAAAAAAGTGTGTGGTGTGAAAAGCATTTGATAGAGCAAGCAACTAAGAGACTTATTTACCCACTCAGAATTGGTCATTTTGTTGTACTTCTACATTCCTTTAGAATAGCGCTAGCCATACCATTAGTTAGTAGGTAGCTCCATTCGTTGGATGTAAGCGGGACATTCGAAGGGACATCGGATGGTCATAGAAGGCAACTTGTAGGAAGTATCCTAGCACATTCGAAGGGACTATCATCATTTTCGTGGCGACAATCGAGGGTCAAGATCATGTATTCGGAGGCGACATCGTGGGTCTTATGATCTTTGTATCAAAGGGACTATGATGATTTGTTTGGAAGGCAACGGTGCTAGAATACCTCTACGTTCGAGGGACATGACCATTTTGAATCGAAAGGCATCGAGAGAGAATTACCCTAAGGGGTGCGTGTGTGAGAAGTGTGTCAAATTCAGATATTTTATCTTGAAAATTAGTGTGAGCTATGTCCAATTATTATCTTGCCATACACGCCTAATTACTAGCAATTGATAAGGGTGCGGAAAGTAAAATGTGGAATGTAAAGGTGCGGAAAATAAACCTACGCTATTACATGGCTTTGGGGCAGATACATAATTTAACTTGCGGAAAATAAAAGCCTAATTTAAACTATTACATCCCATATACAGTTACATTATTGGAAAAAAGAAAACGATGGAAATAAAACGTCCGAATCGGTGCAACCTGTGAAAGAATAAGAAAATCGGGAAATATGATGAAATTGAAATAAGAGAAAATATTAGAAAAAATGCAATTTTTAATATGAGAAAATTAATATATGCTGGAAATAAGATAAATAAGTTAAAATAATTTTTTGGGATTTTTTGGAAAAGGTTTAATAATTAAAATGTAATTAATAATGATTTAAATGCAAAAATAAAAATAAAATAAATATGCATGCAAAAATTATATTTTTTTATTTATTAAATTAAATAAAGATTTTTATGAAAATAATGTAAAAAGAAAAATAATTTTGGTAATTTTTTAATGCATAAATAAAATCATGAAAACAATTAAAAATGCATGAAATATATTAAATAAATAAGAAAAATATGAAAAGTTTGAAAACTATGTAAAAAAACAAATGGTCTTGCCAGGATTCGAACTGGAGACCTTGGCTTCACAGCATCCATGCCTTGCCATCTGAGCTAACGCGCGCGTGTGTTTGAAACCTGGAGCGAATGGATTACAAGCACGCGTCTCCTCCCTATTGCCTCGTCTCCGCGCCAAACTTCATCTTCTCCGATTCAAATTTTTGAAAACTCAGCGTCGGCCTTGGCTCGACGCTACAACCCTGGCAAAATCAAAAATCACACACAAGTAATATAAATAAATTCTAAGACCATGGTTCGATTGGAAACATCATTCCGAATGCAACAGTACTAGTCTCGAGGTCCAATTTTTCCTATTTCGTGAAACCCTAAAACGGCACAGGAAACCCTAGTTATGGCAAGTATCGATCCCGGCCATGGAAACTCAATCAAACTATGCAGAAAGCTTGCAAACTTCCATCTAAACACAAAACAAACCACAAAACATGTTAAAAATGCATGAGAATTAAAATACGATTTTGAAATTTTCTTGAACAAACCGATTTCGGATTCTTTGATTCTTGATGGTTTTAAGCAATGTGAGGGTCTGGATCGATTCAGGAGATGTCAAGCAATGTGTTGGACACCTCAAAAACGATTGAAAACGGCCGGAAGTAGGGTTTGTACTTGCTTGTGCACCACGGTTTTTTGAGCTTTGGAATAGGGTTTGTGGAGCAATTTTTTCGTTCTTTCTTGATAGGTATGCATCATATATTTATACTGGATGGATTTGGGATTGAATTTGGAAAGAATCAATCAATATTCAATGGAAATCAAATTTGATATTTCCATGAAAATCAAATCTTTAAAGCTTGATCAATTTCAATCCAATCTTGCCTTTCTTGCTCCAATTTTGAATTTGCTGGCATTTGTGAGTTACTTGGACCTTAAGGAAAGAATAAAATCAATCTTTGCCATTAATTTCAATTTTATAATTTATTTTAAGATTTAATTTGCATTTAAATGAATAAATTACAAATTAAATAGAAAAATAAATCAAAAATTCGTGGCTTTGGGCTTGGACACTCCTAATTGCTTGAGGAACAAGTTAGGATGAAGAAAAAGTAGGCCCATTTGCAAAAGATTTGATCTTTTGAAGTATCTCTCTTCGTGCATTCTTCCAAAATTGCCCAACTTGTAGATGGTGTAACTTGCTCAATTTTCCACATTTTTGAGTGTTCTTGGACTTTTTGGAAAGCTCTAAGAGTCCTCTAACCAATGTCTTTGGTCTCATCTCAATTGGAGTTACCATGCTCAAAATATCTTCAAAACAAAAGTTGACTTTTGTTGACTTTGAAAATGACTGTAATGTTTTGAGCTATACCTCTCAAATGAAGCATTTTTTGGACATTCTTGTGAGACATGAAGTTGTAGAGAATTGAATTTCCTTCAAAACAAGAGGTGGTGGAAAAATTTCGAGAAAGTATGAGAAAGTTATGATCACAAAGTTCATTGACTTTTCATCTAGAAACCCTAATTTAGAAAGTTTGACTTTTGGGCAAATCTTGAGTTTTCTTGATGAATCATGATCAACCCTTGATCAAATGATGAATGTAACTTCAAAATGAGGATGTTGACCAAAAATCAAGTTTTGATGTATGTTGACCACAGTTGACTTTTTGTCCAATACACCGATTTTCACCATCCGAGCAATTATAGGAAACTTGACTTGTGAGGCTTGAAACTTGACATGGAGAATATTTGAAGCATATGAGGAGGCATGAAGGCCATTGAAGATGTTGGAAATCCATCTTGACTTGAGAGATACCAAACCCTAGTTTGGGTTGATTGTCTAGGAGAGAGTTTGTCGATCAACTCTTGAGGAATCCTTGAGTATGGATGTATGAAATCTCTTGAGTAGATGGAGGGAAAATTTTGGGGTATGATGCCCTGTTCAATCTTCTTGTCTTGGAAGGGTTAGATTGACACGCTTGTCTTCGTGACCGGAGGTAGAAGATGATTGAACACCGAGTACACCGAAAATTTGCACTCGTTGGTGGATGATGCGGAATGGGCTTACGGATGCCATTTGGAGAAGTTGGAGACTTATTGGGGAGCAGTCGTCGCTAGACTCGAGGTTGTTAATAGGAGGCGTGAGAGATGGGCTTAAGATGCCATCTAGAAAGGTCGATCTTTGGAGGGTGAGTCGTCGTTAGACTGTAGATGTTCTGGAATGGAGAGGAGATGGGCTTAAGATGCCATCCGAAGGAGTCGACGTTAGACTTCGTGTTCACTTTAAATGAAGTTATTGGTCCGTATTGATTTTAACCATATATGCATTCGATAGTGAAGAGATGTTGACAAATAGTCGGAGATGGGCTTAAGATGCCATCCAAGGCAACCGAGTCGCTAGACTCTGTAGTCTTTGATAATCGAAATAAATCTTGTGATTACTGGAGAGATTGTAGTTGGCGAAATGTGGATAGCTTCCTGTTGTGCATCGGTGTTGATCCATTGCACATTATCGGAGGATAACCGGGTGGCCTTTTGGATAGTTTTCCGTCGGTTCGGGGCTTAATCTGGACCGATCGTCGGGCGGTCTTTCGATAGTTTTCCGTCGGCTCGGGCTTAATCTGTTCATGGCGGTCTTTCGATAGTTTTCCGTCGGCTCGGGGCTTAATCTCGACTGTTTGCGTCGAAATGATTACTTTTTTGGAGAAATCAAGAAAAACTTTGATAGAATATTTGTTAGTCTTATGCAAAGTGTGATGCATGACAGTGTATATGAATGACATATGCATGAATTATGACTTTATGAGAAATGTATGAATGATGAATGTTGTGATATTTCAAAACATATCCATCTTGAAGAAGATGCGGATATTTTGTTTGAAGATTTCTAACTTCTGCCTGGGGAATTGAGTAGGTGAGAACTCCGCTTTTGAAAGAGCAGAAAGATATCTTGGATTCCTCCGATGCACCATCTGACCAAGTCTTGGGCCTAGACGTTGTTGAGGAAGGTAGAGATTTGAGAGGCTCGTTGTCGGAGATCTCATATAGACCTGAGGAGTCGGGAGGCGATCCGTTGAGGGCCTTGTATGTAGATCCCGCTGAGGAAATTTAAGAGGCCTGGGATTCAGTGTAGATCTCATTGGAGAGCATTTGATGGTTCGAGAGACCGGCTTGAAGAGTCTAGAGTCCGTTGTAATCTCTGGTGGGAATCAAGGTGTGTGCTTCCTCCGATGCATCCGACCAAGTTTTGAGTCCGGATACCGCGGGAGAAGGGAGGATTGAGAAATATCCGGGGATGAAGTGTTCCGCTTGAGACCGATGTAACGTTGCTCGATTGAGTGGCATCACCGTGGATTAACATATACTCATTGGGAAGGTGTGTGGGTGACACCTTTATGCTCGTGGAACTATTTGTTGACTTTCGTTGTCATCCCAATTCCTGGAACCTGTAGTAAGTACTTTTGCATGTCCATTTTTCGTATGTTTGTGATCAGATTCTTATTGTCAAATGCATATAATCGTTCAAAACAAACGTTGGACTTATTGCAAATAACAACAACAGAAATTGTAAAGAGAAAGAAGCTGTATTTTTTTTTGAAAGGTGGCGTATGGCCAAGTAGTTCTGTACACAAGAAAGGTAAAAAGCTATGCGGAAACAATCTCGTTAAGTTCCAACTATGCTAGTACTCATATATTTCAACTATCTCATCTCCTTGTCGTGAAAGTGAGTAGACCGATCTTCGCCATTTGAATCTTGAATCTTGATAGAAGTCCAGGCGGTGATCCGAAGAGACATAGTCGACGCTTAAATCCCTAACTTTTGCCTAGACCGCCTTTCGGTTTTCGGTCTGGGATACCTTTTTGCCCAAGCCGCCTTTTCGTGTTTTCGACTTGCGGTGTACATGTTTTGTATATATCCTTAATTTTTGCCCGAACCTTTTGGTTCGCCAGATGCCCTTATTTTTGCCTAGGTCACCGACCTAGCGGGTCTCTTTATCGTAGTATTTTTGACTATGTCTGCGTTCACGTGGTGTGGGAAGTCTTCACCATCCATGGTGCTAAGTATCATAGCTCCGGGAAAATCTGCCTTGACTACAAATAGTCCCTCATAGGTGGGAGTCCATTTGCCCTGGATCACCTTGTGGAAGAATGATGCGCTTGACTACTAGATCACCGACTTGGTAGACTCGGTGCTTGACCTTCTTGTTAAATTCTCGATCATTCGCTCGATAAATCATCCACGGATGGATGCGAGTCGTTTCTCATCAATCAAGTTAATCGGTCAAGGCGTCGGACCCAATCGTCTTCGCCTAACTCGCCTCCGGAGAACTCGGTTGAGGGTATCCGAACCTCGATGGGTAAGGCGGCTTCCATACCGTATACAAGAGAAGGGGTTGCCCCTGTGGATGTTCGCGCTATAGTGCGATAACCATGAAGAGCAAATGGTAACATCTCATGCCAATCTTTGTAAGTCACGGTCATCTTCAGATAATCTTCTTAATGTTCTTGTTGGCGGCTTCCATCGCGCCATTCATCTTAGGCCGGGAGAAGAGTTGTGATGCTTGATCTTGAACTGCGTGCGAGTTCGGTGATCATTTGTTGTTGAGATTGGAACCGTTATCCGTGATAATCCTTTCGGAGTGCCATACCGATAAGATTATGCTTGATGAATCGAGCCACTACATTCTTGGTAACGAGATGCATACGAGGTCGCTTCTACCCATTTGGTGAAATAGTCAATTGCCACAAGGATGAAACGATGTCCATTGGACGTGGGCTTAATCTCTCCAATCATGTCAATGCCCCACATTGCGAAGGCCACGGAGAAGTTAAAACATTCGTGAGGAGAGTACGTGCACTTTGTCGGCATAAATCGCACTTGTGACAAGATCGAGCGTAAGGGTGACAATCGCTTCCATGGTGGACCAATAGTAACTGTTCTCAAAATCTTCTTAGCCATAGTGTGTCCACCGGAGTGGGTACCAAATTAGCCTTGTAACTCTTCCATGATACGCATTCTTTTTCTCTACAGTGATAAGCACAAGTCGTGGTTGCGCTTGTATAGATGTCGTTCTTGAGGAAGAATTTGGATGCAAATCTTCTCATGAACTTCTTATCATTAATGGATGCCCTGGGATATTCACGAGTCTCGAGATACCTTTTCACGTCATAGTACCAAGGTTTCTCTTCTGCCAAGCTCACAACAATCTGGGTTCGTCGAATTTCAATGATGATCCGGGGAGCCTCGTTGTCCCATCTAACCACGAACATAGACGACATAGTAGCCAATGCGCAACCGATTCTCTTCTCGTGGAATATGATTGAAAGTGATCTCTTCAAAGTAGGGAATCAAACTCGAACATGCTCGATATGGAATGAGATTCGGATGCTTATCCCACTCGCCTTAATCGACTAATCACTAAAGCGAGTCTTCATACACTTGTAAGAACTTGATTCTTAAGTCAATAGCACTTTGATACCCATGATGCACGCCGTGACTCGGCCATGTTGTTAGTGCAACGAAACATAATCTGGCGGTGAAAGGAGTATGTCCTGCGGGGACGTAATGATGGCGCCAATGCCATTGCCAAGTGCGTTGAGGCTCCATCAAAGACCATAGTCCATCGGGATCCTTGTTCGTGTCCTTCGTCGGGCTGGTTCTCATGATCAGAACTAGTAAAACATCTTCGTCAAATTGAATGCATAGATTGATAGTCATCTACGGCTTGATGAGCCAAATGATCGGCTACACACTTCCTTTGGTCGCTCGAGAAGTGTCTTGGATGTCATATTCGGTCAAGATCATTTGCCATCTTGCTATTCTTCCGAGAGAGGGTTTCTCAAAGATGTATTTTATCGGATCCATCTTGGAAATCAACAAGGTAGTGTGAGTCAACATATCTTGTCTTAGTCGTGACAACAAAGCGTTGCAAGTTTTCTCAAGTGAGTATCTTGTTTCACGATCGGTAAACTTTTGCTAAGGTAGTATATTGCATGCTCTTTTCGACTGGACTCGTCATGTCGCCCAACACACCCCCATTGAGTTTTCTAACACCAGTACATGATAAGAGGTCTTCCTTCGCGAATAGGAGGATTAGGTACTCCTTGATTTTGTCAAAACAATCGGCAATCGTCATTCCATTCCACTACTTGATCTTTCTTTAGTAACTTGAAGATTGGCTCACAAGTAGCGATTAAGTGTGCAATGAACGCAATGTAGTTCAATCGGCCCAAGAAACCTCGACTTCCTTTCGGTGCGGGTTGGCATCTCTTGAATAGCTTTAACCTTGGCGGGATCAACTTCAATACCTTTACCACGACAACAAACCCTAGGAGTTTTCGGATCGACTCCAAAGGTGCACTTGTTAGGATTCGCCTCAATGTACTTCAATCATCAATAGTTTCGCAAATGATCAAGATGCTCTTCTTGATGCGTGATCGAGCTATCATGTCGCCGTAGACCTCTATCTCGTGATGAATCATGTCATGAAATAATGTCACCATAGCACGATAAGTGGCGCTGCGTTCTTCGATCCGAGCGGCATAACCTTGTAGCGAAAGTGCCCCACCGTAACAAAAGTAGTCTTCTCCATGTCTTGAGGCCATTTTGATCGATTGTAGGAGAAACCATCCATGAAGGAGAAAACCTTGTGTTGGCGGTGTTGTCAACGAACATCAATATGAGGAAGTGGGAAATCGTCTTTCGGACTCGCTTTGTTCGGATCTCGTAATCCACACACATTCGTACCTTACCATCCTTCTTAGGCACGGGTACCACATTTGCAACCCAGGGGATAAGAGGTGACTAAGAAACCATTGAGCGCTTCATAACTTGCTTTGATTTTCTCGACATCTCGGGACGATACGACCTACATTTCAGGGAGAAACCTTCTTTTGTCGGAATCGGTGTACCACGATATCAATGTCTAAACCCGCATGTCTTCGTATGACCAAGCAAAACCTCAACATAATCTCGTAGCATCCGAACCAATCTCTCTTTAACATTGTTCTCAAGACCCGCTCTATCTTGATCTCTTTTCTCTTTGTCGATACCAATTCACAACCTCAACTCTTTCTTCGTGTGGGTATAACTCGCTCTTCTTGTAGTGATCAAGTTCTCCGGCACTTCACAATCTTCCTCACTTTCGTCTTGGCTTGGTAGATCGGATTATCGAGTCATATTTAGCACTAGCATAGTCATTATTAACGAGATTCGAGTGATTCGGTGTATCACGTGGGTGTGTGTAAGAACACATAGCTTTTGAAGGGTGATAAAGTAAAGAAAGAAAACAAACAATTGAATGCAAAAGTCCAACGAATTTATTGAATGAAAATCGCAAACGACGGATAATAACCCTCGAACGAGCCATGATGCCCGGCAAGGCACTAGGCTTTCAAAGTTTATTGTTCAAAACAAAAGAAATACGAAAAGCAAAACAAAACAAAAGCAATTACTCCGGATAAAGGAGATTGGTATGCGTCTTGATCTTCCAATTCTTGAGCCCACGATCCGGGTTGGGAAGATCCACTTGCGATGTCGAAGTCGTTGTCGTCGTCTTCTATAGCATGGATTCCACTCGATGATGTGGAAGGAAGTTGGCAACGCGTATCATCTTCGACCCTTGATGGTGAAGCCTAAACCGGTCTTGTCAAATTTGAAAGGAAGATTAGGGAGTCCCCAAATAGCACTACCTCCTTGTTCAACAAGATTGAGCATCTTTCGTGAGGCCATTCTAGGTGGAGCTTGTGTAACTTCAGGGTGACGGGAGTCAGCCATGACTGGGTATTGTTTCAAAAGCGACAAGGAGTCTCGAAGAATTCACCCTCCATCTCAAGATAGCGGAATGGTAGATGGTGACCATATACTCTTCTTCACCACATCGTGACAACCTTCCCTTTCACCGGTACTTGTTTTGATGCAAGGTAGAGTATACCGCCCATGTATCCAAGGCGTCCGAGTAGACAAGAGTAAGTGGACGGATGTCCATGACAAAGAAAGTAAGTCAAAAGTCGGGAACCGACTTTGTGAGTAAGTTCTCCAAGCAGTGCGCTTAGAACCATCAAAAGCTCTCAATAATGTCACCGGGTCTCGAACCAACCCTTCGACATCAAGCCGATCAAAAGCGCCTTGGAAGGATATTGAGGCGAACCGGATCCACCAAAACATGAGACAGATAGTACCCTTGCATTCAACGAGATGTGCAAGGCTTTGTTGTGTTTCTTTCGGAAGAGTCAAATCAAGATCGAGAGAAGCCTAGGCCGTTGTTGGCGGGCTAGCAATACAAACTTGAATTGATCGGTAGTAGTGTCTTGCGGCACATGAGCATTCTTGAAACTTCACCAAGGCGTTAGCATGAGCCTCGAGCACAAGAGCAAAGCGAGCATGGAAATCTTGGACAGTCTCTTAACTGCTCCACAACATTGTAATCACTCTTCTTGATGATCTTGAATTTCCTCCATTTCTTGTTTGGAGGTGTCTTGAAACTTCCTTTGGTACTTCTTGACGGGATGAGTTCTTGGTTCTTTCCTCTAGTGGGATATTGATTGAGTAGTGGAATGCGAGTGGAGTCGCAGTGTCTTTGGAGGAGAGATATCCGAGAGAATACCCTTCCGGTTCGGGTCACCTTGGATCCGGTGATGTTGTCAATGTCGGGAATAGAAACTTCATAAGATCTTCAATGGTCGAGGATCTTGCTTGACACCATGATAGTAAACATCACCCATAGTTCCAAGGGATAGCTTTGTCGAGGAATATGGCGGTCTTGGAAGTGATAATGAGAGGTGCCACTCTAGGCACGGAATCGTGAGGAAATCCTTATAGTGTTAACATCAAGATAGTCTTCGGGAAATCGTCACCCCATCCGGTCGCCTTAACATCTTCAACAGGAATCTTGTAACTATCAGGGACAGTGTACTTCACCATGTAATCATATTTTCCACTTGGCTGCCCCAAGGTATCCCACACAGATGATACAGTTTCATTCGCATTGTCAATCCTTAACTTAGACATTTCTTCACACAACTTCTGCACAGGTGGTTTCAGAAATAGTATCTCACGGTTATCCATCATGCATTGAACACGTCTTCTCAACCAAGCACAACCATCAGTGCGGCACCAACGACAACTCTCTGGGACACCGGCTTGCAACAAATTCTTCTTAACCATCGGAGGAATGGTCAAGTCATCTATGTTGAAAACATAAGTATCGTCCACCAACATTGGAACTCTTGTCATGGTTAGGCATAGGCGCGTTGATCACATTCGAGTCTCAGCGGAGGGTCAAACTCAATGCTTAGCTTGATCATATCCGAATCTTGTTTTGAGCCCAACAATTGTCGATGTCGTGCCACAGGCTGTTGGAATGGTAAACACACTTAGCATTAGGATTGTACTTTGGAGAGGAAGTGTTGACATTTGTGGAGGATCCTCAAGGTAATCTCTGCGTTCACATGTGTTGCAAGGCTTGCGACAATGGCATGTTGATCTTCGAACCTTCGTGGCGTTACGCTCTGCTATGTCTCACCGAGGTTGTCTTGATGTAGGATTGGATTACAACGCCCCACAGTTGAGCACGGTCGGTCTTGGCTCGGCTTTTCGACCATACACATTAGCTTCTTTCTTAGCACCAAAGGATCTCTTGCAGCATTCAAGATGTCTCTACATGAATCTTCCCACTCTTGATACCGACTTCGCTCGCTTTGTCAATATCAACTCGGTGAATCCGGATGAAGAATTTCCAATCGATGATTGAAGAATGGGCTGTCGGTGTTCCCATGAACATATCAACCAACTCCTATTGGACAAGGGTGGTTGAACTCGCTAGATCTCTCCACGAGCATACTCCTTGAACTTCGTCACGACCCATGACATGCTTTGTAGTTGCATGCGAGTGGGTGTCAATTCATTGTACTCATATTGTTCAGAGCATCACTAAGTCACTCCAAGTACGGATACGGTCATTCTCTAGCGATAGTACCATTCCAACCGAGTTAGGACAAACTCTCTTGAAAATAGTGCATCCACAACTTTCATCATCGTGTGGGGATTGATCTTGGACATAGGACTTCAAATGCGACTTAGGGCAAGACATGCCATCATACTTGGCAAAAGTTGGAACTTTGAACTTGGGAGGAATCACAACACAGAACAAGACCAGTCATCAAAATTCAGCCGGACATTTTCGGGTTTTCCACAGAGACGGTCTTCAAGTTGCTTGTACTTGTCATCTTCCTCAGTAATGCCATAGTCGAATGATCCTCTCCTCCTTTCTTTGGTTCACGCTCACCTTCATCACCCTTGGTACTCCCTCGGTGGACACTTCCTTGAGAGCTCAATCTGACCACTTTAGGACCCCTTTGAAACGTCACCCACGTTGAGGAGACCAACAACCTTCTTCTTCTTGTTGATGAGCTTCTTGGATCTTCTTGGCCTTGGACCAAGTGGTGAACATCTCTGGCCCAGCATTCGAGCACGGAGATCTTTGACATCTGTTCAAGAGCCATTTACGCTAAAATAAATAGCGAGCAAATGAGAAAACCAATCTCAATGTACTGATGCAATGTTATGCTATGATATGCAATGTTTATGCGAATGCAATGCAATGTTTTCAAGGACCTAAGAGATTTAAATTTGTTAAACAAGCAATGAGCAAACATTTATTAGTACTTCTCATTATTATTCTTTTTTCTTTTTAAGTACAAGAGATAGTTCAAAGCAATAAAAGAAAACATAAACATCCTAAAGCTCTAAGTCTCCCATGGGCGCTTCCTCTTGGTGCCGATGTAAGCGTTGATGTTTCGCTCCTCGTGAAGTAGCTTGGTCAACTCTAGAACTTTCTTCTCACTTGCATAGCATTGAGCTTCAAAGGTATCCCTTTCTTCTTTTAGTTGGATCCAGGATCTCTTCAAGTCTTCAAAATCAGTAGGCATGTCAGGATGGAGAACGATATAGGTACGTCACCTATAGCAACAGTTCCATAATTCTTGGTAGAGCAGTGAATGGCATCATGAGGTTTTGAGCTCGCTCGCACCCATTTGAGGTAAGGTTCCCAAGGAATGGAGTTCGGTGCCCCAAAGTCTTGGTATCGATCTTCTTTACCATGCCCCAAGCATGTATAAACCTTCGGTAATCGAGATCGTGATTGTAGTCGAACAAAACATCTTGGAGAAGCATATCATGTGGACCATCCTTTCGAGCAAAACCAAACCGACGTAGAGCTAGAGAAGGGTTGTAAGTAATACCTCCCTTATACCGAGTAGTGGTACATTAGGAATTCTCCACCTCGATGAATGTGAAGTCCTTTTGAGAGAAAGGTTCCAACGGATATCCGAATGAGAGAGTGACATCAATCTTTGAGACCATCTCAACCTTTGTTCATTCTTCAAAACGATGGAGGAAGGTGCGAAATAAACCACCTTGAAAGCAACGGTACACAACACATGAGAGTTCCTTGTCGCTTAGTAGTGCAGTGTGGAGAGAATGTAGAATGTCTCCAAGTAAGGTAGGCAGGATTGCGGTAAGAAACAACTTGATGGCATTGACATCTATGAATTGATCCGAGTTAGGGAATAGAACCAAACCATAAATTAGCAAGGCCACAATGTTCTCAAATGCATGGAAACTCATAACTTTGAGGAATTCTCGGCTTTCTTGATTAAGAACTTGGAAAGTAAACCCTTAACTCCACTTCTAGTTTCCCAATTGGCTTCAATGTCCGGCGCTTAAGATGTAAAGCGGATGCAATGTCTTGAACTTAGGGACCTTTTCTAAACCGTGAATGGCATTTGGTCGAGAATAGGTATCCCAAGTAGCTTAGAGAATTCTTCCAAGGTAGGAACCAACCGATAACTGAAATGTAAAGCAATGGTGTTTGGTTGAACTGAATAGGACATGCATCATATCTTCTTCAAAAGATAACCAAATCAAGTAGATAACCATGTCTTTTGATGAACCGAGCATGGTCGGAATTTAAAGCCAATTCTTTGAGTTGAGAAGGGATACCCATGAAGTTGATTCGGATAGTCTTTCTAGAAGCCATAATCCCTACAAAACAGAGCAAAGATAAATCCCTAGGTCCTTGAAATAGTTAGAAATGATATGCAATGCGAATGATGTCATGATGTCATGTTTAGCACACAAAATTCACACAATGAGCCTAGGGTTAAGGCTTGCATGAGGTATAGGTGATTACCCTACCAAAAGTTTGAGTTGGTTCATCTGTCCTATAATAGTAACCGGTTCTAGGAATCTCACATCATCGATCTTTCTCGTGGCGCTTATTTCAATCGACGGCCAAGTGGTCGATCGAAAATGTCCCAAAAGTCGGTCTCAATGAGCGTAGCATCGAGTATCAACCAACCTCGGTCTACACCGGCCGCCATCTCACTACCTTCTAATGGCCAAGATGGGTCAATTAAGGTTCTAAAAGTTTAGTTAGCGCTTGATGACACCACGAAGCCAAATACTTTCTTCAACTTGGGAATGAAGAGTATCGGGCAACCAAAGTGTCACACTAACGTAGCCATCATGTTGACCGTGTAGTTATACGTCTAGCGGTCGCGATGATCTAATGCTACTTACCTAAAAGGAAACCGGATCCGGTGTAGGATCCCCAACAATATAATACCCAAGCAACCCTTAAAGATAAAGCATACAAGTCAAACAAAAGCAATAAAGGTTATCTAGAAATCCTAAGGCAATTCTCTCTTTGGGTGTTGTCCCAGTAGTCGCCGATTCGTGATACGGTGAACCGACTTTGTAGGATTTTTGTATCCAAATGTGCGGATAGCAAGAGTCGCCACCGACTTTTATTTTTATCCAATTAAGGGAAGGTAAAAGTGAAAAAGACCTTCGTTAGATTCGAATTCGGAGAATGGTTATGAAAAGGGAAGGTATTAGCACCCCTTTCCATCCGCAGTTTATTCTACGGGCTCTTAGTTGCTCTAGATTACCTTTTTAAAATTGCTTTCTGTGTGTTTGACAAAAATGTTTTGAAAGAGGCATTTCGCTTTGACTTTGTAATGACTCATGTAGGAGTGTATACAAAGTGTTCGGAAATGTTTTTTTTTGTTTTGAAAATTTGAACTTTGAAAAAAGTGTGTGGTGTGAAAAGCATTTGATAGAGCAAGCAACTAAGAGACTTATTTACCCACTCAGAATTGGTCATTTTGTTGTACTTCTACATTCCTTTAGAATAGCGTTAGCCATACCATTAGTTAGTAGGTAGCTCCATTCGTTGGATGTAAACGGGACATTCGAAGGGACATCGGATGGTCATAGAAGGCAACTTGTAGGAAGTATCCTAGCACATTCGAAGGGACTATCATCATTTTTCGTAGGCGACAATCGAGGGTCAAGATCATGTATTCGGAGGCGACATCGTGGGTCTTATGATCTTTGTATCGAAGGGACTATGATGATTTGTTTGGAAGGCAACGATGCTAGAATACCTCTACGTTCGAGGGACATGACCATTTTGAATCGAAAGGCATCGAGAGAGAATTACCCTAAGGGGTGCGTGTGTGAGAGAAGTGTGTCAAATTCAGATATTTTATCTTGAAAATTAGTGTGAGCTATGTCCAATTATTATCTTGCCATACACGCCTAATTACTAGCAATTGATAAGGGTGCGGAAAGTAAAATGCGGAATGTAAAGGTGCGGAAAATAAACCTACGCTATTACATGGCTTTGGGGCGTATACATAATTTAACTTATGGAAAATAAAAGCCTAATTTAAACTATTACATCCCATATATTACATTATTGGAAAAAAAACGATGGAAATAAACGTCCGAATCAACTGTGAAAGAATAAGAAAATCGGGAAATATGATGAAATTGAAATAAGAGAAAATGTTAGAAAAAATGCAATTTTTAATATGAGAAAATTAATATATGCTGGAAATAAGATAAATAAGTTAAAATAATTTTTTGGGATTTTTTGGAAAAGGTTTAATAATTAAAATGCAATTAATAATGATTTAAATGCAAAAATAAAAATAAAATAAATATGCATGCAAAAATTATATTTTTTTATTTATTAAATTAAATAAAGATTTTTATGAAAATAATGTAAAAAGAAAAATAATTTTGGTAATTTTTTAATGCATAAATAAAATCATGAAAACAATTAAAAATGCATGAAATATATTAAATAAATAAGAAAAATATGAAAAGTTTGAAAACTATGTAAAAAAACAAATGGTCTTGCCAGGATTCGAACTGGAGACCTTGGCTTCACAGCATCCATGCCTTGCCATCTGAGCTAACGCGCGCGTGTGTTTGAAACCTGGAGCGAATGGATTACAAGCACGCGTCTCCTCCCTATTGCCTCGTCTCCGCGCCAAACTTCATCTTCTCCGATTCAAATTTTTGAAAACTCAGCGTCGGCCTTGGCTCGACGCTACAACCCTGGCAAAATCAAAAATCACACACAAGTAATATAAATAAATTCTAAGACCATGGTTCGATTGGAAACATCATTCCGAATGCAACAGTACTAGTCTCGAGGTCCAATTTTTCCTATTTCGTGAAACCCTAAAACGGCACAGGAAACCCTAGTTATGGCAAGTATCGATCCCGGCCATGGAAACTCAATCAAACTATGCAGAAAGCTTGCAAACTTCCATCTAAACACAAAACAAACCACAAAACATGTTAAAAATGCATGAGAATTAAAATACGATTTTGAAATTTTCTTGAACAAACCGATTTCGGATTCTTTGATTCTTGATGGTTTTAAGCAATGTGAGGGTCTGGATCGATTCAGGAGATGTCAAGCAATGTGTTGGACACCTCAAAAACGATTGAAAACGGCCGGAAGTAGGGTTTGTACTTGCTTGTGCACCACGGTTTTTTGAGCTTTGGAATAGGGTTTGTGGAGCAATTTTTTCGTTCTTTCTTGATAGGTATGCATCATATATTTATACTGGATGGATTTGGGATTGAATTTGGAAAGAATCAATCAATATTCAATGGAAATCAAATTTGATATTTCCATGAAAATCAAATCTTTAAAGCTTGATCAATTTCAATCCAATCTTGCCTTTCTTGCTCCAATTTTGAATTTGCTGGCATTTGTGAGTTACTTGGACCTTAAGGAAAGAATAAAATCAATCTTTGCCATTAATTTCAATTTTATAATTTATTTTAAGATTTAATTTGCATTTAAATGAATAAATTACAAATTAAATAGAAAAATAAATCAAAAATTCGTGGCTTTGGGCTTGGACACTCCTAATTGCTTGAGGAACAAGTTAGGATGAAGAAAAAGTAGGCCCATTTGCAAAAGATTTGATCTTTTGAAGTATCTCTCTTCGTGCATTCTTCCAAAATTGCCCAACTTGTAGATGGTGTAACTTGCTCAATTTTCCACATTTTTGAGTGTTCTTGGACTTTTTGGAAAGCTCTAAGAGTCCTCTAACCAATGTCTTTGGTCTCATCTCAATTGGAGTTACCATGCTCAAAATATCTTCAAAACAAAAAGTTGACTTTTTGTTGACTTTGAAAATGACCTGTAATGTTTTGAGCTATACCTCTCAAATGAAGCATTTTTTGGACATTCTTGTGAGACATGAAGTTGTAGAGAATTGAATTTCCTTCAAAACAAGAGGTGGTGGAAAAATTTCGAGAAAGTATGAGAAAGTTATGATCATCAAAGTTCATTGACTTTTCATCTAGAAACCTAATTTAGAAAGTTTGACTTTTGGGCAAATCTTGAGTTTTCTTGATGAATCATGATCAACCCTTGATCAAATGATGAATGTAACTTCAAAATGAGGATGTTGACCAAAAATCGAAGTTTTGGTATGTTGACCACGTTGACTTTTTGTCCAATACACCGATTTTCAACCATCTGAGCAATTGTCTGAGGAAACTTGACTTGTGAGGCTTGAAACTTGACATGGAGAATCTTTGAAGCATATGAGGAGGCATGAAGGCCATTGAAGATGTTGGAAATCCATCTTGACTTGAGAGATACCAAACCCTAGTTTGGGTTGATTGTCTAGGAGAGAGTTTGTCTGATCAACTCTTGAGGAATCCTTGAGTATGGATGTATGAAATCTCTTGAGTAGATGGAGGGCAAATTTTGGGGTATGACAGGTATCCATTTACTGAAAATTTCAAAATTTTCGATGCGATTTACCTGAGATTTTAAAAATTCTGGTAATTTTATAAAATTCATTACACGTACCGGAAATTTCACAAATTTTCGATAGAAAACCAATATCGAATATTTCAAATTTCCGGTGTGTGCCGGAAATTTCCTTAAAACCTTAAATCTCCGATATGACAAATTAAATTTTATATCTTTTTGGCACTGAAATCGGTAGCTTCAACTTCTTCTACGAATTCATGTACTGATCTTACGCAATAATTCATCACAAATACAATATGTTTACTTGACTTCATACACTTTTTTTTGTTTTTATAAATTGATGAAGTTATCTAATTACACGCTTTTGTGATTGCCATATTTTTGAATCACGAGATAAGGTTCTGGAATGGGCACAGTCAATTGGAAAAACTAATGGTGGCGTTGTTGTTACAATTCGATTCGATTCTGCTAATGGACTGTGAGAGGAAGGATAAATTGATTATGGGTTGTGATAGAGGAGGAAATTACAAAAAGAAAAATGAAGTTGCGGCCCCTTCTGATGGAAATTATACTATGAAGCTTATATACCCATTTAGGCTAAGATCTGTTCCGAGTGGTATTAGTTGGAAGGTGGTGGTTACACATGGGATGCCCAATTATAAACTAGATAAGGATTTGGTAGGCCATGACGTCTTGAGCCGTCTAAAATAGGATGAAAGAAAGTTTGTGAGTGACATGACGAAGTATAACATGACACCAAGGTACGTCATTTCTGATTTGAAAGACAAAGACCCATCAAATCTCACGAGTATTACCTAGATATATTGAGCTAGAGCAACATATAAAATGGGCAAGAGAGGTGTAATGACAGAAATACAAATATCATTGAGCCTTATTCACCAAGAGAAATACACATGTTGGTCTATAAATAAGGAGAATTCAAATATTGTGGTTGATATCTTCTTGACACACCGTGACTCTGTCAAGTTGTTGAATATGTTTCCTCTGGTGTTGATTTTTTACTGCACATACAAAATAAATAGGTAAGAATTTTAATTTTAATTTCGCCCATATTAAAAATATGTTAAATGAGATAGTTGTTGAATGCATTTTTTAATCATGCAGGCACCAACTACCATTGCTTGAGATTGTTGATGTTGTATTTTTGGAACATGGAAGGGAGGAGAACTTCACATGGGCACTACAAAAGCTTAAAGAGTTGTTATATTCTGAGAAGTTGCTACCACATGTCATGGTGACAGACCAGGAACTTGCATTAATGAATGCCATTGATTTTGTGTATCCAAATGCGTCTCATTTTCTATGTACGTTTCATATTTCAAAAGACGTTAGTATGAAATGAAAAGAGTATGTGAAATCAGAAAGACAAGAACATATCATGGATCAATAGAATAATATGATGTATTCAAATACATAAGACAAATTTGATGTACACTTGAACCACTTCAAGAGTGTATGTGGTGATATTCCATCATTTGTCAAGTATATGAAAGAAACATGGTTAACACCATATAAAGAAAGATTTGTTGCTGCATGGACTAACAAAATCACTTGTTTAGGGAACACAACATCAAACAAGTACATTCTTCTAACATAAAGTATGTTTATGCTTAGAAATTAATTTATTTGAGTTTTTTATATAATGTGTTCATGATTTTTAGGGTGTAGTATTCACATTGGAGACTGAAAACATGTTGACTACAAATCATGGTGATTTATGTGCAAGTTGGGATGATGTGAATACAATGTTGAAGTTGCAGCTAGGTTCCATAAGAGTGTTATTTCAAAAAAGTATCATCAATATTGAGCGTTGGTATAACACCTCACTCTATTCTAAATTGCACAATTTTGTTTCAAGACCGTGTATACAACTCATTAGAAAGAAACTAGAAAGAGTCAAATTTGTTGGTGCGAGCAAGGAGAGGTGTGGTTGTTACATTAGAACAACACATGAGTTACCATGTACGTACGTGTCAGCTCGCTGGTTACTATATTCTAGGCACACCTATACCTTTGGAAATAATTCGTGTATTTTGAAAGAAATTGAAAATTTCAGAACATGATGTGAGTCCTGGTGAGAGCAAGTGAGATTTAGAAGAGGAGTGCGAAGACTTGAAGAGACAACTCAGTACTTTAGATATTATGGGTCAAATGGTGTTGAATAAAAAAGTTCGTGATCTAACTTATCCATCCACAACTAAATGTGTCAACCACCGGTGAAATACAAGCCAAAGAAAGAAGTTAAGAAGAGTAGAAAAGGTGCGGAAAATGATGTGCATCGTGATCCAAGTCAGTGAGAATATGCTAATGCTTCGCAGGAGAGTCAAACTACAAAGAGATCACACACACAACCAAGTGAGAGTTAATCGTCAACCATTTCGATTGGTAAGCAACCTTCTACCAAATCTGCAAAAGGCAAGTACTTGTCATAATTCCCTATTTTCTTTCGTCCATACATCAATGACATTATTGATGTTGAACCAGATGAAAACTGTGTTTTTCGTTGTATTTCATCTGCATTAGGATGGAGGCAAGATGCCGGAGACAGTTGGATACTCAAATTTATCAACATAACGAATTGTATTCCGATTTGTTCTATGACACTATCTCTTATGTTAGGAATTCATTACTCATAAAATACTTGGGTGCTCAGGATAAGGAGAAATGAATGCCGATTCCAGATATGGGTTACCCTATTGCTTCTATATATAGTGTTGTATTTGTTTCTCTTTCCATGAGACTTAGCATAACATTTTTCCCGCTTTTCATAGCTCCACCTTGTACACGAGTCGTCATACAATCATTTATATTGGTTCTGTCAACGATAGTCATTGGGTTTTGATAAAATTGAAACCTGATTGTCCACTGTCTCCTGTCACTAAGCGTTGAAGGGAGAATTGTTCTGAGGCTACAAAAGGACGGGAATCAACATATGCGGGTCGGTTCAGACATTGGACAAAATTGTCTAGGGAGTGTATGTAGTTTTTTTTGTAATGCATATATATATATATATATATATATATATATATATATATAACATTTATTCTATTTAAATATTAAGACGGTTCATTTATTTCATGGTATATTTTATTCAAGTATAAGTTTAAAAAAAAGAAGAAAAAAATTAAGTCCCAGTATTATCGAAAATTTGAAATTTCTAGTATTTTTCATATATTGAAATTTTCAAATTTCAGGAATTTTTTGAAAAGAAGTCACATCGGAAATTTGAAATATCTGGTATTTTTTCATATATCGGATATTTAAAATTTCCGATATTTATTTTAAATGATTCTACTTATCGGAAATTTGAAATATCTGGAACCGAAAATTTTAAATTTCCAATATGTAGCATCAGGCACGGTAAATTGGAAAATCCAACAAAATTTCCGGTATTCATATGAAATTTCTAGTACGATACTAAATTTTTTTTAAAAATTGATATTTTACAAGGATAATTTGGTAAAAATGCCATACATGGGGGAGGGGGTGGCATGTATAAAACGGGGTTGGCAAGGTAAATTCTCTAGTTTTAAGTTACTTTCTCTTTAAGACAAAACCCAAAATACAAAAGCCCAAAATAACTATTTAGACCTAAATCGAAATCGATGTGAAGCAACCTGCTTCGACACTTCGAGAGTTACATACAACTCAACAGACTAAACTTTTCGACTGACCTTATATTGAACAACAACTTACTTTGAGACAAGAAATTACACTTTTAACAAGAAAGACCTAATATTATAACTTTTAATTATTCATGTTTTTGTTGTCTATTTCTTTCATTATGAGAAGAGTAGTTTGCAATTCCATCATATCTTAACAATCCAGAATCATTGTACCATGACAAATCATTGCATATTCCATTGCTACAAGTGCTTTTTTACACCGGTTAAACCCATACATACCGAGAATTTGTAATACACATTAAGTCATCCAAAAATAATAAATTAAAAAAGAAACAAGCAAATCAAAATGAAACATTACACAACAGTAAAACCACCAAAGCAAGGAGTACTGTTGTTGTTGATCCAACCATAGCATTTCGCTCAGCAGAATCTGTCTCGATCATGATTCTAAATTTGCAAGTTCCAAATGAAGGATCTTTATCAGTGATCATGGAAAGTCCAGGAAATTTGCATGCACTATCCATCTGGTCATTCACTTGGTAATAGCTGTTAAATGCATAAGAGATATTTCCTTTCACATCTAAATTACCACATGATGTTCCATATCCAAGACTTGTACAATCAGCATTTTGACAGGCATATGACACACTTGGTGCCAATTGATCACTATTAAGGTTTGCTGATGGTTTCAACACACACCACTTTTTCTCCAAATGTTCGACGCCGCTAGCTGCCACCAATCCATTCGCCCGGCCTGTTCCGAGATTGAGTTGGTACTTGGGCTGTCCGTCTAAGTAAAACAACCCCCAATGGCGTTCGAAGTTCCCGGGCTGAATGCTCTTATTATCTTCATCTATGAAGCTAAACAAGTAGGCATCAATAGGATTAGGCCTCATCGGTGTTCCCTTGCCGGAAACATATCTCGACATAAAGCCTTGGTTAAAGCGTTGTGCACTTTGAAGATTTGCATTTCTGTCTCCATCAGTTGGCCATCCAATTTCCCCAACAATTATAGGTAAGTTTCCGAAACCGTGTTTCTGCAGTGCCCATACTAGTGTATCATGGTTAGCATCAAACACATTATCGTAGATCTTTCCATTGTCATTTATAGCAGATTGAAAGCCATTGAAAAAAGCATAATCGACAGGGAAGCTAGGATCCAAGTAGAGACTGATAAAAGGATATATGTTTACGGTAAAAGGAGCTCCGTTGTCGCTCAAGAACTTGACTATCTGCAGCATGAGGTTGTTGATATTCGGCCTGAAATCACCATCGGATGGATTACTTGTTGAGCTTTCATACACATCCGCGTTTAATGGGACGGTAACTTTGACTCGAGTACTCAAACCGGCTTTTGTAAGAGCTGCCTGGATGTTTTGCAGAGCTGGGAGTGTAGTGGCTTCAAAAGTGCCATTGTATGTTGACAGAAATGGTTCATTCCCCACCGCAACATACCTTGTAAAAACCACGAGAGATAAATGTGAATGTACTATAGAAGTGGCAAAATGTAAAATGTAGTTGTTGATTTTACAATCAGTATTGTCAAACAAAATAGCAGGAAAATAAAGTAACATAACGATTAAGTTACACTGAAATCCTCTGACAGAAAGTTAGCATAACAATATTTCTAAATTCTAAGGTTAGAGAGAGCAAATATTCAAATCTACTTCCTATGAGTTCTAAAGACATACTATTTCCAACAAAATTTGAACATCGGGTGGATATAATTAGTTCAGAGCACATGATTGACAAAAAGTTTCCAACATCAATGATTGTGTTCTGTGCCCGCTATGTAGGACTCAGCTACGTGGATAAGACAACATTTTTAAGTGATCATAAATGAATTAGTAAACTTGTTTTTTACAAGAGAAACCTAAGCGCCAATGTAACAAAAATTTGGTCGTCTATATGGGGACGGCTTATTCTTATATTCTTCATGTCTAGCAATATATGGACGCACACAAACACACACAGACATAGACAATTGAAGACACACATAAGAAACAGTGAAACACACAACATAGGTCCATAACAAGTTTACTCAAACAGAAAGGACTACATATGAATAACAAACAATAATACAACTGGTGCTTCATCTTCTGCTCGGTATTTGTCAGACTACGTATCAATAAAGAGTGATATTAGTTTTTGATATTTGAACTTTAGTTTGTTTACATACATAGATGAACATGAAAATTGAGGAAATTGGGATATTAAAAACAAGCAAAAGACATATGCATTCAAAGTACATTGTCAATAATCGAAGCTTTCATGCATATTACTAGGTAGTGGACAATGAGAGATTCAACTGTCTTCGCAAAGAATAAGGAAAAGGTAGAAAGAGTCTTCGGACCGTGACAAAACACTCATTGAACCCCAAAATCTAATGCAAATTCATTGCATACTCCACGACAAAAATATAAATAGTAAGGACACATAATCTCCTTTCACTGGAACCCTCTTCTGTTTTGGTTGCAGTGTTTTTATCCATCACCGAACATCTCCACAATCCTCAAAACGTAATAGTACATAACAAATCCCTCTAATACACAAAATAAGTAACCAAACCAGAAGCATAATTAAATCAAAAACTGATATCTGCAGCATACACTGCTTGACAACAAGAGATCAGATAACCCGTCAATATCACAAACAAGTAGAAATTATTAAATACAACTTGTTTTCGGAGACCCTGTAAATTAATTGGAGTTTAACCATGACAAAACTAATAAAAGTCTATTTAACCACAATTTAACCGTAACATACATTTTGAGACCATATTTAACCACACTTAAATTTTGGGTCATGTGCAGTAGCCCGTCTTGCATGTCCTCAAAGACGCCCTGACTCTAACTACATATACTCAATTGGAACCTCACATCTCAAACTTAGTTTTTTGTTTTGCAAATATGAGACTAAACATAGAACAAGAAGCAAGTCTTATCCCACTAAGTTGTGTCAGGTACATGAATCAAGTTTCGCCCTATTCATAACCATGCTTCTAACAAGGAAAAAAACAAAACCCTAACATGTATAGTACCTGATGTCAACACCGCCAGAAGAAACATGAGCAGAAACATTCTTAGAAACCCATTTTTCAGCAGCTTGAATACTATTAGCAAGTGTATAAAGCATGTCATTAGGAATCCCCACCATAACCTGAATACCAGATTTCTTAAGCGCGTCTAAGATATTGGGATCAGCATCAAACAGCTTCACCTTCTGAATCCCATTATCTTTCAGCATTCTCACAACCGTAGTAGGTGACAAAAGATGCGTACATTGAGTACCCCAGTTTACGCCGATTCCACTCACACAACACGGTAAAAGCACGTTAAAGAACAAGATAACAACAACAACAGCAACAACACAACGCATAGTGAAGTTTTCAGCTCTCACTCTCAGAAACACTTAGAGAGAGAGAAAGGTTGGCATAAAGTGGAAGAGATGAAAGTTAAGGGAAAGTAAAGTAAGATTTGTTTTACAACACGGAGGATGATAGATGAAGTGGGAAAGTGAGGGAGGATTTAGATGAAGTTGAAAGTGCTTTTTGAGTTAAGCTGCTTTTTGCATTTAACTTAACCAAAGTGATGAGTGAGTGAGTAAGTGAGATAGATAATGAGAATCTTTTTCCTTTTCCTTTGGTAGTGTAGTGTGTGTACCAGTAACTCAGTGACAGAGTATAAAAAGAAATAAATTGAAATGAATTTGAACTAAGTGCTTCTTTCACAACAATGTGGGGGCAGGGATTGTTTCTCTTTGTCCGGAAACTTATCGTTTTTCTTTAGTTTAACTATCCTTCACTTATTTCACAAATTTTAAATACACTTTTTTTTGGATTAAATGTGATTTTATCCTTTTAAATTATGAAATTTCCTTTTTAATCCTTATAAATTTTAAAAGATTCATATTTAATTTTTCTTGTTTAAAATTTAATAAATAAATATTTTATAATATTTCAAATATTTATGTAAAAATTATTAAAAATTTAATAGTAATTAAATATTTTTCAAAATTTTTAAAAATAACATGGCTTAAAATTATCAATATAAATTTTATAGGAATCAAAATATATTATTTTTTTAACATAAACTACAAAATTAAATTTGAGATATTTATAAAGACAAAAATATATTTAATTCTTTTTTCTTAATAAAACATATTAATATGTTATTGTTCAATTAAGTATCCAACTATCAACCTCTTAAAATGATAGCAATACATTCTTTCAATAATAGTTTTTCGTATGCATAAATGCAATTTTGGTCCCATTAGTTTTAAAATTCTAAAGTTTAAGACCTTCTAGTTTAAAAGTTAGGTTTTTGGTCCCTCTAGTTTATTAGAGTTGGAATTTTTGCAGTCCCCCTCCATGTGGCTGTGAGTTTGATGACTTGGCAAGGTGATTTTTGTCCATGTCTTATAATTCCAAAAATTAAATAATTTGTAATTATACTGAAAAATTAAAAAATATTTTTTAAAATTGTTAAATAGAATTGGGGCTTAATTACAGCAACCATGTGCCCTAATTCACCATCTTCTCTTTGTCTTCCTTCTTAATTCAACAGCTTCTCTTTGTCTTCTACAACCAATCAACGCGACGAGCAATGACGAGATAGTGAAGATGACGAATCCAGAAGTCAAGTTTTCAATGAGGTATGTTATCCATCGTTTTCTCTAAACTTTCACATTGTTGTCTGTTGTGGTGGGTCACCGTTATTGTTGTTGTCGTTCTTGTCTGTGTTGGTGGTTCACTGTCCTCGTTCTTGTCTTTTTGGTGGTCCACCATTATTAAAGTAGTATTTAAGTTTTAGTTTATTATAAATTTCGTTCTTGTCTTTTTTAATGGTTTTTGTTTATTATAAATTTCAGGTCAGCTAAGGAAACTTTAGTTAGGTTAAAACTACATCATAGGGGTAGATTTGTAAGTAACCCAATTCATTTGTATGTTGGTGGTGAGGTAACAAAAATGGATTGGAAGTTTGATGTGGATTATATGTCCTACATGGATATGGAGCGAATCATTAAAGAACAGGGATATGTAGACATAGGGCAATTATGGTATAAGAACCCTAGATTCAGGTTTAGTCGTGGTCTTAGGCCGTTAAACAATGATAAAGATTGTCTGCAGTTTGCCCAATATGTTGTAGGTTACGAACTGATGGATGTTTATGTTGAGCACAAAGTTTCTGCTCCTGTAATTGTAGATCCTAGTGAGTTAGACAAAGTCAATAATGATGATGATGATTAAATAATTGGTGAGAGTAACCCTGTTGTGACTGAGCCTGTAAATGATGAGGATGAACCTTATATGTTTGAGGCTTATGAGGAGAGTAACCCTGTTGTGACTGAGCCTGTAAATGATGAGGAAAGAAATCCTATTATTACTGATCCTGCTAATGAACCTTATGTATCTGATGCTGTTGAGGAGAGAGAACCTATTGTTACTGATCCTGCTAATGAACCTTATGTGTCTGATGCTGCTGAGGAGATGAAGCCTATTATTAATGAGCCTGCTAATGATGAGGATGAACCCTATGTGACTGAGCCTGCTAATGTTGAGGAGAAGGAGCCTGATGAGGCTGAACCTGCTATGGATGAACCTGATATTAATGGGTCAGATGTGAGAGGTGAATTAAGTGAGGATGGTAACTATTGTGATGATAGTGAAGATTGTGATGAGATGGATTTGACAACAATTCTGCCTAATGAGACTTTAGGTGAGGAGATTGATTCTAGTGAAATACCATTGCCTAATGAAGATGTAGATGATGAAGAGGATGAGGATCATTTATACACACACCCTGGTAGTGATGATGAAGATGTTCCTGAAAAGTTTCCAACATATAAAAGTGGTGAGGGATGTGTATTCAAGCTAGGCATGATGTTTACAAATAAGGATACAATAAGAGATGTTATCAAGGGTATGGGATGGAAAATTAGAAGAATATATATATTAAGAAGAATGATGCTAAGAGGATTGTAGTTAAGTGCATGGGTGACTACAAGTTTTACTTAAGGTTGAGTATGAGGAATGGACAACAATATTGGCAAATAGTTAGTTATGAGAGTGAACATACTTGTTATAGGACTGCAAACAATAGAAATGCTAAGACACACTAGCTTGCTATAAGGTTTGCTAATGTATTAAGACACAATCCATAAATGAAGCCAACTGATCTAGTGGCTGAAGCACTGTAGAGATGGGGAGTGAAGATATCATCTAATCAATCATACATGGCAAAAAAGAGGGCTTTAGACATTATTCAAGGTGCTGGACTTGACCAGTTTAAGCACTTGAGAAGCTATGCAGAGGAGCTTTTAAAGTCCAATCCCAAGAGTACAGTTGTTATAAAATATGTAGAGAACAATGGTAATCATGCTTTTGAAAGGATATATTTGTCTGGAAGCATGTAAGTTAAGTTTTGCCAACTATTGTAGACCAATGATTGAATTGGATGCTTGTTTTTTGAAAATGGAGTATGGTTGGAAATTGATGGTTGTTGTAGGCAGGGATGGGAATAACCAGATATATCCAATTACATACGTCGTGGTTGAAGCTGAAACCAAAGACTCATGGGAATGGTTCTTGCATTTACTTCTAGCAGATTTAGGTGCATTTAATGATAGATGCTATGGTTTTATTTCTGACCAACAAAAGGTAATACATATTTATGCTATGGTTTTCTTTCATTGTTGGTAATGGTTTCCTTTCATTGTTGTTAATGCTGAATTTTTTTGTCAATGTATGCCAGGGGTTGGTACCTGTTATCCAAGGCTTAAGTGCCCATGTGAAGACGAGATGATGTGTCAAATATCTATATGGCAATTGGAAGAAGAAGCATACAGGTTTGGATCTAAAATAAACCATGTGGGCAGCAGCTAGAGCAACTTCAATACCACTATGGACAAGATCAATGGAGAAATTAAAGTTACAAAAAGAAGAGGCATGGAAGGACATGAATGAAATACCTGCAAAATTTTGGACAAGATCTTACTTCAAGACATATTCAAAATATGATATTCAGGTAAATAACATGTGTGAGGCTTATAACAGGGCAATCTTGGAGTATCGAGACAAGCCTATCATAACCTTGTTGGAGGGAATCAAACATTACATCACAAAGAGGATAACAAAACAAAAGACATTGCTGCAAGGATATACAGGAGAGATATGTCCCAGAATATAGATGTTGCTTGAGAAGAATAAAAAAGAAGCACAATAATGGACTCTAACTTGGCATGGTGATGATGATCTCTCAGTTTTTGGAGTGACCAATAAAGTTGATACTTACTGTGTGGATCTTAACAAGGCATCATGTAGTTGTAGGAAATGGGATTGTCTGAAATACCCTGCTGTCATGTGATTTCATGTATTTGGAATATAAGGAAAAAGCTTGAAAACTATGTCTTTTCTTATTACAGGTTAAATTTATGATTACTCTGCATATGATCCAATTGTCTGGAATACTCTGATTCATCCTATGACTGTGTTTCTATTTTATGCAGCAAAGTGACATTTGAGAAGACATATGCAAATATTGTATTTCCAACAAATGGGCCACAAATATGGAATAATGTTGATCATGTGCCCATTTGTCCTCCTATCATGAGAAGGGCAATTGGACGTCCAAAGAAGATGAGAAACAAGTTTGCCGACGAGCCTAAGAACCATCATGTGCTCCCAAGAAAATTTGCGTCAGTCACATGTAACAAATGTGGACAAGTTGGCCACAACAAAAGATCTTGCAAGGGTAAAAGGGCTGCTGATAGGGCAATACCAAAGGGAGGGAACAAAGTTAAAAAGGCAAAGACTACTAAGACAACAACTACTACAAAGAAGGCCACAAAGACAACAAAGACAACAAAGAAGGCCAAATAATCTCAAGTTAAAATTGGGCAGGGATCTCAAGCTCCACAACCTACCCAAGATTAGATGGTGCATTAGGAACCTGTGTTTTGTATTGATCTTGTTTTGTATTCAACCTGATCATGTATGGAACCTATTATGGTCCTGTAATATTTTGGTCATTAGGAACCTCTTTAGTTATGTCAACCTGTTTTAGTCATTATGGTCATATTAGAAACCTGTTATGGTTATTCTAAACCTGTATTGGAACCTCTTATTCACAAGGTTTACATATTATGCAACAGATATATTATGGTTAAATGTTATTGGAACCTTGTATGGTTAACTGTTATTGGAACCTTGTATGGTTAACTATTATGTTTAACTGTTATTGAAACCTTGTATGGTTAACAGTTTAGGGAAAATAAAATATACCTTGTACATTCCACACCCATAGAAGCGACGTCCAGGGTTTGATTTCGTCCACGTCGTCATCAGTGGAACATCAACTCCACATAAGCATTTGTTTCTCACAACACGGTTCATGTAGCTAGTAGAAGAGACTGATTTCTGAGACATTGTATTGTTGACGAACTGATGAAGGATTGTATGCACGATGAAGGACGAATGCAGGTTGGTCGTGTATGAGATGCTCGTGTATGAGGATCACGTGGAGAAGTTGCTGCTGGTGAATTAGGTTAATTAAGCCCCAATTCTATTTAACAACTTTAAAAAATATTTTTTTATTTTTTAGAATAATTACAAATTATTTAATTTTTGAAATTATATGACATGGACAAAAATTACCTTGCCAAGCCATCAAACTCACATACATGGAGGTCCAAAAATCTGACCTTAAACTTTATAATTTTAAAACTAGGGAGACCAAAAATGCATTTAAATATAATTTACATTATTAAAAGAGTATTGTAGCCAAATCCTAGTATATGCCCTATAAAGTAGATATTAATATGATAGTGGTAGTAAAATAGAAAGTTAGTTGTCTATATCATTACTAATTATTATTCAATTTAATACTATATATATATATATATATATATATATATATATATATATATATATAATTTAATCATCTTAAATAATTATACAAAAATAATAATAAAAAAATTAGTGAAATAAAGAAAGAAAAAAATTGACATTTGAATTTTGATCTCTTAAGTAAAGACAATTATTTATTAAAATTAAAATTGATATTGTGTTAATAATGATTCATTCATTTTCAGAAGAATTTAATAATATTTTGTTAATTTTATAATTATGGACCATTTTTTTAATAATTATAAATTATTTTGAAATAACTATGGACTATATTTTAATAACTATAAAACAATTATGTTTTTATGTTGAAACTAAATTTTGTGTTTTAAAAATTCAACATTTTTTTATGTTTTTTCATTACATTAGTGGTTAAATTTTTTTTACTAATACTTAAATAAATAAAAAATAGAAGAAAAACAAAAAATAAAAAGTGAGAAAATGGGAAACCAAAAAATCATGTTTGCTTGCAAGGATAACCAAAAAATCATGCGTGATTTCAAGTGAAAACAGTTATGTTAAACTAGAATTAGCCATTATTATTCTACTAACATGTCATACACTTTTTAGACTTGGTCTTTTATATTAAATTAATTTTTTATTAAATATATCTCAGTTTTCCTACTATATGCATGTTTTAGATGTTGTATTTATATGACATAATATTTTTATTCATTATATTTTTTAGCAACCTACATTTCATAAATAACTCTATTGATATTATATGAATACTTAGAAATATATGCTTTTTTTGTAACTGAAATGCATTGATGTTTTACATATATTATAATTGACACATGTGTAAAGCATTTTTTATATTTTTATAAATATGTTTTGCAATTATGTTATTGCATTTAACATTAAGATTTACTGTTTTTCAGATGAACAACTACAGATCTTCAATGAAATTATGGAAGCTGTCGTTGCACAAAATGGAGGGGTATTTTTTTCATATGGTTATGGTGGAACCGGTAAGACATTTATGTGGAAGACACTATCAGCAGCTTTGAGATCAAATCGTGACATTGTCTTGAATGTTGCGTCAAGTGGGATTGCAAGTCTACTTTTACCAGGTGGAAGAACAGCCCATTCAAGGTTCAAAATTCCTGTTCCTTGTACTGAGTCATCAATTTGTGACATTGCCAAAAAATCTGATCTTGCTGGGTTATTGGAAAAAACAAAATTGATGATTTGGGATGAGGCTCCTATGGCTAACAAGTTCTGCTTTGAAGCACTTGACAAGTCTTTGAAAGATATAATGGGTGATGGTGAGGTTGGTTGTGACAAGATTTTTGGAGGCAAGGTAGTTGTGTTTGGTGGAGATTTTCGACAAATTCTCCCTGTTGTACCAAGAGGAAGTAGGTCTGATATAGTGCTTTCAACAATTAATGCTTCCTATATTTGGGACCACTGCAAGGTTCTAACACTGACCAAAAATATGCGTTTGCAAACTGGATCAGAAAATAACAATGCCGAAGAGATTGAGAATTTTTCTAAATGGATTTTACAAGTGGGAGATGGTAAAATATCTGAACCCAATGATGGATATGTTGATATTACTATTCCTCCTGAATTAATTCTTTCTGATTATTTGGACCCAATTGAGAAGATTGTTACAAGCACTTACCCAAATCTCATTGAACATTTCAAGGATTCTAATTATCTATAAAGTCGAGCTATTTTAGCTTCAACAATAGAGATTGTTGATGACATAAACGACTACATTACAAATCTACTACCAGGTTCGAATAACATGTCTTATGCTAATAAAAATTGAACTTTCGTGTTATTATTATATTCATGTCATTCATATTTTTATTAAACGCAGGTGATGTAAAGGATTATCTGAGCAGTGATTCAATAGACCGATCTGAAGCTAACGACAATGAAGCCTTTGAGCATTTAACTCCTGAATTCTTAAATTGTTTAAAAACATCGGGTTTACCAAGTTATTCTTTGAAATTAAAGATTGGGACAACAATTATGCTCATAAGGAATTTGGATCAATCTGAAGGTTTATGCAATGACACAAGATTAACAGTAACTAGGTTTGCCAATCACGTCATTGAGGCTTGCATTATTTCTGGTACCCATATTGGTAACACAATTTACATCCCAAGGATGTCATTGTCTCCTTCACAATCTCCTTGTCCATTCAAGCTTATTAGAAGACAATTCCCAATTATTATATCTTTTGCCATGACTATAAACAAATCTCAAGGCCAATCTTTGGATTTTGTTGGTTTATATCTGCCAAAAGACGTCTTTAGTCATGGACAATTATATGTTGCCATGTCTAGAGTGAAAAGCAAGTCAGGTTTGAAGATTTTAATTCACAACAAAGACAAACTCCCATTAGATCATACAACCAATGTGGTCTTTAAGGAGGTCTTCCACAATGTTGTCTAGGTAAAGTTTCTTACTCTTTTTATATTTCATTTTTATATTTATCTACCTGTTTCTCTACGAATTCTTGCGTAATGTTATTATTATTCCATAAACACTTACCACAATATACAAAGTTTTAATATTCAAATTTCTATTATCAGCAGGCCGGAACAACATTTCTATCTCCATGAAATACACAATATGGGGGATGATTACTTTCAAGCGGAAAAAACATTTCTTCATCTATGTTATTCTTTTTGTTAGGGATTTTATGGACCTACCTTTGTAATGTCTTCTTTATTTTGATTTCTATTTACTATTATTTTTAATTTTTAAGTAACATTTCATTTCATTTTTTGGTGGGTAATTATTTATCCTATAATTTAAATATTTCCTTTTTTTTATTTCTATTTACTATTATATTCTAATTACTACCTTACATTTTATTTTATTACAAATACTAGATAATATTTTTCTTATAATAAGCGTATCGGACTTGTCTCGACTAGTTATTTATTAAAATTAAAATTGATATTGTGTTAATAATGATTCATTCATTTTCAGAAGAATTTAATAATATTTTGTTAGTTTTATAATTATGAACCATTTTTTAATAATTATAAATTATTTTGAAATAACTATGGACTATATTTTAATAACTATAAAACAATTATGTTTTTATGTTGAAACTAAATTTTGTGTTTTAAATATTCAACATTTTTTTATGTTTTTTCATTACATTAGTGGTTTAATTTTTTTTACTAATACTTAAATAAATAAAAAATAGAAGAAAAACAAAAAACAAAAAGTGGGAAAATGGGAAACCAAAAAATCATGTTTGCTTGCAAGGATAACCAAAAAATCATACGTGATTTCAAGTGAAAACAGTTATGTTGAAATAAGATTAGCCATTATTATTCTACTAGCATGTCATACACTTTTTAGACTTGGTCTTTTATATTAAATTAATTTATTATTAAATACATTTCAGTTTTCCTACGATATGCATGTTTTAGATGTTGTATTTATATGACATAATATTTTTATTCATTATATTTTTTAGCAACCTACATTTCATAAATAACTCTATTGATATTATATGAATACTTAGAAATATATGCTTTTTTTGTAACTGAAATGCATTCATGTTTTACATATATTATAATTGACACATGTGTAAAGCATTTTTTATATTTTTATAAATATTTTTTGCAATTATGTTATTGCATTTAACATTAAGATTTACTGTTTTTCAGATGAACAACTACAGATCTTCAATGAAATTATGGAAGCTGTCGTTGCACAAAATGGAGGGGTATTTTTTTTATATGGTTATGGTGGAACCGGTAAGACATTTATGTGGAAGACACTATCAGCAGCTTTGAGATCAAATCGTGACATTGTCTTGAATGTTGCGTCAAGTGGGATTGCAAGTCTACTTTTACCAGGTGGAAGAACAGCCCATTCAAGGTTCAAAATTTCTGTTCCTTGTACTGAGTCATCAATTTGTGACATTGCCAAAAAATCTGATCTTGCTGGGTTATTGGAAAAAACAAAATTGATAATTTGGGATGAGGCTCCTATGGCTAACAAGTTCTGCTTTGAAGCACTTGACAAGTCTTTGAAAGATATAATGGGTGATGGTGAGGTTGGTTGTGACAAGATTTTTGGAGGCAAGGTAGTTGTGTTTGGTGGAGATTTTCGACAAATTCTCCCTGTTGTACCAAGAGGAAGTAGGTCTGATATAGTGCATTCAACAATTAATGCTTCCTATATTTGGGACCACTGCAAGGTTCTAACACTGACAAAAAATATGCGTTTGCAAACTGGATCAGAAAATAACAATGCCGAAGAGATTGAGAATTTTTCTAAATGCATTTTACAAGTGGGAGATGGTAAAATATCTGAACCCAATGATGGATATGTTGATATTACTATTCCTCCTGAATTAATTCTTTCTGATTATTTGGACCCAATTGAGAAGATTGTTACAAGCACCTACCCAAATCTCATTGAACATTTCAAGGATTCTAATTATCTACAAAGTCAAGCTATTTTAGCTTCAACAATAGAGATTGTTGATGACATAAACGACTACATTACAAATCTACTACCAGGTTCGAATAACATGTCTTATGCTAATAAAAATTAAACTTTCGTGTTATTATTATATTCATGTCATTCATATTTTTATTAAATGCAGGTGATGTAAAGGATTATCTGAGCAGTGATTCAATAGACCGATCTGAAGCTAATGACAATGAAGCCTTTGAGCATTTAGCTCCTGAATTCTTAAATTGTTTAAAAACAACGGGTTTACCAAGTTATTCTTTGAAATTAAAGATTGGGACAACAATTATGCTCATAAGGAATTTGGATCAATCTGAAGGTTTATGCAATGGCACAAGATTAACAGTAACTAGGCTTGCCAATCACGTCATTGAGGCTTGCATTATTTCTGGTACCCATATTGGTAATACAATTTACATCCCAAGGATGTCATTGTCTCCTTCACAATCTCCTTGTCCATTCAAGCTTATTAGAAGACAATTCCCAATTATTGTATCTTTTGCCATGACTATAAACAAATCTCAAGGCCAATCTTTGGATTTTGTTGGTTTATATCCTTAAAGACGCCTTTAGTCATGGACAATTATATGTTGCCATGTCTAGAGTGAAAAGCAAGTCAGGTTTGAAGATTTTAATTCACAACAAAGACAAACTCCCATTAGATCATACAACCAATGTGGTCTTTAAGGAGGTCTTCCACAATGTTGTCTAGGTAAAGTTTCTTACTCTTTTTATATTTCATTTTATATTTAACTACTGCTTTCTCAATTCTTGCGTAATGTTATTATTATTCCATAAATACTTACCACAATATACAAAGTTTTAATATTCAAATTTCTATTATCAGCAGGCCGGAACAACATTTCTATCTCCATGAAATACACAATATGGGGGATGATAACTTACAAGCGGAAAAAACATTTCTTCATCTATGTTATTCTTTTTGTTAGGGATTTTATGGACCTACCTTTGTAATGTCTTCTTTATTTTGATTTCTATTTACTATTATTTTTAATTTTTAAGTAACATTTCATTTCATTTTTTGGTGGGTAATTATTTATCCTATAATTTAAATATTCCCTTTTTTTTTATTTCTATTTACTATTATATTCTAATTACTACCTTACATTTTATTTTATTACAAATACTAAATAATATTTTTCTTATAAATAAACGTACCCGTGCGGACGCACGGGTCTACGACTAGTTATTTATTAAAATTAAAATTGATATTGTGTTAATAATGATTCATTAATTTTCTGAAGAATTTAATAATATTTTGTTAATTTTATAATTATGAACCATTTTTTAATAATTATAAATTATTTTGAAATAACTATGGACTATATTTTAATAACTATAAAATAATTATGTTTTTATGTTGAAACTAAATTTTGTGTTTTAAAAATTCAACATTTTTTTATGTTTTTTCATTACATTAGTGGTTTAATTTTTTTTACTAATACTTAAATAAATAAAAAACAGAAGAAAAACAAAAAATAAAAAGTGAGAAAATGGGAAACCAAAAAATCATGTTTGCTTGCAAGGATAACCAAAAAATCATGCGTGATTTCAAGTGAAAACAGTTTTGTTAAAATAGGATTAGCCATTATTATTCTACTAGCATGTCATACACTTTTAAGACTTGGTCTTTTATATTAAATTAATTTATTATTAAATACATTTCAGTTTTCCTACTATATGCATGTTTTAGATGTTGTATTTATATGACATAATATTTTTATTCATTATATTTTTTAGCAACCTACATTTCATAAATAACTCTATTGATATTATATGAATACTTAGAAATATATGCTTTTTTTGTAACTGAAATGCATTCATGTTTTACATATATTATAATTGACACATGTGTAAAGCATTTTTTATATTTTTATAAATATTTTTTGCAATTATGTTATTGCATTTAACATTAAGATTTACTGTTTTTCAGATGAACAACTACAGATCTTCAATGAAATTATGGAAGCTGTCGTTGCACAAAATGGAGGGGTATTTTTTTTATATGGTTATGGTGGAACCGGTAAGACATTTATGTGGAAGACACTATCAGCAGCTTTGAGATCAAATCGTGACATTGTCTTGAATGTTGCGTCAAGTGGGATTGCAAGTCTACTTTTACCAGGTGGAAGAACAGCCCATTCAAGGTTCAAAATTCCTGTTCCTTGTACTGAGTCATCAATTTGTGACATTGCCAAAAAATCTGATCTTGCTGGGTTATTGGAAAAAACAAAATTGATAATTTGGGATGAGGCTCCTATGGCTAACAAGTTCTGCTTTGAAGCACTTGACAAGTCTTTGAAAGATATAATGGGTGATGGTGAGGTTGGTTGTGACAAGATTTTTGGAGGCAAGGTAGTTGTGTTTGGTGGAGATTTTCGACAAATTCTACCTGTTGTACCAAGAGGAAGTAGGTCTGATATAGTGCATTCAACAATTAATGCTTCCTATATTTGGGACCACTGCAAGGTTCTAACACTGACCAAAAATATGCGTTTGCAAACTGGATCAGAAAATAACAATGCCGAAGAGATTGAGAATTTTTCTAAATGGATTTTACAAGTGGGAGATGGTAAAATATCTGAACCCAATGATGGATATGTTGATATTACTATTCCGCCTGAATTAATTCTTTCTGATTATTTGGACCCAATTGAGAAGATTGTTACAAGCACTTACCCAAATCTCATTGAACATTTCAAGGATTCTAATTATCTACAAAGTCGAGCTATTTTAGCTTCAACAATAGAGATTGTTGATGACATAAACGACTACATTACAAATCTACTACCAGGTTTGAATAACATGTCTTATGCTAATAAAAATTGAACTTTCGTGTTATTATTATATTCATGTCATTCATATTTTTATTAAACGCAGGTGATGTAAAGGATTATCTGAGCAGTGATTCAATAGACCGATCTGAAGCTAATGACAATGAAGCCTTTGAGCATTTAACTCCTGAATTCTTAAATTGTTTAAAAACATCGGGTTTACCAAGTTATTCTTTGAAATTAAAGATTGAGACAACAATTATGCTCATAAGGAATTTGGATCAATCTGAAGGTTTATGCAATGGCACAAGATTAACAGTAACTAGGCTTGCCAATCACGTCATTGAGGCTTGCATTATTTCTGGTACCCATATTGGTAATACAATTTACATCCCAAGGATGTCATTGTCTCCTTCACAATCTCCTTGCCCATTCAAGCTTATTAGAAGACAATTCCCAATTATTGTATCTTTTGCCATGACTATAAACAAATCTCAAGGCCAATCTTTGGATTTTGTTGGTTTATATCTTAAAGACGTCTTTAGTCATGGACAATTATATGTTGCCATGTCTAGAGTGAAAAGCAAGTCAGGTTTGAAGATTTTAATTCACAACAAAGACAAACTCCCATTAGATCATACAACCAATGTGGTCTTTAAGGAGGTCTTCCACAATGTTGTCTAGGTAAAGTTTCTTACTCTTTTATATTTCATTTTATATTTATCTACTGTTTCTCTACGAATTCTTGCGTAATGTTATTATTATTCCATAAATACTTACCACAATATACAAAGTTTTAATATTCAAATTTCTATTATCAGCAGGCCGGAACAACATTTCTATCTCCATGAAATACGCAATATGGGGGATGATTACTTTCAAGCGGAAAAAACATTTCTTCATCTATGTTATTCTTTTTGTGAGGGATTTTATGGACCTACCTTTGTAATGTCTTCTTTATTTTGATTTCTATTTACTATTATTTTTAATTTTTAAGTAACATTTCATTTCATTTTTTGGTGGGTAATTATTTATCTTATAATTTAAATATTCCCTTTTTTTTTTATTTCTATTTACTATTATATTCTAATTACTACCTTACATTTTATTTTATTACAAATACTAAATAATATTTTTCTTATAAATAAACGTACCCGTGCGGACGCACGGGTCTACGACTAGTTATTTATTAAAATTAAAATTGATATTGTGTTAATAATGATTCATTAATTTTTAGAAGAATTTAATAATATTTTGTTAATTTTATAATTATGAACCACTTTTTAATAATTATAAATTATTTTGAAATAACTCTGGACTATATTTTAATAACTATAAAACAATCATGTTTTTATGTTGAAACTAAATTTTGTGTTTTAAAAATTCAACATTTTTTTATGTTTTTTCATTACATTAGTTGTTTAATTTTTTTTACTAATACTTAAATAAATAAAAAATAGAAGAAAAACAAAAAATAAAAAGTGAGAAAATGGGAAACCAAAAAATCATGTTTGCTTGCAAGGATAACCAAAAAATCATGCGTGATTTCAAGTGAAAACAGTTATGTTAAAATAGGATTAGCCATTATTATTCTACTAGCATGTCATACACTTTTTAGACTTGGTCTTTTATATTAAATTAATTTATTATTAAATACATTTCAGTTTTCCTACTATATGCATGTTTTACATGTTGTATTTATATGACAGAATATTTTTATTCATTATATTTTTTAGCAACCTACATTTCATAAATAACTCTATTGATATTATATGAATACTTAGAAATATATGCTTTTTTTGTAACTGAAATGCATTCATGTTTTACATATATTATAATTGACACATGTGTAAAGCATTTTTTATATTTTTATAAATATTTTTTGCAATCATGTTATTGCATTTAACATTAAGATTTACTGTTTTTCAGATGAACAACTACAGATCTTCGATGAAATTATGGAAGCTGTCGTTGCACAAAATGGAGGGGTATTTTTTTTATATGGTTATGGTGGAACCGGTAAGACATTTATGTGGAAGACACTATCAGCAGCTTTGAGATCAAATCGTGACATTGTCTTGAATGTTGCGTCAAGTGGGATTGCAAGTCTACTTTTACCAGGTGGAAGAACAACCCATTCAAGGTTCAAAATTCCTGTTCCTTGTACTGAGTCATCAATTTGTGACATTGCCAAAAAATCTGATCTTGCTGGGTTATTGGAAAAAACAAAATTGATGATTTGGGATGAGGCTCCTATGGCTAACAAGTTCTGCTTTGAAGCACTTGACAAGTCTTTGAAAGATATAATGGGTGATGGTGAGGTTGGTTGTGACAAGATTTTTGGAGGCAAGGTAGTTGTGTTTGGTGGAGATTTTCGACAAATTCTACCTGTTGTACCAAGAGGAAGTAGGTCTGATATAGTGCATTCAACAATTAATGCTTCCTATATTTGGGACCACTGCAAGGTTCTAACACTGACCAAAAATATGCGTTTGCAAACTGGATCAGAAAATAACAATGCCGAAGAGATTGAGAATTTTTCTAAATGGATTTTACAAGTGGGAGATGGTAAAATATCTGAACCCAATGATGGATATGTTGATATTACTATTCCACCTGAATTAATTCTTTCTGATTAGTTGGACCCAATTGAGAAGATTCTTACAAGCACTTACCCAAATCTCATTGAACATTTCAAGGATTCTAATTATCTACAAAGTCGAGCTATTTTAGCTTCAACAATAGAGATTGTTGATGACATAAACGACTACATTACAAATCTACTACCAGGTTCGAATAACATGTCTTATGCTAATAAAAATTGAACTTTCGTGTTATTATTATATTCATGTCATTCATATTTTTATTAAATGCAGGTGATGTAAAGGATTATCTGAGCAGTGATTCAATAGACCGATCTGAAGCTAATGACAATGAAGCCTTTGAGCATTTAACTCCTGAATTCTTAAATTGTTTAAAAACATCGGGTTTACCAAGTTATTATTTGAAATTAAAGATTGGGACAACAATTATGCTCATAAGGAATTTGGATCAATCAAGGTTTCGCAATGGCAAAAGATTAATAATAATTAGGCTTGCCAATCACGTCATTGAGGCTTGCATTTTTCGGTACCCATATTGGTAATACAATTTACATCCCAAGGATGTCATTGTCTCCTTCACAATCTCCTTGCCCATTCAAGCTTATTAGAAGACAATTCCCAATTATTGTATCTTTTGCCATGACTACAAACAAATCTCAAGGCCAATCTTTGGATTTTGTTGGTTTATATCTGCCTAAAGACGTCTTTAGTCATGGACAATTATATGTTGTCATGTCTAGAGTGAAAAGCAAGTCAGGTTTGAAGATTTTAATTTACAACAAAGACAAACTCCCATTAGATCATACAACCAATGTGGTCTTTAAGGAGGTCTTCCACAATGTTGTCTAGGTAAAGTTTCTTACTCTTTTTATATTTTATTTTTATATTTATCTACTGCTTTCTCTAAATTCTTGCGTAATGTTATTATTATTCCATAAATACTTACCACAATATACAAAGTTTTAATATTCAAATTTCTATTATCACAGGGAATAACATTTCTATCTCCATGAAATACACAATATGGGGATGATTACTTTGCGGAAAAACATTTCTTCATCTATGTTATTCTTTTTGTTAGGGATTTTATGGACCTACCTTTGTAATGTCTTCTTTATTTTGATTTCTATTTACTATTATTTTGAATTTTTAAGTAACATTTCATTTCATTTTTTGGTGGGTAATTATTTATCCTATAATTTAAATATTCCCTTTTTTTTTATTTCTATTTACTATTATATTCTAATTACTACCTTACATTTTATTTTATTACAAATACTAAATAATATTTTTCTTATAAATAAACGTACCCGTGCGGACGCACGGGTCTACGACTAGTTATTTATTAAAATTAAAATTGATATTGTGTTAATAATGATTCATTAATTTTCAGAAGAATTTAATAATATTTTGTTAATTTTATAATTATGAACCATTTTTTAATAATTATAAATTATTTTGAAATAACTATGGACTATATTTTAATAACTATAAAACAATTATGTTTTTATGTTGAAACTGAATTTTGTGTTTTAAAAATTCAACATTTTTTTTATGTTTTTTCATTACATTAGTGGTTTAATTTTTTTTACTAATACTTAAATAAATAAAAAAGAGAAGAAAAACAAAAAATAAAAAGTGAGAAAATGGGAAACCAAAAAATCATGTTTGCTTGCAAGGATAACCAAAAAATCATGCGTGATTTCAAGTGAAAACAGTTATGTTAAAATAGGATTAACCATTATTATTCTACTAGCATGTCATACACTTTTTAGACTTGGTCTTTTATATTAAATTAATTTATTATTAAATACATTTCAGTTTTCCTACTATATGCATGTTTTAGATGTTGTATTTATATGACATAATATTTTTATTCATTAGATTTTTTAGCAACCTACATTTCACAAATAACTCTATTGATATTATATGAATACTTAGAAATATATGCTTTTTTTGTAACTGAAATGCATTCATGTTTTACATATATTATAATTGACACATGTGTAAAGCATTTTTTATATTTTTATAAATATGTTTTGCAATTATGTTATTGCATTTAACATTAAGATTTACTGTTTTTCAGATGAACAACTACAGATCTTCAATGAAATTATGGAAGCTGTCGTTGCACAAAATGGAGGGGTATTTTTTTCATATGGTTATGGTGGAACCGGTAAGACATTTATGTGGAAGACACTATCAGCAGCTTTGAGATCAAATCGTGACATTGTCTTGAATGTTGCGTCAAGTGGGATTGCAAGTCTACTTTTACCAGGTGGAAGAACAGCCCATTCAAGGTTCAAAATTCCTGTTCCTTGTACTGAGTCATCAATTTGTGACATTGCCAAAAAATCTGATCTTGCTGGGTTATTGGAAAAAACAAAATTGATAATTTGGGATGAGGCTCCTATGGCTAACAAGTTCTGCTTTGAAGCACTTGACAAGTCTTTGAAAGATATAATGGGTGATGGTGAGGTTGGTTGTGACAAGATTTTTGGAGGCAAGGTAGTTGTGTTTGGTGGAGATTTTCGACAAATTCTACCTGTTGTACCAAGAGGAAGTAGGTCTGATATAGTGCATTCAACAATTAATGCTTCCTATATTTGGGACCACTGCAAGGTTCTAACACTGACCAAAAATATGCGTTTGCAAACTGGATCAGAAAATAACAATGCCGAAGAGATTGAGAATTTTTCTAAATGGATTTTACAAGTGGGAGATGGTAAAATATCTGAACCCAATGATGGATATGTTGATATTACTATTCCTCCTGAATTAATTCTTTCTGATTATTTGGACCCAATTGAGAAGATTGTTACAAGCATTTACCCAAATCTCATTGAACATTTCAAGGATTCTAATTATCTACAAAGTCGAGCTATTTTAGCTTCAACAATAGAGATTGTTGATGACATAAACGACTACATTACAAATCTACTACCAGGTTCGAATAACATGTCTTATGCTAATAAAAATTGAACTTTCGTGTTATTATTATATTCATGTCATTCATATTTTTATTAAACGCAGGTGATGTAAAGGATTATCTGAGCAGTGATTCAATAGACCGATCTGAAGCTAATGACAATGAAGCCTTTGAGCATTTAACTCCTGAATTCTTAAATTGTTTAAAAACATCGGGTTTACCAAGTTATTATTTGAAATTAAAGATTGGGACAACAATTATGCTCATAAGGAATTTGGATCAATCTGAAGGTTTATGCAATGGCACAAGATTAATTAACTAGGCTTGCCAATCACGTCATTGAGGCTTGCATTATTTCTGGTACCCATATTGGTAATACAATTTACATCCCAAGGATGTCATTGTCTCCTTCACAATCTCCTTGTCCATTCAAGCTTATTAGAAGACAATTGCCAATTATTATATCTTTTGCCATGACTATAAACAAATCTCAAGGCCAATCTTTGGATTTTGTTGGTTTATATCTGCCAAAAAAAGGTCTTTAGTCATGGACAATTATATGTTGCCATGTCTAGAGTGAAAAGCAAGTCAGGTTTGAAGATTTTAATTCACAACAAAGACAAACTCCCATTAGATCATACAACCAATGTGGTCTTTAAGGAGGTCTTCCACAATGTTGTCTAGGTAAAGTTTCTTACTCTTTTTATATTTCATTTTTATATTTATCTACCTGTTTCTCTATGAATTCTTGTGTAATGTTATTATTATTCCATAAACACTTACCACAATATACAAAGTTTTAATATTCAAATTTCTATTATCAGCAGGCCGGAACAACATTTATATCTCCATGAAATACACAATATGGGGGAGGATTACTTTCAAACGGAAAAAACATTTCTTCATCTATGTTATTCTTTTTGTTAGGGATTTTATGGACCTACCTTTGTAATGTCTTCTTTATTTTGATTTCTATTTACTATTATTTTTAATTTGTAAGTAACATTTCATTTCATTTTTTGGTGGGTAATTATTTATCCTATAATTTTAATATTCCCTTTTTTTTATTTCTATTTACTATTATATTCTAATTCCTACCTTACATTTTATTTTATTACAAATACTACATAATATTTTTCTTATAAATAAACGTACCCGTGCGGACGCACGGGTCTACGACTAGTTATTTATTAAAATTAAAATTGATATTGTGTTAATAATGATTCATTAATTTTCAGAAGAATTTAATAATATTTTGATAATTTTATAATTATGAACCATTTTTTAATAATTATAAATTATTTTGAAATAACTATGGACTATATTTTAATAACTATAAAACAATTATGTTTTTATGTTGAATCTAAATTTTGTGTTTTAAAAATTCAACATTTTTTTATGTTTTTTCATTACATTAGTGGTTTAATTTTTTTTACTAATACTTAAATAAATAAAAAACAGAAGAAAAACAAAAAATAAAAAGTGAGAAACCAAAAAATCATGTTTGCTTGCAAGGATAACCAAAAAATCATGCGTGATTTCAAGTGAAAACAGTTATGTTAAAATAGGATTAGCCATTATTATTCTACTAGCATGTCATACACTTTTTAGACTTGGTCTTTTATATTAAATTAATTTATTATTAAATACATTTCAGTTTTCCTACTATATGCATGTTTTAGATGTTGTATTTATATGACATAATATTTTTATTCATTATATTTTTTAGCAACCTACATTTCATAAATAACTCTATTGATATTATATGAATACTTAGAAATATATGCTTTTTTTGTAACTGAAATGCATTCATGTTTTACATATATTATAATTGACACATGTGTAAAGCATTTTTTATATTTTTATAAATATTTTTTGCAATTATGTTATGGCATTTAACATTAAGATTTACTGTTTTTCAGATGAACAACTACAGATCTTCAATGAAATTATGGAAGCTGTCGTTGCACAAAATGGAGGGGTATTTTTTTTATATGGTTATGGTGGAACCGGTAAGACATTTATGTGGAAGACACTATCAGCAGCTTTGAGATCAAATCGTGACATTGTCTTGAATGTTGCGTCAAGTGGGATTGCAAGTCTACTTTTACCAGGTGGAAGAACAACCCATTCAAGATTCAAAATTCCTGTTCCTTGTACTGAGTCATCAATTTGTGACATTGCCAAAAAATCTGATCTTGCTGGGTTATTGGAAAAAACAAAATTGATAATTTGGGATGAGGCTCCTATGGCTAACAAGTTCTGCTTTGAAGCACTTGACAAGTCTTTGAAAGATATAATGGGTGATGGTGAGGTTGGTTGTGACAAGATTTTTGGAGGCAAGGTAGTTGTGTTTGGTGGAGATTTTCGACAAATTCTACCTGTTGTACCAAGAGGAAGTAGGTCTGATATAGTGCATTCAACAATTAATGCTTCCTATATTTGGGACCACTGCAAGGTTCTAACACTGACCAAAAATATGCGTTTGCAAACTGGATCAGAAAATAACAATGCCGAAGAGATTGAGAATTTTTCTAAATGGATTTTACAAGTGGGAGATGGTAAAATATCTGAACCCAATGATGGATATGTTGATATTACTATTCCGCCTGAATTAATTCTTTCTGATTAGTTGGACCCAATTGAGAAGATTCTTACAAGCACTTACCCAAATCTCATTGAACATTTCAAGGATTCTAATTATCTACAAAGTCGAGCTATTTTAGCTTCAACAATAGAGATTGTTGATGACATAAACGACTACATTACAAATCTACTACCAGGTTCGAATAACATGTCTGATGCTAATAAAAATTAAACTTTCGTGTTATGATTATATTCATGTCATTCATATTTTTATTAAATGCAGGTGATGTAAAGGATTATCTGAGCAGTGATTCAATAGACCGATCTGAAGCTAATGACAATGAAGCCTTTGAGCATTTAACTCCTGAATTCTTAAATTGTTTAAAAACATCGGGTTTACCAAGTTATTATTTGAAATTAAAGATTGGGACAACAATTATGCTCATAAGGAATTTGGATCAATCTGAAGGTTTCTGCAATGGCAAAAGATTAACAGTAACTAGGCTTGCCAATCACGTCATTGAGGCTTGCATTATTTCTGGTACCCATATTGGTAATACAATTTACATCCCAAGGATGTCATTGTCTCCTTCACAATCTCCTTGCCCATTCAAGCTTATTAGAAGACAATTCCCAATTATTGTATCTTTTGCCATGACTACAAACAAATCTCAAGGCCAATCTTTGGATTTTGTTGGTTTATATCTGCCAAAAGACGTCTTTAGTCATGGACAATTATATGTTGTCATGTCTAGAGTGAAAAGCAAGTCAGGTTTGAAGATTTTAATTCACAACAAAGACAAACTCCCATTAGATCATACAACCAATGTGGTCTTTAAGGAGGTCTTCCACAATGTTGTCTAGGTAAAGTTTCTTACTCTTTTTATATTTCATTTTTATATTTATCTACCTGTTTCTCTACGAATTCTTGCGTAATGTTATTATTATTCCATAAATACTTACCACAATATACAAAGTTTTAATATTCAAATTTCTATTATCAGCAGGCCGGAATAACATTTCTATCTCCATGAAATACACAATATGGGGGATGATTACTTTCAAGCGGAAAAAACATTTCTTCATCTATGTTATTCTTTTTGTTAGGGATTTTATGGACCTACCTTTGTAATGTCTTCTTTATTTTGATTTCTATTTACTATTATTTTGAATTTTTAAGTAACATTTCATTTCATTTTTTGGTGGGTAATTATTTATCCTATAATTTAAATATTCCCTTTTTTTTTATTTCTATTTACTATTATATTCTAATTACTACCTTACATTTTATTTTATTACAAATACTAAATAATATTTTTCTTATAAATAAACGTACCCGTGCGGACGCACGGGTCTCGACTAGTTATTTATTAAAATTAAAATTGATATTGTGTTAATAATGATTCATTAATTTTCTGAAGAATTTAATAATATTTTGTTAATTTTATAATTATGAACCATTTTTTAATAATTATAAATTATTTTGAAATAACTATGGACTATATTTTAATAACTATAAAACAATTATGTTTTTATGTTGAAACTAAATTTTGTGTTTTAAAAATTCAACATTTTTTTATGTTTTTTCATTACATTAGTGGTTAAATTTTTTTTACTAATACTTAAATAAATAAAAAATAGAAGAAAAACAAAAAATAAAAAGTGAGAAAATGGGAAACCAAAAAATCATGTTTGCTTGCAAGGATAACCAAAAAATCATACGTGATTTCAAGTGAAAACAGTTATGTTGAAATAAGATTAGCCATTATTATTCTACTAGCATGTCATACACTTTTTAGACTTGGTCTTTTATATTAAATTAATTTATTATTAAATACATTTCAGTTTTCCTACTATATGCATGTTTTACATGTTGTATTTATATGACAGAATATTTTTATTCATTATATTTTTTAGCAACCTACATTTCATAAATAACTCTATTGATATTATATGAATACTTAGAAATATATGCTTTTTTTGTAACTGAAATGCATTCATGTTTTACATATATTATAATTGACACATGTGTAAAGCATTTTTTATATTTTTATAAATATTTTTTTGCAATTATGTTGTTGCATTTAACATTAAGATTTACTGTTTTTCAGATGAACAACTACAGATCTTCAATGAAATTATGGAAGCTGTCGTTGCACAAAATGGAGGGGTATTTTTTTTATATGGTTATGGTGGAACCGGTAAGACATTTATGTGGAAGACACTATCAGCAGCTTTGAGATCAAATCGTGACATTGTCTTGAATGTTGCGTCAAGTGGGATTGCAAGTCTACTTTTACCAGGTGGAAGAACAACCCATTCAAGGTTCAAAATTCCTGTTCCTTGTACTGAGTCATCAATTTGTGACATTGCCAAAAAATCTGATCTTGCTGGGTTATTGGAAAAAACAAAATTGATAATTTGGGATGAGGCTCCTATGGCTAACAAGTTCTGCTTTGAAGCACTTGACAAGTCTTTGAAAGATATAATGGGTGATGGTGAGGTTGGTTGTGACAAGATTTTTGGAGGCAAGGTAGTTGTGTTTGGTGGAGATTTTCGACAAATTCTCCCTGTTGTACCAAGAGGAAGTAGGTCTGATATAGTGCATTCAACATTTAATGCTTCCTATATTTGGGACCACTGCAAGGTTCTAACACTGACAAAAAATATGCGTTTGCAAACTGGATCAGAAAATAACAATGCCGAAGAGATTGAGAATTTTTCTAAATGGATTTTACAAGTGGGAGATGGTAAAATATCTGAACCCAATGATGGATATGTTGATATTACTATTCCTCCTGAATTAATTCTTTCTGATTATTTGGACCCAATTGAGAAGATTGTTACAAGCACCTACCCAAATCTCATTGAACATTTCAAGGATTCTAATTATCTACAAAGTCAAGCTATTTTAGCTTCAACAATAGAGATTGTTGATGACATAAACGACTACATTACAAATCTACTACCAGGTTTGAATAACATGTCTTATGCTAATAAAAATTGAACTTTCGTGTTATTATTATATTCATGTCATTCATATTTTTATTAAATGCAGGTGATGTAAAGGATTATCTGAGCAGTGATTCAATAGACTGATCTGAAGCTAATGACAATGAAGCCTTTGAGCATTTAACTCCTGAATTCTTAAATTGTTTAAAAACATCGGGTTTACCAAGTTATTCTTTGAAATTAAAGATTGGGACAACAATTATGCTCATAAGGAATTTGGATCAATCTGAAGGTTTATGCAATGGCACAAGATTAATAGTAACTAGGCTTGCCAATCACGTCATTGAGGCTTGCATTATTTCTGGTACCCATATTGGTAATACAATTTACATCCCAAGGATGTCATTGTCTCCTTCACAATCTCCTTGTCCATTCAAGCTTATTAGAAGACAATTGCCAATTATTATATCTTTTGCCATGACTATAAACAAATCTCAAGGCCAATCTTTGGATTTTGTTGGTTTATATCTGCCAAAAAAAGGTCTTTAGTCATGGACAATTATATGTTGCCATGTCTAGAGTGAAAAGCAAGTCAGGTTTGAAGATTTTAATTCACAACAAAGACAAACTCCCATTAGATCATACAACCAATGTGGTCTTTAAGGAGGTCTTCCACAATGTTGTCTAGGTAAAGTTTCTTACTCTTTTTATATTTCATTTTTATATTTATCTACCTGTTTCTCTACGAATTCTTGCGTAATGTTATTATTATTCCATAAACACTTACCACAATATACAAAATTTTAATATTCAAATTTCTATTATCAGCAGGCCGGAACAACATTTCTATCTCCATGAAATACACAATATGGGGGATGATTACTTTCAAGCGGAAAAAACATTTCTTCATCTATGTTATTCTTTTTGTTAAGGATTTCATGGACCTACCTTTGTAATGTCTTCTTTATTTTGATTTCTATTTACTATTATTTTGAATTTTTAAGTAACATTTCATTTCATTTTTTGGTGGGTAATTATTTATCCTATAATTTAAATATTCCCTTTTTTTTATTTCTATTTACTATTATATTCTAATTACTACCTTACATTTTATTTTATTACAAATACTAAATAATATTTTTCTTATAAATAAACGTACCGTCGACGGTCTACAGTTATTTATTAAAATTAAAATTGATATTGTGTTAATAATGATTCATTAATTTTCAGAAGAATTTAATAATATTTTGTTAATTTTATAATTATGAACCATTTTTTAATAATTATAAATTATTTTGAAATAACTAAGGACTATATTTTAATAACTATAAAACAATTATGTTTTTATGTTGAAACTAAATTTTGTGTTTTAAAAATTCAACATTTTTTTATGTTTTTTCATTACATTAGTGGTTTAATTTTTTTTACTAATACTTAAATAAATAAAAAACAGAAGAAAAACAAAAAATAAAAAGTGAGAATATGGGAAAAAATGTGAACATATTTGAAATTTGAATGAAAAGATAAAGAAGAGAGAGAAAGTTGTAGTTAAAAGTAAATAGTGGAAGAGAATGAATAAACAAATGAAATGAATGAAAAATAGATAATGATAAAATTTTGTTTGTTAAAATTAGTTTATTGGTAGCATATAGTTGATAACTGATAGGTAATAATTGATTGTTTATAGCTGGTAATTGATAACTAATAAATTAATACGAGTGTTTTGTAAATTATTTGTTTAATTAGTTAATAGATAAAAAATGATATAAATGTTATTTTAATTAATAAGAATAATAATATATTTTTGTTAAAATAATAAGGGTAAAAATGGAAGACAAAGTCACAAGTTAAAAGATTTAAGTTGAAAGCTACTTCAAATAGCTTTTGTAAACAAATTTTTTCATTAATATGAACTAAAAAGCTAAATTGAATTACAAACAAATCTTTTCATTAATATGAACTAAAAAGCTAAAAAAGTAAAAACTAAAATTTTTTTTTTGTCTTATCAAACAAACAGATCCTAAGCGTCTATCTAAAAGAGTGTTTTGAATTTACAAATTAACGACGTGACAAGTCATGATAGATTAATTGGAACAACTAATTTTGATATTAGGAATTGACTATAATATCGTTTTCGTTTCATAGTCTAAATTATTAAAGGCAAAAAGGATATTATTTGAAAGAGTGTGCCACTGTTATTTTAATAGGTCGATAGTTGATGATTGTCTTTATTTGAGAGACAAATGTGAATTTTTTCTTTTTTTCTTTCTCTATCTCACGAGTCCTTTTTTTTGTATAATTATTTAATTCAATTGAATTAATATAATAATTATTTTTATAATTAAATCATTTATTTTAAATTTAACACATGTATCTAAATATATTTATTTCATATCATATCAAATGAATTTATTCGTACTGACGCAGGAGTATCTCGCTAGTTATATCTCATACAAAGAATATATTCAACTTTCCTAAATTGCCCTTATTTATTTTTTTAACTTTTACACTTGTGAACTATATATCTAATAAATAGAATGGATTCACCCTCCCTAAAATGTACTTGTTTTTTTTTTTTTTACACTGACAAATTGGCAAATAGGTAAATGACAAATCTCTCTATTTAATTCACTCTCACAATAAAATTTATTCACATGTCATTTCTTACTTGTCCAATTTTATAGTGCACATTGTTCTTTTTCTTCCCTCGTATTCATTTTAAAATTTCTTTCTCTCTTTAAAAGAAATAAATATTTTTTGTCCTTATTCTACCTTTTTTTTCTTCTTATGATTTTAATTAGATCAAATAACTTTGATAAATACCAAAAGACCCAAGCATTTGATCATCTTGAAATCAGGTTATGCGATAGCCTAGGTTTTTAATCCACAATGAGAGTTTTTTTTTCTTTTTATTTATGATTTAGGGGGTTTGTTTTCTTCCTATTCTAATTTTAGGGTTTGATTTTAGGCTTGAGTTGTTGAAATATTAAATTAGATTTGTTAAAATATTAGATTTGATTTGATTTGATTTAATATTTAAATATAATCCAAGTTGTGTAAACCCAAGCCCAATTAGGATTGTATATAAATAGTCTTAGGTTGTATCATTATTTGTACAATTCAATAATACAAATCCTTATTTCCTTTATTATTCTCTCTTTCTCTCCTCACTAAAGGTGTCTCACGCACTAAAAAATTGGTATCCAGAGCTTCCAGTTATTGTTCTTGATCGACTTTTCAAGAATTTCACATCAGAGATCGTGTTTCCAGGGCAAGTGAATCAACCGTTGCAAAGATGACTAGTGATAAGGGCATTCCAAATTCTCTTCCAATGCTTGACGACAAGAATTGGTTTCGATGGAAAAAACAAATGTAATCCTTGTTTGGCTTCCATGAAACCCTAGAGGTGATTACTGACGGTGTTCCTGCGTTGTATGCAGATGCAACCGAAGCACAGAAAAAAGCCCACAACGAAGTCAAGAAGAAAGATTGCAAGGCTTCTTATTGCATTCAGACAATTGTTGAAGTTGTTAATTTCGAGAGAATCTCTCATGCTGAAACGACGAAGGAGGCATGGGATATTCTGGTGAAGTATTATGAAGGAGGTGAGAAAGTTAAGGTTGTCAACTTACAAATTTTGTGTCGAGAGTATGAATTTTTGTCGATGGGAGAAGATGAAAAAGTTGCATAATATGTGTCGAAGGTTCAGAAACTCGTCCATCTCATGAATAGTTATGGTGAAACAATAACTGATAAGATGATAGTTGAGAAGGTAATGAGAATGTTGACCTCTCACTTTGATCACATTATTGTAGCTATTCAAGAATCCAACAAACTTGAAACCACTAAAGTGGAAGATTCAGTCGGTTCGTTGGAGGCGTATGAGCTGAGAATTGTCGAAAGGAAATGAGTTCAAGACTCGATACAGGCTCTGCAAGCTCAGCCATGGAAAAAGGATGGTGGTTCCAACAAATTCAAAGGCAAATTTGATAAGGCTTAGGGCAAGAAGTCTTGGTTGAATCCCCACAAGAATAAGGTCGAAGATAGCAATTCTGAATCCTCCAAAAAGAGAGGAGGAAACTATCGAAAGGACAAAGAAGATAAAAAAGTATACAGTGTTATAACTGTGAAAAGTTGGGCCACGTAGCCAAAAATTGTTGGTACAGAAAAGACAATGGATCGACAAAAGGCAAGGATGAAGGAGCGAACCTTGCACACCAAGATTCAGATGATTCTAAAGGTGGTATGGTGGTTATGGCTGCAATTTCAAATAACCATGTCGAATCCAAGATCTGGTTCCTCAACTTAGGCTACTCGAATCACATGATTGGTCGAAATGAGTGGTTGGCAGACTACGACGAGTCGAAGAATAGCAAGGTGAAACTTATGGATAATAGTTTATTGCAGACAGAAGGTACTGGCAACATAGTTTTCAAATGAGTAATTGATGGAAAGTTATGATTAAAGATATGATCTATGTACCTGGAATAAAGTGAAACTTGTTAAGTGTTGGACAACTGGTCGAAAAAGGTTTCTCAGTTGTTATGAAAGATGGAGCTTTGAAATTGTTCGACACCAAGAATAATTTGGTCTTAAAATATCCTTTGTTGAAGAATAGGACATTTAAGACTATGATCAGTTCGACAGAATTTCAATGTTTGAAAATTGTTGTTGACCACAAGGATAGTTGGTTATGGCATTTAAGGTTTGGACATTTGAACTTTCTATCACTCAATCAACTGATTACTCAATATATGATTACTGGAATTCCAAGTCTTGAGATGCCTGAAAAACTTTGTGAAGGTTGTTTCGTCGGAAAGCAATCCATAAATTCTTTCATTTTGACTATGCCAATGAGATCATCCTACATTCTCGAAGTGGTATATTCAGATGTATGTGGTCCATTCGAAGAACATACGATTGGTGGAAATAGATATTTTGTTTAGTTTATTGATGAGTTTAGTCGAAAGTTTTGGATCTATGTGATCCATACAAAGGATGAAGTATTCCAAATTTTTAATAGGTTCAAGATACTTGTCGAAAACCATAGTGAGAAAAGGATCAAAGTTCTGCGAACAGATGGAGGTGGCGAATACACTTCGAAGATGTTTGAGAAATTTTGTGTAGAACATGGTGTTGATCATGAGGTAACTGTTTCTTATACTCCTAAACATAATGTAATTGCTAAAAGAAGAAACAGAACCATATTAGATATGGCAAGGTGTATGCTAAAGCAGAAAAACTTGCCAAAGTCTTTATGAGGAGGAGTTGTTTTGACCGCAATCTATATTTTGAACATGTACCTTACCAAGATATTGAAGAACATGGTTCCTGAAGAAGTATGAAGTGGAAAACGACCATCAGTAAGTCATTTGAAGGTGTTTGGCTCTATGTGTTATAAGCATATTCCTGATGCAAGAAGAAGGAATCTTGATGACAAGAGTGAACCTATGATTTTGGTAGGATATCATAAAACCGGTGCATACAAACTTTTCAATCCAATTAATGATAAGATTGTGTTGAGTTGAGACATTGTAATTGATGAAAATTCTTCCTGGGATTGGGATTCTAGTGATTCAATTAACAAGCCACTGATGAGCTCTGATTTCGACGAAGAAATTGATGGGGTCGAAGTCAAAAGAATTACTGAGAATCCAATCAAAGTCGAAGATGAAGCAAATGTTGGTATTCCAGACAATGTCGAAGTTAAAGAGGGTGTGGCTAGCACAAGCCATAGACCTCAAAGAACTAGAGTTCCTCAAACAAGACTTCAAGATTATGAAGTAACTGGTGATGATGAAGTAACACCAGATGGAGAATTAGTTCATTTTGCTTTACTTGCAGGTGCTGAACCAATAAACTATAACGAAGCTTTGAAGAGTAACAAGTGAAAGTTATCTATGGTCTAAGAGTTAGAGGCAATCGAAAGAAACAATACATGGAAGTTAGTCGAATTACCAGCGCATACAAAAGCTATCAAAGTGAAGTGGGTGTTCAAGTTGAAACACACTATTGATGGTTCGATAGCAAGGCATAAAGCAAGATTAGTAGCTCGAGGGTTTCTTCAAAGAGAATGACTTGACTACTCTGAATTATTTTCTCCAGTAGCAAGATTAGAGATTGTTCGACTAGTAGTAGAATTGGCATGCAACCAAGGTTGGTTGACATTTCATTTAGATGTGAAATCAGCATTTCTGAATGATCCTTTAGAAGAAGAGGTTTATGTCACACGACCTTCTGGGTTTGTGATTCCAAAGGAAGTGAGTAAAGTGTATTCTTCTACCTTCTCACGCTACTCTTGCTCCTCCTATTGGATACAAGGAATCAAGGCAAATTGAGGGGTTTTGGCATCATGAAAACATAAGTCATGCCTTTACATAATTGTCTCCACTAAGTAACTCTCATGCCTCCGGGAAAAATGACTAATTAAAAGGGCTAGCCCTTAACCCATTTTTGGAATGTTACCACAAACATCTCATGGTTGGGGTGGAGAACTTTGATAGCCACCTCATTAAAACATGCACTATGTTCTACCAAAGATTCATCAAAACATTAGTGAATGTTAAATAGGTTAGTGGTAGACATCTTGATGTGTCTGCTTGTCGCAAACTAATGGACCAATTTCTTCACTAAGTCCTAAAAGCCGATGATCGAGAGTCGTGGTAGGCTTATGTACCATCTTAGAGTTATGTCCCTTATAACACCCTAAACCTAAGCACTTAATTTATAAAAATATCGGAAATAATTACTAAAAAAAGTCATGTGTTCTCAACATAAAACAACTTTCTCAAGCATCATATTATAACAACGTAATTAAACTTCAACCCATTTATAGTTTATCTCATAAAACATCACTTTATTTAATCATAAAACAGTTAATAAAATAATCTCAACAACTCGTAGAAAATCATAATCAACTAATCCCAATCCAATGTTACCCTATTAGAGCGATATACTTAGACTAAACAACACAAAACAATAAACCACAAAGAAGGTCAATTATGCAATCCTCCAACACAAGAAACAACTAACGCTCATCTATTAGAGTATCCGCACCATAGGCGTAAAGAAGACACATAGAACAAATAGAGGGTGCACATACACTAACATATATTAATGGTTCATAAAACAACAAGAACATATATCAAACATATTCTTTTAACACAAATGTACAATATACAAAGTCATTACGCAACATGTATTTCCTCTACTTCCATGCATGAGGTGTCATCCTACAACATTAGATATCAGAGTTATCTTATTGAGTGATCCTTAATACTAGATTTAAGTTGTAACACGGTGGGAGAACTGACTTGTTTGTTTTGCGTTTGATCGCAAATGTTGCGAATAGCAAGAGTCGCCACCGACTTTTCTTTTATCCAATTAAGGGAAGGCGAAAAGAAGAGGAAAAGACCTTCGTTAGATTCTGAGTAAGGGAAGGTGATAGCACCCTTTCCATCTATAGTTATCTACGGGCTCTTAATTGCTTAACTCACTTTAATTGTTTTTGTGTGTGTGCGTTTGAAAAGATTTTTGAAAAGACATTTCACTTTGACTTCATAACGATTCACGCTGGAATGTATACGAAGTGTTTGAAAATGTTTTGTTTTGGAAAAGAAACTTTGTAATGATTCACGCGGAATGTATACAAAGTGTTTTGAAAAGTTTTGAAAAGATGTGAGGTGTGAAAAGTATTTTGAGCAAGCAAAAGAGACTTATTACCTACTCAGAACGGTCGTTTCCGTGTTATTTTGCTTTCCTTTAGAATAAGGTCATCCGTACCATTGGTTGATAGGTAACCTTATTCGTTGGATGTAAAAGGGACGTTTGAAGGGACATCGGATGGTCATAGAAGGCAACTTGTTGGGATATCCTAGAAATTCATAGGAACGATCATCACTTTTCGTAGGCAACAATCGAGGGACGAGATCATGTATTCGTAGGCAACATCGAGGGACTATGATCTTTTAAGTCGAAGGGATTGTGATGATATGTTTGTAGGCAACCATGCTAAGATATTCCCACGTTCGAGGGTCTTGACCATTATTCGTAAGACGACGAAAGAGGATACCCTAAGGTGGGTGCAAGTGTGAGAAATGTGTGTTGTATTTGGATATTTTATCTTATGATAAGAGGTGATCTATGCTATTTTTAATCTTGCCATACACACCTGGTTACTAGCAGTTAATAGCTGCAGAAAATAAATTGCGGAAATATAAAGGTCATACGCTATTACATGGCTTTGGGGCAGATACATAATAGGAGGTGCAGAAAGTAAAGGCGGAAATGTAAATCTACGTTATTACATGAAAATAATCTTGCAACCTATACATCCTTTATAGAATTTAAATGCAAAAATAAATAGCAGAAGAGAAACTATATCCTAGTATGTTTGGTGTTTTGAAAATTAGTGTTTATGTGAGAAAAACCTAGTTTTATTAGATTTTAATTAATTAAGAAAAAATTAATGTTTAATGAAAATTATCCTAAATTAAACTAATTAATTAATTAAAAAGCATGAAAAAAATATTTGTGAAATTACCTAATTAAACTAATTATTTAACCTAATTACTAATTAAATTAATTAATTAAAAGGGAAATAAGAAAAAGCAGAAGAAAAAAAAAGAGAGCTTCTGGTAGAAGCTGCCTCAGAAGCTAGGCGTTCTGTGACTGGCGCGCCGTGGGCATCCAGAAATTGGAGTTTCAGGTGGAAATCCTACTGAGCGTGTCAAGAAGCTGGGGCTTATGCATCTGAAAGGGTCCAGAAGTCGGGGCTTATGGAGATTCTGCTGTTAGGAATGTCCAGAAGTTGGAGCTTTTGGGGAATCTGGTGCTTGAAGGGTCCAGAAGTTGGGGCTTCTAGAGATTCTGGATCTGGGACGCCCAGAAGTTGGAGCTTCTAGGGACTCTATTGCTGAAGGGGATCCAGAAGCTGAAGCTTCTAGACGTGACGTCTCCTCTACTGTTAGGAACGTCCAGAAGTTGGAGCTTCTGGGGAATCTGGCACTAGAAGGGTCCAAAAGTTGGGGCTTCTAGAGATTCTGGATCTGGGATGCCCAGAAGCTGGATCTTCTAAGGACTCTATTGCTGAAGGGGATCCAGAAGTTGGAGCTTCTAGACGTGACGTCTCCTCTGGGGATCCAGAAGCTGGAGCTTCTAGACGTGTTGCTTCCGAGGGAATCCAGAAGCTCGAGCTTCTGGACGTGATATCTCCTTTGGGGATCCAGAAGCTGGAGCTCCTGGACGTGATGCTTCTAAGCGATGTCCAGAAGTTGGAACTTCTGGGGTTGGAACCAAAATGCGTCAAGGGATTATCTTCTTCATTTGAATTTCCAGACCTATGCCAACAGATTTTCTGCATCCTTTGCCTACGGATTTTGGTTCGTAGCTATAGTACCTGCAAATTAAAACTTGACAAATACAAAAGATAAATTATATATGAGACCATGGATCGATTGAAATTGATCCACTGAGCATGGAAATGCCCTTAGTTTGGTCTAATTTTTGCTAAAACGGAGAACCCCAATTTGAAGGTCCAAACCCTAACAATGGCAGGTCTTGGTTCCGGTACCTAAACTTAAATCAAACCAATCCAGCAGCTTCTAAACATTGTTCTAAACACAAGCAAGCAATCAAATCATGTTAAATATGCATGTACGGTCAAAATCAAATTTGAAATATATGAGTGCAAACCGTGGTGATGATTTTACGATTCTGGATGCTTGGATGGCTGGTAATGATTGGAAAAGCTTCAGAGAGTATCAAGGAATGTGTTGGAACACTTTGTTTGGCTTGAATCGATCCAAAAACCTGGTTGTAAGTGACTTGTAATGCACGGTTTTTTGAAGCTTTTTTAGGGTTCTTGAGGCATGAATTTTTCGTCCCTTAGCATCTTGAATCAGTGTGTATATATACTAGGATGGATTAGGTCTTGAATCATGAAAGAATTATATGCCAAGCAATGAGAAAATATTTGATTTATGATGAAACCAAATATTGCCTTTTTGAATCAATTTCAATCAATTCTATTTCCAATCTTGATAGTTTCGAAAATGATAGCTTGTGTTGCTTGCTTGGACCTCAAGAATGAGAGAAAATCAATCTTGCATTTAAAATTTGATTTTATATCTTTTATTTTAATTGAATTGGTTTTGAATGAATAAAAATCCAAAATAAATAAAAGATAAAAAACGTGGCCTTGCGCTTGGAGGTTCTATTTCAGATAAGGAACAAGTTTGAATCATAAAAAGTTAAGCCCATTTGAAATTTTTTTGTCTTTCTCAAGTATTTCTCTTTATGCACCTCCTCAAAAATGCTAAATTTGCACAACTTGTATCTTGCTCAATTTTTAACATTTTTGGGTGTTTTTGGACTTTTTAGAAAGCTCAAGATGTCTTCTAATCATCCCTTTTGGTTTCATCTTCATTGAAGTTTCCATGCTCATGAACATTTCTTTTCAAAAAGATGACTTTTGTTGACTTTTTAAAAGGAGCTGTGTTATTTTGATCTATAACTTCCAAATGAAGCATTTCCAGCCCAAGCTTGTGAGACATGAAGTTGTAGATAATTGAATTCCCTTTAAAATGAGCTTTGGTGGAAATTTTTTTGATAAAGTATGTGACTTCGACTTTTGTCTAAATTTTGAATTTTTTTGATAATTTTTTTTGACTTTTGTCTGAAAAGCCCTAATTTAGAAACTTCGACTTTTGATCAAATCTTGGATTTTCTTGAGTAATCATGATCAACCCTTGATCAAATGATGAAGATTACTTCAAAATATTGATGTTGACCAAAAATTATGAAGTTTGACTGTATGTTGACCACAATTGACTTTTTGTCCAATACAACTGATTTTCAGCTATCTGAGCCATTAGATGAGCAATTTTGACTTGTAAGGCTTGACACTTGACATGATGATCCCTTGATGCATATGATGAGATATGGTGACCACTTAAAGTACTGGAGATTCATCTTAACTTGAGATGTGCAAAATCCTTGTTTGGATTGATTGCTTAGGAGGGGGTTTATTTGATCAAACCTTGTGAAATTCTTGAATATAGAATCATGGATTGTCTTGGGAAATAGGAGGGAAAATTTTGGGGTATAACAGAAGTCCTACAACACTGGACCAAAATTCTACTATCTGATATACATGATACATGATGCTACAAACAAATGCAAACAATCTTCATCCTAACCTTTTACTCCCATTATCACTTATCAATCACCACAATGGACCAAAGTCCTTCTACACTAGACTAAAGTCCTACAACACAGAATTGAAGTCCTACAACACAGAATTGAAGTCCTACAACATTGGTTGCTCTCTGAACCTAAAATTCAGAATGAACATCGTCGATACAAGGCCACAACAATGGTTCCTCTTTGAACTACAATATCAACATAAATCACCAATTTTCCTTTTCATGAGGCACACAACATAAAACTCAGCATAATTATGCATTTATATAATTAATCAACAATGTTCATCAACACGGTAAAAGCATCATCAATAACCTTTAACACTTAACAAGGTTTACTCAACACTCAACATAACTCACAAATAACCTTTCTACTTTTTATTTAGAAATTCAGGGTTACAAGGCGTACTCTAACTTTAAATTTAAAAAATTCAACTAAACTCAAACCCTTCGAATAACTCACAACTCAACTTTAAACATGTCAATAACTCAAATCAAAGTTGTTTATAATATATTCAATTCCTTAAATTGCTAAAGAGTTTCCCAAAATTATGGACTTAACTCTAAAATTGTACCACTTTACAATAGATCCAAATATTATAGACTTGTCATAAAATAAGGAAAATATCCAGTTTAAAATTTCTTTAAACCCTCTTTCAAACACAATTGATCACATATCGATCGGAGTTACAAAAACTCCGGTTTAATTCATTTCAGTTCAGCCATATCATAATATTTTCTGCATAAACTCTAAAATAGAATGTCTAACTTCGAATAATTATTTAAAATATCAAAAGGAGTTGAAATCAATAAATGAATATGTTTTGGAAAGCTTGTAGAATATATTTTTAAGACTATGATTTTTATTTTAAAACTTAATATCTTAATTGGTACATATTTATCAAACAATAGAAGTTGGTGCAGACACTAGATAAAATGTTTGCTCGTAGTCATACCTCAGGCTCAAACAATTCTTTAAAATATCAAAAAGAATAGAAATCAAGTAGACAAATATGTTTTAGAAATCTTAGAATGCCTATTATTAGACAATAATTTTTATTTTTAGACTTAAGGTCCCAATCAGTACAATTAATTAAACAATGAAAACTATTTTGACATTAGGCATAATGTATCATCAGACTTGTAACTAGTATTTCTCATACTTAACTTATTGAAATGAGGTAATTATTAAGTCAAATATGTAGGAAATTTTGTCTATTTTCTTATAATATAAATTTTACTCTTAAATGACCTGCGAAAATAAAGTAATGCATCAAACAATACAATCAATGCGGGACAAAAATTTGACTATGCTTATGGTTTAAGAACCAAATAACTGTTATTGATGTAGCGTTCATAGACCCAACTTCCCCACTTAAAAAGAAATATTATCATGTTAGCTTTCCAACACATCTAATTGCACCTTAAACGAACTTACGAAACTCAAGCTACACATGGAGAAAAAAAAGGTTAATCCCCTACTATGCCTATCTGCAATTTTATAAGTTGTTTTCTCTATTGAACAAATCCAAAACTCGCCTATTTCAATCTCAATCGCCCCAAAACAAACAACAAAACACCCTTCAAGATAAACCCAACATTTACATTTTTACCTTATCAAAAGGCATCAACATACTTTATTTATTCATAATTTTTATACTATCGTCTTATCATAAGGCATCAACATAGTTTATCGATCAAATCTCGCCTTAACATAATACACCTATATATTTTATTAATTCATGAATTTTATATTCTCGTCTTATCAAAACACATTAACATAAAGTATCATATCAACTCGCGCCCTATCAAAAGGCTCCAACACACGAACACACCAACATATTTGGTCAGACAATAAATCATGACTCAACAATCAACAAAACAATATCATATCAATCGCATTAGAAAGGTTTTGCACAAATCTTCTTTCGCCTCAAACATCGTCAAAGAATAAAAGAAAATGGAAGAAGGCAAAAAAGTAAGGAACTCTCACATTCCATATACTTAAACACCCATACATAAATAATTTTCCCTACCTGAAATTCGAAGAAACTTAAAGCTTTAATAATGGATGTTTCTCTCTTCCATTTCCAAAAGCTCTCATCGGATTTCTCTTTTTCTTTTTTTTTGTCTTTTCTCAACTTTTCATAAACTAACTAATTCTCTCCCAACTTCTCTATTTAAATAAATAAAGAAAATCTAATTTATTATTTTATTAATTCTCACTATTTTATTTAAAACATATATTTATCACCCTCAACTCTTATTCTCATATTTCTATTATTTTTAATTAACTAAAAATATTAATAGTTTTAAATAAAACTAGTAACCTAAAAAATTATAATTAAATTAAATTAATCACTCTAAATTCAATTATAAATATTAAATTAATAAAAGTATAATTAATTCTAATTTACCATAATTCCTCATTTCAACACTGAGTTTTAATACCATAAAACTCTATCCTAAATTACCAACTTGAATAATTAACTTAAAAATACTCTAAAACTCTATTAAAACAAATGTCAAAAACGAGGTGTTACATCCCTGAAGGTGCTAGAGAGAGATTTTATTTTTTAGACAATCGAAGGTTCCCATAATTTTTATATGTGTGTTGATGGAGGCACTATGTTCTTAGGGGTTGATGTGTCCATCAAACTTGGTCAATGATGGTGGCTTGAAGTTCTCTAGCACTGATGTCCCCTATATTTTATTAGAGAGAGGTTAAGGGTCCAAAATTTCAATATCCTCAAGAAGGCCATCCTCCTGTTGGCGTTGCTGGATGTGAAAGACGTTATGTTACAAGGTCTAATTATGGTGACTAAGTCATTCATGGCGACACACATTTCCGCTATGACATCTATATCACCACCAAAATCATGATTGGCTGGAGTTGTGACCTTCTTATTCAACTTGGATAAAAGGGTTTGAGACGTGGATATCAATCTAACCATCTAATGCGATTGTGCCCTAGGTCAGTTTTACTAGGACTCCACGGTGGTCGTTGGTTGTACTTACTAAAATTATATTGAGTGACAATCCTTACCTGTGTATGATTGTTTGAGAGTTTTAAAGTCATGTGTAAATCTATCTCACACATGGATGGTGAGAAAATTTGTGAATGTGTGATTCTTGAGTTAATTGAATGTTTCTCAACATAATAATTATTATATAGACCGATTGAGCTTGAATCCTATTATTCATAGACATTTTATTCCGCTTTCTTGAGTGTGGAATAACCATTTCTCCTATTTTTCAAGAGGATGTGGCTTTCCCTATTTGAGTAAGCTTCCATGATGTTAGCGCTTTAGGACACATCAATTTCTGTATTATGTGAGTGTGGGGAGTGTCATAAATAATAGGCGTGCATTGTAATAAATGAACTTGTTATGAAAATTAGACAACTAATAATCACCCTCATTTAGATGAGTTGTCATCCCCCAACTCATGAATCAAGATTCATGTTACTACCTCTGTTTGTTATTATAAGCCGTTTTAGACTTTTTACACATATTAAGAAAAATAATAATTATTATATGAAAATAAGAAATTATGAAAGTTTTTACAAAATTGTTCTTCATTAATAACTTATGAAAGATGAATTTACATAATTGAAAGGAGAGAGAATAATAAATATTTAGGAATATAATAAAAAAATATTATTAATTATTCATTAGAATCGTAAAACAACTTATATTGCAATACAAAATTTATTTTCAAAATGATTTATTATAAAAAAAAGGAGGGAGTACATCATATAAACATTTCACATATTTAACCAAATCAGATATTTAGAGACTAAGTTGGTATATATTTGAATAAAAACTCCTCTTATTCTCTGTAATAATTTATAATAAAAAATTACTATAATATTTAAATTAATTTAATAATAATCAGTGTACTTATACTATTATATAAATCAAATATATTAATAAATAAATAAATAAATTTTATTATAAAAATCATAAATTCCTCTTAAAGAGTTAGCGTACGATGTTTTCATTAAATATATTAAATAATAGAAGAGACTCTTAAATAAACCCCAATGATTTGATATAGAAGCATTCAAAAAATTAACATTTTTTAAAATTTGTAAACAGAAATAAGTTTAACTTTTCCAATAAAAAAACAGAAAACAAGAGTAAATAATTGATGAATAGAGATAATAGTAGTAGTTTCCATGTATATAGAAAATTCAAAAATTCTGAATTTATAATCAAAACCCCGTATTTAATACGTTAAGCCGTCCACATGCATAATTTAATCCGTTTGTTGTTCTCTCAAAATGTCTCTATTTAAAGAAATTTCTCCATACGCTGAGTTGTCATTGTATAGATTCCACCGCACAAAACGTAGCGGTGATTCCGAATATTGATTACATACTCTAACGACTTTGACGAATCAAATCAAAGATAACGCAAAAAGTCTGAAACCCCTTTCTTCAATTCTCCTCCTCTTCCTCTGCTCTTAGGTCATCCTCACTCTCATCATTTGAATATTTTTCTTAATTACTCTTTTAATTCATTAACTAATTTGAAATTGTTTATTTTATTTCTGTCTGGCAGTGATTCGTCATGGCTGTTACTATGAAACAAATGGCTCTTTTTGTTACGTTATTTGGTGTCATCTCCTTCATACTCGGTGTTATAGCCGAAAACAACAAGGTTTTGAATCAATTCAAACGAACCCTAGAATGAATTTGAATTTGAATTTTCTGATTTTTGTTTTGTTTTGTTTTATTGTAGCCTGCTTCTGGTACACCAGTAGCTGTGAAGGATGGTGTGAGTTGCAAGTTTTCGTCTGATCCCACCATTGCGTTGGGTTATCTTTCTATTGTGTTTCTCATTGCGTCAACTGTGGTGGGGTATCTTTCTCTGTTTTACCCTTACAAAGGAAAATCTGTTCCGCAAGGGGTTCTCTTTAAACACACCACTTTCTTAGTTTTCTTCAATGTTGCTTTGTGAGTCCTCTCTCCTTTATCTTTACCACTAACATCTAGGAACAAAAGTCTATGTGTCAGACCCCTATACTCATAATTTATTTATTTTTTTCAAATTATTATTGGTATCGCCGTGTCAGTGCTTCATAGGTCATTAATTCACGAGGGAATTGACTACACCTTGATAAGTACTAATTTGATGATCATAAGTAGAGATTTGTCATTTGAGAGATCCAAAGTCAAATGAGTACTAATTTGATGATCATTTATATAGATTTGTCTTCCCTACATTGGAGAGATCCAAAGTCAAACTATTCAGTCTATCTTATTTTGCTGCAAAATTTGAAAAAATAAATTAGATTTGACATTTTGAGTTTTTGAGTTCAAACAGTCCCAATTTGTATGAGTGTGATTGCATAGGTCTGTGTTGACAATCTAATATACACCTTACAAGACGCACTTGGCTGCCTTGATATAAAAGATCATGTACTAGAATGACTGGCATTCCTCTATTGATCGGTGTTTTTACTTCCTTATACCTTACGGATATCATTGGTGTTTTTACTTAGGTTTACGTCTGGACTGGCTGCAACTATGCTGTTATGGCCTGTAATACAGGAGCAGATTCACCGATCACGCAAAGTGCATTTTGACGCCAACTATACTTGCCCTACAGCGAAAACTGGTCTCATTGGAGGTGGTGCCTTTTTATCCCTTGATTCATGCCTCTTTTGGTTGGTTGCCCTCATGCTAGCCAGCAATGTTCGGGAGGATCATTTTGACGATGGAAAGGGTGAGCGTAATGGTGAGAGTAATGCTGCTTTTGATGCTATTGATCCAAGTATAGCCATATAGGAGCAGAAATGAATGGAAGTTGTTAAGATTGTTAATAAAGCAGTAGTGGAAACATTAGACATCACTGTTACGTTGTTTCAATTATTATATGATGGGGTTTGTTATGGATTTAAATGCTTTATGTGGTTGTTCTCGTGTATAAATTTCATAGTGGTTCAAGCAAACACATTCCTGTTTATGATCAAGTTGGTCTCTTTTGAATGCTTACACGGTAGACCAATCGCGAGGTAGTCAATTTTTACTTGACAATTATTTAGCGTGTGGTTTGGTTTTGAGTTGCGTTTAGTAAAATTGCGGTGGATATTTTCAATAATGTGAAAGTAACATGTACTAGCTTCTTAGCTTTCACATTAACACTGCTTTGGGACGTGAGAAATTCAACCCAATCGCCTTTCAAAACATATGCTTAAACTCAATGATTGTTTTAGCTCGATATATATATCATGACATCTTAGGTATTATTGGAATTAGGGGTGTTCGCGGTGCGGTTTGAGCGGTTTTGACGTAAAAAATCATCCGAACCGCGAGAGAAAAAGGTGTGCGGTTTGGTTTGGTTCGGTTGGCTTTTAGGAAAAAAAATCAAACCAAACCAAACCAATGCGGTTTGTTCAGTTTTTTACAAATATTTTGTTGAGCCATACATACACACATAGATGACATTATAACTTTGTATTTTGTCATTCATACACTATCAAATAACAATAAAACTCATCATATTTGGACAATATTTTCCATTTAATATGTAAAAATTAGATTAAACAAAAGTGAAATAATAAACATAAAATAATATCATAAAATAATATCAAAAATATTGTAATAAAACAAAAAATAGATGAGATTAGTGAAGATGAAAAAGAAAGAACATAAAATAGAAGAGATTAGAGATAAATATGTGTGATAAAACGAAATTGAAAGAGGGAACATTTGCATAAAAATGAGAAGGTGAAAAAGAAAGAATATAAGAGAGTATGGATTAGAGAAGAAAAGACAAAATGTAAGTGGTGAAGATGGAGCGATAATGCTATGAGAGATTTAAGAAGACTGAAATTGAAACCATAAGTGTAAGGATGAGGAAATTGTTTGTAATCATAAGACTAATATATAATAAGTTTAGGTTTGAGTTAGCTGAGAGTTAAGTAAAATTTAGATTGTACCATAATGCAGTTTGATTTGGTTTAGATCGGTTTGCCAAATACAAACCGCAAACCAAACCAAACCATGCAGTTTTGTTAAGAGATGGCCCTAACTAATTCGAACCAAATGCAGTTTTTTGCGTTTTGGTTTTGTTTACGGTTTTTTATTGGGTTGGTTTAGTTTTGAACACCCCTAATTAGAATGTTTTTATTTCAAAAGTCTGACACACTTATCACTTATAGATACATTATCATAGTATTATTACATAAAAAGATAAAACATCACTATTCATAAACATGCTTGTGACACATAAGAGACAACTGTCCAATTAGTCTTTAAAGATTGGCTCATGACTTGAGACATATTTTGATCGGATACATATTCTTTTGAAAAGTAACTCGGATAAGGAGCTGACTCATACTGCCACATGTCATCCTTAATTTTCCTTAGGGTTTCTTCTACACGACTTTCCGATGGCTCAACTTTCATTGGAGAATTTTGTCTCTGATGTATAGCCTAACATGAACTTTCTCCAATTTCTCGCATCCTAATCGTTTTCGTGACTTATATAGGTAGTATCAGCTTTGATTCCTTTATGATCATGGAGATAATCGTCAATGGTTTTGACATAATTCATTAATCCTCTTGTAACTTTATACTTGGAGGATAATAATCAATAGTTTCCCATAGATTAGCATAATTCTTACAGGTGAGAAACTTAGTTATGGGATCTATCTGATATGGTTGGGGTAGGAAGAAAATTGTCTCGAGTTTGCCAACTACTTCTAAGGCTAATCTTTTTTCCTTGACGTCGTCTAAAACTTGTTTTAATTATTTCTCCACCATTCCAACGGAGAATACCATTCAAGAGCAGTCCATATTAAAGATTTGTGATTCTTTGGATCCATTATGTGGTTATGTACGACTTTATTTGGGACAAGAACAAACATATTATATAAATTGGTCGCACACCAAAGATATCATAAATAGTTTTTTGTAAATTTAAAATTTGGGTTTATTATGAACGGTAGAAGAAAGGGTGTATTTGGGAAGTAAGGGGATCAACGAGTTTCCTTCTTATAATGTTAGTCATGAAATAAATAAAAAAGAGACTATTTTTGGCATATTCTTTAAATTTGGATGGTGAATAGTGCAGATCTACCCACACGAGGGTTTGGGTTTGACCATAAGAATCATAGGAAAAATGTGCTTGGTATTAATGACTTTGATGAATTTCATAGGCCTATAAAGCAAATCAAGGATCACATTTCGAGCTCCTTTGATATGTTTTACAGTAAAATCCTATCTAGATAATCAAACTCGGAGCCTAAGAGTTAGAGGATCGAAAGACATTTTATTTTTAAATTCATTGGCCTACAAAACAAAACAAGGATCACATTTTATGTTCCTTTTATATGTTTTACGGTAAAATCATATCTGGATAATCAATCTTTGAGCCTAAGAGTTAAAGGATCTAAAGGAATTTTATTTTAAATTCAAAGATCATAAAAACTTAAGCACTACATTGTCATAATAAATTGCTTGTTTGGAAGGGAAGATCGAGAGGTTGAAAGTGAGAGGATTATTCTCATTCAACTTAGTGGTTTACAAGATGATTGTTCTTGTGATTATGTTTGGTCTTATACAAGTTCCAATAATAGTGAAATCTCTTTCATGTTGAAAGGGACTGGACGTACCTTCGGATTATAAGGGGAACCAGTATACATCCTCATGTCATTTATTGTTCTACACTTTATTGTTTTCATAAAATCACCATAACCCAGAAAAATAATTCCAACATCACTTAAAGTCGATAAAATTTCAAAGTGCCTAATTCATACTCCTCTTAGATGCATTTATTACTTACATGTGTATGTCCTTATTTCTTTCACCATTGTTATCATGATTTGGCCTTAGACTTCAAGATAACACTATTAAAAGCTTCAGACATGTTATTGAAAACAATACCACATTTGTTATGTGTCTTGGAGTACGATCTACTCCAAAATCTTGGAGGGGTGGTCATCATGTGCTTGTATGCTTCTACATTGATCTCCTTCGCTAATTTTATATCTCTTTCCCAAGCATGGTAGTAAGTTGACTTGGCAGCCTTCTATATGACTTGTAACGTCCGAATTTAATTAATTGGTTAATTGAATTATTTAAGGATTTGATTATTGTATTTACTCGAAGTTCGAGAATCAATCGGATTTGTCGGTATTATTTTGGGAAACGTATTTGGATTAATTAAGTTGAAGTCGAATTTTATTCAGTTAGTCGGAGAATTAATGAAGTTAATTACGTTGAAGAAATAATATTATTATTAATAATGGACTGTTTTATTAAATTGAGTTAGGCTTTAATTGTGGTATCGCAAAGTAATAAGAAGGTTTTATTTGTTAGGCCCATTATGATAAGTTAGTAAGATATATAAATAAAATAGTATTATTATTATTACTAGTGGGTTATAAAAGAATAAAAGGAAGAGAAATAGAGAGGATAAGAGAAAGAGGGCTAGGGTTTGGAGAAGAGGCAAGAACAAGGAAAATAGCTAAAGCCAAGTTCCAGAAGGCCGATCAAAGTTTAGAGCTGCCATCAAAGAGGTAAGGGTGGAGTTCTAACTCTATAACGGGATGCATGATGAACGATATATGGGATGAGGTTATAGATTTGCCTTGTTTTGATGTTTGGTTGTTGTTGTTTAAATTTCAAATTGAAGCTTGAAAATCCATGAAACTTGACTAATGTTTTGGTAAATGTTGTCTTGGTTTGATTACTCATGTTGCTAGTACCTTAGGTTGATAGGTTTTGGGTTATGTGGGCGTTAGATGCCAAATATTTGGGAAAAATGGCAAGAGGAAGATGCTGACAGCGCTGAAAACACAATATGTTCTATTCAGTTATCGGCACCAATGGGTTGACGCGGTGAGAATTGAGTCCTGCTAAGGTCGCGGCGCAAAGGAGGGTTTGCGACGCGTACTGAGTAGTTTTGGACATATTATTCTAATTTTGAATTCTGCCCATGGTGATTGGTTGATATAGTTGACTTTTAGTAGGCTACTTTGAGTGAGATAATACTGGTGATTAGTAAGGAATGATACCAGAATCGATTAGAAATAGTTTCGATTATACGTGTTGGTAGTTGTAAGTGGTATAGCCAATTAACCGAAATTGAAGGAATTAAAATAGTATGCTATTAGAATCAACTAAGATAAGTGATTAAAATTGGTAGAAGTTTATTAATAAAGTGACAATATGGTTGTATGGTGTTCAACTAAATTAAGTTGGTTTAGTTGGATTATGTAGATTATATGAATACCGTCAAGAGTAAAATGGTTGAAGATAACGGACGGTGTTTTGGTTAATCGAGGTTTCGTGCTAGCATTGAAATAGTATAAATTGGTATTAAGTGGAAGAGAAATAGTAGTGAGTTATTAAGTGGATAAAGGTAGTATGTGCTGGTAGCAAGTGGTATTAATAGGACTTATAATAATAACATTGGTATTAATATGTTGTAGGCTTTTAGCCAATATCGAATCGTTACTAAGTTGTAGGCTTTTAGCCAATGTCTAATCGTTACAAAGTTGTAGGCTTTTCACCAATGTTGCGTTATTGCTAAGTCGTAGGCTTTTAGCCAGTATTGAATTGTTGTTGACCCGTTGATATTAAGTTGTAGATTTTTTAGCCAGTGATGAGTTGTTGTTAATTATGTTGATTACGTTGTAGGCGTTTAGCCAATGTTGACTTGTACTAAGTTGTAGGCTTTTAGCCAATGTTGAATTGTACTGAGTTGTAGGCTTTTAGCCAATGTTGACTTGTACTAAGTTATATGCCTATGGCCAATGTTGAATTGCAATCAACTAGTTGTTATGTTGTCGTTGTTGTGTGTTATTGTTGTTGCGTTGTCGTGATTTAGTTGATTGAGGTTGAGGTCGTATGACATACATTGCATTATTAAGTTGGCATGGATTGACAAAATGTTGGCCAGGATTGACAATTTTTATGTTGGAGCAAATACTCAAAATGTTGGCCTGGATTAGCAAAATATTAAGTTGAAGGCTTATGCCTTGTGCCTCGGAATTACTGGCAATGTTCTAAGTTGGGAGTTTTACTCCAATGGTACCACATGCATATGCACAGTTGAGTTGCATTTGAATTCGCATAATTATAGCTGTTATGTTGATGTGTCGATTGATTTAAGTTGTTATTGTTATCCACAAGTTGTGAAATAGTTGCTATGATGTGTTGGAAATGTTGTTGTGATACAATTGTTGTAATTGTTGTCGTTGTTAATTGTTAGTATACATATGTTGTTGTAATTTGTTGTTTGTATTGTCCATATAACTGTTGTTTGGATTATGTGAAGCGGTGAATTATATGATTTACATTCTAATATATCATTTATCATGAATTCAATTATATTGGTAGATATCTCACCCTTTCATTTGTTTCGTCGTTGCTTTTATACTGGTAATGTGCAGGTATTCGAGAATGAAGAATTTAGTTGTTGTTAGTTCAAGTCGGTTTAATTGTTGTGATACGTAGCACTCGGGGGGATGAACAATTGTTATTTAATTGTTGTTATTGTTTTAGTAGTTGAATCTTAAGTTGTTGTTATTAAATAATCGTTATTTAAAGTTGTTTTGAGTTGAACATGAGGTTATGTCATTATAATTTGAATTATGTGAAGTCGCTTATTAATAAAAGTTGTTTTGTTTTCAAAAGAATAAATGAGGTTGTTATAAGTTTATCCGAACCAGTGTTATGTATTTGAATTAATTATGGTTATGTGAAGTTGTTTTAAGTTGAAAATGTGGCATCTCATTTGTTTGTTGAAAATTTTGCACTCTAATTTTCTTATAATTACCGGGTAGAAATGGGGTGTTACATGACTTCCTTTAGTTTTTTTCAAGGATACCTCTTCTTAAAGTTATTGTAGAGATTCCTGACACAAAATATTTGTTTAACTTTAGGCAACAATTCTTCCATGGCACGTAATAACCCCTAAGTCATCAAAATTATAACATGAGAACTCTAAAAATGAAAATACTTATAAATTGAGAATTTAAAAGAGAGTCATACCTCTTGTTGATAAAAAATAAAAGTGTATGTGAAGCACTATTCTCTTCCACTATGTTCATCAATAAGAAGCTCCAAGAACCATGTCCAACTATCCTTGTTTTCACTCTCCACTCTACAAATGTTATTGGTAGCATTTGATAGTTGTGATCACTACCCATGGCTGCAAGGATTTAACCTCCGCAAAGACCTTTCAAAAAACAACCATCGAGGCCTATAAAATGTCTACTTAACTTGAAGTTTACAAACTGCAAAGCATATCTATAACCTTCTGAAATGTAATCTCTGATCACCAAGACCTTATTATTCAGGTTGAACATTCAATTTTACAGTTGACCTTGTGGTTGATCTTAATAACTCATGGAAATAGTCATAATCCTTGTATAATTCCCTAGGAAAGATCCATCAACCATATCTTTAGTTGCAAACATAACTCTCATGGTCTTGGTCTTGTTGACCCCCATATTCCACTTCTTTTGTAAATTTTCCTTTATGTTCTTAAGCTTTATTCTAGGGTTGGTTTATAGTGAATTCTGTATCCTTTTGCTCAACCATTTAGTCTTCAACATCTTCACATTATATTCTCTAATGCAACTATGAGTGTCTACTACCTTTCTTAGTTATCGATAATTATCATTAGGAAACTTAGCACAATAAGATTCCCATTCAAACCCATGTTTACAACAAACATTAACCCTTATGTTGTCATTTTTATTGTACCTTAAATTTCTTCCAGATTGGAGTGCATAGGAGGTAATCGCTTCCTTGAAATCTTACCTCGTACTAAAATAAGTTCTCACTTCCCATTAGTAATTGGACATGTACTTTTGAATCTTGAATATTGGATACTCCTTTCTTCTAACTCAAATTCTATCATCACTATCACATTCGCTTTCAAGATCCTCACTTTCATTATCACTTCCTTTAAACTCTTCTTTGTTTTTTCCCTACTTTTCTTTACCTTTTTTGCTTTTTACCTCTTGGTCATTATCTTTAATGTCATGGTCAGTTAGGTTACCCTCTTCCTCATCCAAGTCAGTATCATACTCATGAGATTCATCATCAAATACTACCTTCATTGCACTATCATAATTGAAGCTCTCATCATCAAAATTAAGATCATCATCAGTTTCCCTTACATCACTCAACCTAACTTCATCATCAACCTCACAAACCTTTTGTCCATTATCATTAGTTTCCCTATAATTGATATCAATTTCCCTTACATCACTCAACCTAACATCATTTCTCCATGTCCATTAACATCACTATCCTTTAACTCAGTTTCCTTCAACATCTCCTCGAGCACAACTTCAGTCTCTTCTACTATCTCATTATAGGATATCTCCTAATCTCAACTTCGGTCTCTTCGACATAATGAGGCTGCGATAATGTGTGTTAAATAAAGATATCAACATTAATATGAACCCTACGAAGATCAACAATATATAAGGCACCTATGTCCTCGACCAACAAACTCATCCTAACTTTAGGATCCCTTTAATATATCTTCTTTATGTTCGCGTAACTTAGTTCATTAATATAACCTAACAACTCAAAATAGCTCTACTGATCAGCATGTACTCTCAAATCGAAAATCTCACCCTTCGTACACTCTTAGATCCTCATTGAAAAATTCTCCATTGTGGTGGATTATAATGTTAAAAAATGCATCCATCTCGGACTATGCCCTATATAGAACCGAAGAACAAAGAATTCATAAAGATGGATTTCAAAATACGCTAACTACAAAACTAATTTTTTTCCAAAAACATAGAGATCGAACTTAACTATACTAAACAGTGTTGTCTTTGCTTTCACCTTAAAGATCTAATTATGCCTTCGCTTTGCTCGCAAGAACTTCACATTGGAGATACGACAATAGTTGCGATAGGGTTTGCTTAAAGGAACCACGATGAGTTATGCATTTATATTTCCATTTCCTTTTCTATTTTAGTCTTCAAAAATTATATTCCAAATGGCAAAAAATAAAACATGTGTTTTCCAGTTATACACTTCCATTGATTTTGACTAACAAAGCGAACATAAAGGTTAAATGTGGACCTTTTTAAACAATTAAAGGGTCAATTTAGAACTTCTTAGACTTAAGGGACCAAATAGGGTATTTTTCCTTTATATATATTATGGTAAAATTACGGGGGATTGCTTTTCCCACCCTTAGCAGCGAAGAACAACAATTAGGGAACTCAAAAATGTCGTTGGAATAATATGAAAGATAACCTTTAGATGCTTTCCATTCACACTAAAACACTTCTTAAGTGAATCATCCCCATTTTGCCAACATTTAGTTCAGAAGTTAACATCCTTATTGATGGAGGGGTGAGTCTTTGGGTTAAGTTTCATAATAACTCATAAGTTACATTTTGAAATCACGATGTTGTGTTTATTTCACAACTCATTGAATATTACGGAATTTAACTTTCACATTAACCCTTAGGAAAAAATTTCCCTCGTGGCAAGATTTTTGTTTTAAATTTGACATGTTATATATATATATATATATATATATATATATAAATCGGCAAAGTTCAAACCATATAATGTTCACAAAATACAAACAAAAATACAAATTATCAAATAAAAATAAAAAGTCAATTAATGGGTATATCTGACCCCTCAGTTCCTCCTCCGCCCATTGTACTACAAGGTATTTTGTACCTCGACTATCATGGCCTCTACATCAGCCCTTCCAAAAACTCCTTAAAATTTTCCTTTATACATTCCGCTCACCCAGCATTCATAATACATTAACAACAAGTAGCACATCAACGGCGTTGATATGCCATAGCTCGCTCCTCTCCCGATATCTCTTGATGAGTTGACCTTGGTAGATCTCACTCTATATTCGATGTCATGTATGAATGTGACACTCTGAAAACCATTGAATGCAGCAGAATGAAAAATTCCATGGATGAGGATTTGGAACACTACATACATTGTTTGGGACAAGATTATCAATATACTATACAAATATTGCATCAAATTCTTGGCGACTAAGTGTGAGACAAGAAATAGCAGTGCAGGCTATATGAATACCCTACAGATACTCGAACTAGCGAATCACTTTCTCATGTAGATGTAGGAGGGATGACATATCATTAAGTGTTATGGATATCTCCCCGATCGAAAGATGAAATGAAGAAGTTGTCTAGTTCCATCTCTGATGAAAGTAGACAACGAAACATGGTTAATAAATGTATAACCAGTCATGGATAAATCTTGCAGCTTAGATAACTACATAACATCTATAAACCATGGTTCATTAGGTTGTGACAGCTTCATAATCATCATATTAGAGTTAATACATTTTAACAATTCACTGTGTTGCAAAAAAAATCGATCAATGTCAGAATGTTCATATCTTATAACACATATGTTCAAAAGAATAAATATGAATTATTTTACCTCTCCATCCTACGCGTGCATGGAAACATGGTTTGCATACAGAAAAAGTAGTGAAGTTTCTAAAGGGCCTCTTGGATGAACATCATGGACGACAATATTAAGTTCAACTTTTAGGGCATCAAGGGAAACAATATATGACTTATGTCTCTAGAGGGTAAACTCCGAAAAACAATGCTTCAACATCAAATAAAGTGGCACCAATGACTGGATGTCGAACATAAGCATGTTGAGCCACTTTGCCATGCTTCAATCTATTTATGTTGTCAAACATTTTATCTATAATTACACCAGAAAAATAATTTCATAAATAGAGAATGAAAACCCAAAGGATAAAATAAAAAAACAAAAAAAACAATGCAGAACAACAAAATTCATGAGTTAACTTCCACATTGTAGAATAATGTTACTATAAGTGATAGATTAAAGTTGGTTCATTTATCTGGTTTTCTGGAGACAAATGGTTTTGGTAAGTATTTGGGGATACCTCTTCATGGGAAATCTTTAAGAAAATTGTCGTTTGTGGGAAAAGTCACGTTAACTAAAAGTGTTATGGAAGTTATCCCAATCTACCCTATGATGACAAATTCGTTACCTCAGGCGTGTGTGCAGGAAATTCAGAAGTTGCAGCGAGGATTTATTTGGGGTGATACCGACAACAAGCGTAAAATTCATGCAATGAATTGGGACACTGTCACTAGAGCAAAGTGCGATGACGGTCTTGGTCTGCGGGATATGAGCATCATGAATGATGTTTGCATTATGAAGCTTAGGTGCAAGATTATTAATGGTGATGGTTATTTGTGGTGTAGCATAATGAGGAGTAAGTATAAGTTTGATAGCACAGAGGGCTATATTCAAGCAAAAAGAACTGATTCCACCTTATGGAAGCAATTGCCAAGTCTGCTGATAGTTTGAAAGAAGCTGGGTTATGGCGGATTGGTAATGGTCAGGATATCAACCCGTGGATGCATAACTGCTTTGAGAAAGGTAGGAAGATTATAGACTACAATGTTACTATTCCTATGGAAATGGAAGATTTTAATTCATGTGATTTGGTGAATGGCGCTGAAGGTTGATGTCATCGCTTCGCCGTTCTTAAATGGTGAGAAAGACAAGCTGGTGGTGGCTACTAATGTAGAAGGCACATTTTCTATTAGTCAAATGTATTAGAATATTACCATTGCAGAGGATAGAGATGTGCATAAATAGTGGACTAGTATATGGATTTTACAAGTGCCGGAGCAAGTTAGATGCTTCATTTGGACTCTAAAACACGATGGATTGCTCACTAATAATCGCATGAGCATTTTGGGTTTTGGTGTGGATGGTTGTATGCTTTGTGGGGTAGCGATAGAGACTTCTTTGCATGTCTTGAGAGATTGCCATACAGTTCGTAGTATGTGGGAGACTTGTATTCCTTCGAAAATCTTGCATGGTTTTTTTCACACTGATTGGAAAGATTGGTTACGGTTAAATCTTAACAGTAGCCATTTTGATAATCCAGATTGGTGCAATTTGTGGGCGATTCGCTGTCATACGATGCAGGCTTAGAGAAATCAGGAAGTTCATGATGATAATTTCTCTCTGTCGGTTCTTGCTAGAGATATTATTGAAGGTAAGTTGCAGAAGTATAAAAAAGCCATTATGATTAAGAATAACATTGTTGAGAAGAGTAGAGAGGAAATAAGCATTACTTGGTGCCCTCTTAGAGCTTCATTTGTTTAACTTAATATCGATAGTGATCATAATCATAATGGGCTCTCCGAGTGTGGAGGTATAGTTCGGGATATTAATGGGGCTTGGCTTGGAGGTTTTGCAAAAGGAATCGGTGGATGTAGTCCTTTGATGGTCGAGATTTGGAGCATTTTTATTGGATTAAAGCTGGTTAAAGATCTTGGTTATAATAAGGTGGAAGTGGAAATAGACTCCTCCAAAGTCGTGGCTATTATCAAATATGGTATTAATAGGAACTTTATTGCTGGAAATTTGGTTAACCAAATTAATGATTTGATGAACACGTTTGAAGCTATCGATTTCCATCATAATTTCAGAGAGGCAAATAAGTGTGCGCATCTCCTTGCCTTGGAGGGAAAGAAGCTGAAGGGTGATACCTTGATTTTTATGGAGTTACTGTCTTGGTTATAGCAATCAGTGGAGAAGGATATTAGCAATGTGTCCTTCTCTAGTTTCTCCTTTGTGTAGTTGTTGTCTTTTTTGGGCCTAGGCCCTCCATTTTACCAAAAAAAAAGAATAACAAAATTCAGAAGTTCATTTCCGTATCCTCCTAACCTGAAAACCTAAAAATAGAGCATGCCCAAATGCTCTAACTATAAACTTCAAAAAAATCTACATGCATGTCCCACCAAACAATCAATTATGCATAACCTACCATAAACCATCCTTTATGCGTTTAAATTCAAACTAATGCATCACAAAACAAAAATAGAAGGAAAATAAAAATGTTATTGAATCTGAGAAGTCCACGATTTTTGGTTGAATGAATTGATGTTCTAATTTTGAAGGCAATGCAATATAAGTAGGAAGAAAGTTTGAAGAAAAATGGAATTGGAGTTTGTTCACGAGCTCTATTTTGGATTTTGAGTAAACTTTGTGAAATGAAATAAAGAAAAAGGAAGTCAAAAAGCTTGTCACGTAATATGAATCAAACACATACGAAACTTAACCTCCATAAAAATACATAACCTTTGATATATTCATCTATGTTCCAGCCTGTGCATGAGACTTACTTTAGTTTTATTTTGGGGTGCGTCTGGATGTTAAGTTCCACTAAATATGTCCAGGGGAGGTCCTAGGCCAAGGCAAGCAGGTCCACAGTCCAAGGCCTAAAAAATGGGGCCTCAAATTTTAATGACGGACTTTTATAAATTAAAGTTTAATTTATTAAATATAATACATTATATAATTATATCGAATAGTACAACTGACCGAGCGGTTGAGACTCAGGTTTCAGGAAGGAAATATAGTTTAGAATGACATGTTCTGGATTCACACACACACACAAATATATATATATATATATATATATATATATATACACACACACACATAAATGATTTCAAGTTAACAACTATATTAAATATATCAAATAACTATATTAATAAATAAATCACGTGATAAAGAAACCAAATATTGCAAAGATCTAGAACATTCTTTCACTTTCATCATTGTAAATATATTATTTAAAAAAATTACGTTACTCAATATTTTTTACTGATTTAATATTATATCTTAGTAAAGTTCATCCTATAAATATTTTAAATTTGATATCATTTTTAAATCCGAAAATTATCTTTTAGAAAATTTTAATCTTATGATAAATAAAGGGTAATTAATTTTAATTTTTTTTAAATTATTTTATTATAATTATTTTAATATTTGAAAACATCACTTAAATTTAATATTATTTTATATAAAATTCTTAAAAAAATATTATTTTTTACATATGTCGTTTTAAAAAATATATAATTTTGATTATATTAAAAAATTTAATGATAGATTTAAATAATTAGATATTAAAATTATTCTTTTAATTTATAAAAAATAATTGAAAATAACTTTTAATAGTTTTAAAAACTTTCCCCTAAAATATTAAATATTATAAAATATTTCATATGATTCATTTGTTTTAAAATAGAAAATTTCATGCTTGATCTCATTTTAAAATTAAAAATTAACCTACATAGCAATTTATTATTTTAAAAAATTATGTGATTTTAGTTATAATAAAATTTTTAATTATAGGAAAAATGGATATTGCTTAAGATGATATAAAAAAAGCTTATGATAATATTGATTGGAGTGCTCTGGAGGAGATTCTTGTTGAATTGGGTTTCCCTAATAGGTTCATAAATTGGACTATGATTTTGGTTAAAAGTGTTTCTTATTCTTATAAAGTTAACAACAATCTGATTGATTATCTCCCTGCTAAAAGGGGTCTCTGAGAAGGAGACCCTTTGTATCCTCTGTTGTTTATTGTTGTGATGGAGTACTTCTATAGGTTGCCTAAGAAGATGGGTTCCACTCAGAGTTTTAAGTTTCATGATAAGTGTGCTAAGCAAATAATTATTAACCTTAGTTTTGCAGATGACCTGCTTATCTTTACTAGAGGAGATAACACATCCGTTCAATCTGTTGTCAGTGTCGTGGCTGAGTTTGGTGAGTCTACAATTTTAGAGGTTAATCTGAGCAAGTGTAAAATGTATTGTGGCAATGTGGATGATGATACTAAAAAAGAGATTATGGAGATATCGAAGTTTGAAGAGTGTTTATTGCCTTTCAAATATCTTGGTGCCCCTATGTCCAGCAAGGGAATTACTCATGCTAATTGCCTTAAGCCTCGTTAATCGTATTTCCCAACAGATACGACATTGGAGCTCGTGTGGTAGAACCCAACTTATTCAAAGTATTGTGTTCGCCATGAGTAACTTTTGGATCCATTGTCTCATACCCCAAAGCAAGCTTTAAAGAGAATCGATGCGATTTATCGCTCATTTTTGTGGGCTGGTACAAATGTCATTTCCAAGAAATCCCTTGTGGCCTGATCTAGTGTTTGTACCCCTAAAACTAAAGGTTGTCTGAATTTATTCTCTTTGCAGGTTTGGAGTAAGGCCTCCCTTGTGAGATACATGTGGAACCTTTGTGGATAATACGTGGATAAGGTGGATTCATATCGACTATTTGGAAGGGAAGGATGTAATGCAGGCTCAAACTTTATGTTCAGCGTCTTAGATTTTTAAAAATATCTGGAGTCTTAGAGAGGAGATAATTGGTATGCAAGCTTGGTCAAATTTGACTTAGCTGAAAAAAATACTAAACACGGATAATGTATAAAGGTTTTTTTGAGCATCAACTATATGTTGTGTGGAAGACTTTGATTTATGGCAGTATGACTAGAAAGAAAGTTGTCCACACATTGTGGATGGTTTGTCATGGTAAACTGCCAATGAAGGAAATATTATTTCGGTTTGGGATGCTTGATCACCAACATCGTAGCTTCAATGGGGAAATTGAAACAATTGATCATCTATTTTTTGATTGCCACGAGACTAAAAGTATTTGGGAGAAAATCCTCCAGTGGATTGAGTGCAGTCATAAACTGGAGAATTGGTTGAAGGAGATCAGTTGGGCCATAAAAAAGAGGAAAGGAAAAGGTTGGAAAACAAAAAAGATCCAATGTGCTCTTACTGAGACGGTTCATAAAGTTTGGAGATGTCGAAACCAAAAAGGTTTTGGTGTTGCAGCCTATCAAAAAGATACAATCAATAGAATTATAGATGCTTTTGTATACCGCTGTAGGGATAATCCTAAATATAGGGTTCACATTAGTAAGTTGCCAATGCCTTAAGGCTTTTTTTAAATGTTAGGGTGTTTTGCTGGTTTGCTAGATTGTTGGATCTGTTTTAGATCACTTGTACCTCATTGATTTTTTGATTCAATAAAGTGTTTTTTTTATTAAAAAAAAAACTTTAATTATAAATATTTAAATGATTAGATGTCAACTTTTTAATTTAATTATAAAAAACTAATTGAAAATATATGTTTCGAAGATTCATCGTATGTTAATGAAGAAACTTCATCAAAGAGAATATATGTTTTGAACAATGAAAATGATGAAGAAGTTTCGTTCATGAAATTCTAGTATGATAGATTCGAGATGTCCTATACGATGTCGAGACATATGATATAACATAAATAATATGGAAAGGTGTTCTGGATAACCCGAACACATTCGGGCAGGTGGTCCACCCCCTATGGTGCTGCGACCGATTCGACCCGGCGACATCGCCACGGTGCTCCCCGCGAACGTATCTGTCATTACATGTTCGGTATGTGTCAAACAGGGCAACACCAACAACCATCTCCCTGAACGCCCGACAGGGGCTAGGTGCCCGACATAACGGTAAGTAACGGTCGCATCTGCCCGAATTTGACCTAGTCAGCTCGGATGGCTATATTTGTGGACCTGTATACTTCGGTCCAAATGTAGTAACCAATGAGAATCCTCCTACGATATTATATAAACCCTTATATCTTTGAGAGCAAGGTATCATTTTTTACACCATAATAACTTAAATACTTACCTACTCATTTGATCACCTGCTTACTTTAAGCATCAGAGTGCCTTGCAGGTACACCACCCCCTCTCCTCATCAACTTGCTCGAAAGATTATCAACCGCCCGACAGTTTCCAGTTCTGATCAACAGTTCAGATCAGTTGCGCCATCTGTGAGAAACTTTCTTCCCCATCTTCTTAGAAAACATCTCCGAAGATCAAAGATAACTTTCAACCTCACGAGATGGTTGAGCCCAACGATCTATCTCTTCCCAGCCATCCTATCATTTCACTGGTCAAGAAAGCAGATAGGGTTTTTTCCTCTCCTCATCACGAGGACACCAACAGGGATGGCAACACCGCTTCCCCAAATCCTGAAGGTTCAGCCGATCAAGACTTTTTGGACGATCCAAAGTCCAAGAATCAAGCCACTGACCCTGTCGTCTTTCAACCTTTGGCCCCATTGCCGATCAACACGGATCCAACATTAGCTGTTATTCTGTCAGCCCTCAATCAGACCAATAATGTCCTCCTTCAGCAGGGCCAGCGCATCGAGCTCTGGAAAGAAACCGTCCCTCATCTCCACCTCAGAGATCCGGGGTTGTTATTTCCAGAAGCCCCTCGCCGTGAAAGTTGCCCTCGGATTAGTGAACAATCAAGCCGAGTAAGTAAGAGCAAATGACGCGCTTGTGTGAGAAGCGAAAAGTTATAAATGATGTTAACTTTCAGCTTTTATAAGCCCTTTGCGAACGCATAGGTATGGGCCTAGGCGGGTACCTAAAAAAGCCATCATTATACCCTAGTCTATAGGTCTGCCAACCGTCACTTCATTTGCTTCAAGGCCACGTAAGCGAAGCAATACAAATTCTAACTCTTCGCTTCCTCAACATCCTTTCGCCTCCCCGATTATAACGATTTCAAATCCTCTCTCGACATCAAGTCGTCACGTTTATGGGCAAACAGAACGACCTGGGGGGCTACTATTCTGGATAGCCCGGACACATTCAGGCAGGTAGTCCACCCCCTATGGTGCTGCGACCGATTCGACCCGGTGCCATTGCCACTGTGCTCCCCGCGAACGTATCTATCATTACATGTTCGGTATGTGTCGAATAGGGCAACACCAACAACCATCTCCCCGAACGCTCGATAGGCGCTAGGTGCCCGACATAACGGTAAGTAATGGTCGCATCTGCCCGGATTTGACCTAGCTAGCTCGGATGGCTATATTTGTGGACCCGTATACTTCGGTCCAAATGTAGTAACCAATGAGAATCCTCCTACGGTATTATATAAACTCTCATATCTTTGAGGGCAAGGTATCATTTTTTACACCCTAATAACTCAAATACTTCTTACCTACTCATTCGATCACCTGCTTACTTTAGCATCGAAGTGCGTTGTAGGTACACCACCCCCTCTCCTCATCAACTTGCTCGGAAGATTATCAATCGCCCGATAGTCTCCAGTTCTGATCAACAATTCAGATCAAAAGGTATAAACATACAACATAATACTGAAAAGTAAAACAACACAAGAGTTGTTAACCCAGTTCGGTGACAACACACCTACATCTGGGGGCTACTCAGCCATGAAGAAAATCCACTATCAGTACTATTAATTCGAAGCTAAACTCCTTCGTTTACAACTTCTCACTTAATCCCTACTCAATGCAACTTCTACCCAGGAACTCCTAGATATGAGTATACCCACTCATTTCCAATCACCGCATTGATGTCTAACAATCTCAATCCCAATTACTGTATCGACAACCTTTTCACCTAAATGAAGATCACACTTCAAATACAAAAACACTAGAAGACACACTTCAATGAAAATACTTAGCCAAAACTCTTAACTAAGAACACAACTGGGATTTGCTTCAGAGCTTCATCCAAGAACAATACTCAACTTATTACCTAAAGGCTTATGAGTGAGAACAATAATAAAGACTACAACTTTATAACATCAGTTCAACTCACAACCGAGTGGAACACACAACCAACTCTCCTAGAGAGTGGTACATACTCAACCCTAATAACTACATCTTTTCATTCATGACTGGTACATATTATAGGTTATAATGCTTTTATTTATAACCATTTTCCAACTTGATTTTGGCCTAAAAAGTGCAGCAAGGAGACTGCACAAAGTCTGTAAAAACTTCTCCAAGAAAATAGTTCTTCAATTAAAACTTTCCTAAAATGTCTTCATATTTAGAAACTTTGAATATCTTGAATACCAACATATAATCTCTGATTTATCAATCTTGGGTGCCACATAGGATTGCTAAATATTTCAGAATATTCAGTAATTATATCACAACACCTGAATCTAAACTGTCAGCTGTAGCAGACCTGATGTCTTATACTTTTTGTTAGGACATCCCATTCAACATGTTCAAACAACAAGTTGAAACAACTTCTAAACTGCAAAACTGTAAAAGTTCAGATGTCCTATACTTCTACTTAGGACATCACATCTGACATGTTGAATCTGCAAGTTGAAATATTTTGTACAACATGCTGCTGCAATGTTAGTTTTGCCAAAATTCATGCAAATCATAATTTTAGAGAAATAACCATCCCTCTTTGATAAATTTTAGCTAAAACAACTAAATAACCCTTGCACAAGAAGACACCACAATCATGTAAGTTTTATCATGACCAATTAAATTAATAAAATAATTAAGATGAATTGTTCAACTTTTTATTAGGGTTCATTTTTAATATCAGGACCGGCTCTAAATATGTCAAAAGTAATCTCCATTATTGGCAACATGGGGGTGTTAAGAAGAAAATGGGGGTTGCGAGGTAGAATTCTAACATTTTCAAGTTAGTTAAAAGAGCCCAAATATTTTGTAAGCCGAAAAACCCTAGATGTGTAGTGACTAGTCGCTGTGTTTCCAGCTTCCCCTACAAAACCCCTACCAAAACCCTCACCAACTTCTCCATTTCTCCATTTCTCTTACATTTCCATCGACCGCGCTCACCATAAATATCACTTAGCGCCAACAACACTTTCTTTTTCCTCCATCAACATTCGCTCAACAGTTGAAGCGAAAATGCCTCTCGGAGACAGAGGAGGTGATAAAAGCGAAGCTCGATTTTGCGGCGTAGAAACAGAGTTCAGCGATGACATGCCGGAAGTAATCACTTTCAATCTTTCCACCGGGAAATTCGATTTCGTTGTTGCTCCTCTGGTTCGTTTCTTTCCTAATTCAACTGATTTTCGCTATTTCGTTAGGTTATGTTAATTTTAGGGTGCTCTCTATCCATTTGAAATTGAAGTTATTGGTGACTAATTAGCCATTCACACTGTAACTTCACTGTTGCTCCTCTGTGTGTGTGGTCAGTAAGCTCACCTAGATTGAAACGGTTCGATGAGCGCATTTTCCGGTGAAGCTGCTTGATAGAGAGCGTTTGAGTATTCATCGGATAGCTCTATTGAACTACATCATATATATCTAGGAGCAGTTTTGCGATATTCATTTTGCTATTTAGTTTCGTTTAGTATGCAATTCATTTCAGGTGACTAATTAGCCATTCATACTGCAACTTTGTTGTTGCTCCTTTGTGTGTGTGGTCAGTAAGTTCACCTAGATTGAAATTGTTCGACGAGTGTTTTCCAGTGAAGCTGCTCGATAGCGAGCATTTGAGTATTCGCTGGATAGCTCTATCGAACTACATTATATATATAACTAGAAGCAGATTTGTGATATTCATTTTGCTATTTAGTTCTGTTTTGTATGTGATTCATTTTTTTTTTTATGTAATGGATTGGATAGTTTATGGTGACTAATTAGCCATTCATATTGCAACTTTGTTGTTGCTCCTTTGTGTGTGTGGTCAGTAAGCTCACCTAGATTGAAACTGATTGATGGGTGTTTTCCAGTGAAGCTGTTCCATCATGAGCATTTCAGGAATCACTGGATAACTTATTGAACTATATTTTTTTTGATATCAGGAGTAGTTTTGCTAGTTTCATTTTTCTGTTTAGTTATGTTTTTGCATGCGATTCACTTTTGTATTAGTGTAAACCAGAGTCTTCAAAGTTCTGGGAGATTTCTGTTCGAGTGGTTACGTAACTGCAATAATATTTGATTTTTGTCTGAAGACTCTTCATTAGGTATCATAATTTAGGTTCAATTTTCATTTCATACAGTTTCTTTTTAGCTGGAGTATTTATAGTGCAGAGCCAATTAGCGTGTTGTATTATCCAAGTTTCTTTTTTGTTTTGTTTTGGATGTTTATGGTGACTAATTAGCCATTCACACTGCAGCTTTATTGTTGTTCCTTTGTGTGTGTGGTCAGTAAGCTCACCAAGATTGAAACTGTTCGATGAGCCTTTTCCAGTGAAGCTGCTCCATTGCGAGCATTTGAGGATTCACTGGATTGCTCTATTGAACTACATTATAAAACATAAAGTCCAATTTCTTTTTCACTTCTATGCGGTAGCCAATTAGCCAGTTATGTTGCAGCTTGCTGCTGTCATTTCATATATGGTTGGTCAGTAGGATTACCCGAAGTAACATTGTCTTGTGATTAATCTGTGAGGCTGCATGTATGTGGTTTTACTGTAAAAGCTTAATGGACTACATTATTGAAACAATACATGGACATACAATGCAACGCATTGCCAAATGGATATTAAGGGGGATTAATTGTGATAGTTCATTTTTTGCTTTCATTTCTTGAGCTTATGTGTTTTATCTTGGTGCTTGTGATCTTACATGTTTTTATGGTACAATTCAGACAGATCCTTCCTATAGGCCAAGCTTGGTGGCAAAGGATAGTTTTGGATCTGCAGCCCCGCCATTTGCTGGGTCAGATTTGGTCTTAAGCCCATCCCAGTGGAGTAGTCATGTAGTTGGTATGAGTTGTCTATCATTCTTACGTTTAAGTTTTGGATGTTTTTTGACTTATATTCTGATTTATTGCGCTTTTCATTATAAGACCGCCTTTTTATTTTCTCCTTTATCATTTGTGCTCTTGGATCAGAAGCATACTGATTTAGTATTGAGTTTTGTAAGGCTATTTTGTTTGAAATTGCTTCATGACCCAAAACAAGTTTTTTAATACAGCTATTAGATAACTTTAAAGTTTGTGTTTTCGCTAGATATTGAAATTGTTGAGCATTCAATGAAACTTACATTCTTTTCTGTGCATTCAGTCTGTTATTCTTTTGGTAGCTGGGTATCTATTCATCATTATGATAATGAAATTTATCAGGCTAGTTATTGCATTTTCCGTAGGCAAAATTAGCTCATGGATTGATTTGGACTCGGAAGATGAGACTGTTAGAATTGATTCTGAAACCACTCTTAGACAAGAACTAGCCTGGGCTTGTCATCTCTCGTTACAGGTGTGCTTTTGTGAAACCTAGTTAAAGGAGCTTTCACATTGTTTGTGCTGCTGTATCTTTGTTTTTAAGCGCAACTAGTAAATTTACTCATATTGATTAAGTTTGATATTCTTATTCCACAATATTTGTCAAACCAGTTTGGTTATTGAACACTGAACAAAGAAGTATATTGGTGTAATTATTTATTTAAATGTTATGTTATATATTTTTTTGATGACCTTGCTATACATTTATATTATACTTATTAAACATAACTTAATCTAAAACTAAATATCATTAAAGTAAGTTATATCAAATTTAAAGTTAATATAAAACGATCAAATTAAATGCCTGGTAAGATATTAAGTTATCAAATTAAAGAATTAATATATTTTTTTAGATATGAGCCTTTATAAATTGTTACTGGGTCACTAGGTGAGTGATTGAGTGGGAGGTTCACTTATTGAACTGCATGTATATTGGAAGATATCTAAAATTATTTTAATGATAGCTTGTACTAGTAACAATTGGTGCGTTAAAAAAAGAGCTTAGATTGCAATATTTTTATCATACTGATTAAGTTTTATTCTATAAACTTTTTTTGTTCAACCCTAGTCTCATATGAACTCACCAGCCACTTACTTGACTGGTCAGTTTGTGTACTCTTGTCTGGTTTTCACTTTTCAATACATCATTATTTTGCAGAGTTATGAAATTCTCCATCTTTACTTTCCCAGCTTGAAGCAATATTAGTTTCTTATGGATATCCTGTTTTTGCTGTTGTTATACTGTTGTTATTTATGTTGTGTCATGGTGGTATCTATCTGCTACAAATCTGCTTAGCATTACTCTATGACATGTAGTTGCTAAGAAAAAGAAACCCTTTATCAATTGAGTGGCATTTAGTTCAGTGTTTTCAAGTTTCTGCCATAGCTGTACCATGGCAGATTTTGTGCCAGCCGTCATAGGCTGAAAGTCTATTATCTCCCCCATGTAGGCTAAAACACCAAGTTTATAAGGTGGGATTTTGGCTTCACAACATCATCTGCCATTTGCTATTTATAAGTTTTCCTAATTTCTTTTAATATACTGTAGGCTTGCCTGCTTCCTGCCCCTAAAGGATCCACTTGTGCTAATTATGCACGGTGTGTGAATCAAATCTTACAGGACTTGAGTAATATGCAGGTGCTATGCTATTCTTAGTTCCAACTTTGTGATTGGTTATATGTATTTTCTTCATAAATGTCATTACTTCATTATGATGTTAATGTCTCTTTAATGCGTAATACAGCTTTGGCTTAGGATTCCCTTGGTTCTTCCAGATGATGATGTTATGTCAACAGATGCAAACTCAGCCACTTTGGTGAGTAAATATGCTAGAAGCATGCCATGAATGTTTTGTATCATGGATGGGTTAATGTAAACCATTACACTGCTCTTTTCTATTTTTTTTTTCAAATGTGGACTTCTTAGGTCTTATTTTGGTTAAGAAAATGTTTCAGTTTTTTTTTGTTGATAATTACAACTATGCCCTTTGTTTTTTATTGTAATTTTGCTTTCCATTAATTTGTATGGGAGACAAGAGCATTTGGTATTTTTTTTTGTAATAATTAGTGTAAACAAAACGTTTCTCAAACCGTAAAGGCTCTTAGTTGTCATATACTTAAGTTAACTCTTGTTGTATTCTGTGTGCCTCAACTGTAAATTTTGATTGATTTCATCTGGTACTTGGGGTTGAACATGCTATGTTTCAAAGTGTGTTAGGTTTGAAGTTAATATCATTTTTTGGTATTATTTTTAATTGGATCATTAAACTCTTTTTGGATATTTTTTCGGGCTGCTGCTGTATATTTAATACAACTTTTGATATGAAAATTTAATAGTTCATCATTTTAATAAGATTCCCCTTTTTTTTAATCTAAATTCTGGAATGGCAACTTAATCCCTATCATTTTTTGTTCTAACTGAAATTATATTAAATATAAAAATCAATTTTTATTCTGAATGGAATTACAAATGTCAAAGCTGCTGAACTGTGAGCTTTGGTCTGAGTTGCTTATCTTTTTGTATGTTGTATCTTTTCTGGTGATCAAATCATTTCAAGGTAGAATTTTCGGTGATAAAGCTTTAGTCTTGTTGCATACAGTAAAGAATTAGGAGGCTATGCTTTTTGCTCTTTTACGACTTTAAATCTTGATTTTAGGTTGACTCTTGGGAAACATGGAATTCATTCCGTCTGCTGTGCGAACACCACAGTCAACTGTCAGTTGCACTTGATATTCTGTGAGTATTTTGCACTTTAGTTTATTATATATTGCACTTCATTGTATGCATACTTTTTTTTTTTGCCTGATTTTAATCCCTTGTCTAAAGCACTAATTCTGTTTTTGATTTCCTAAGCTGTGAGGGTTGTTTTATTCTTATTCATTAGGAGTACTTTGCCTTCAGCAAATTCGTTCGGACGGTGGTTTGGAGAGTCTGTTAGAGCAGCTATTGTAAATACTGATGTAAGGACATCTAGTGGTTGTAATCAATTTTTCAAATATCAGGCTTCACTGTTCTGGTTGTTTATATAAAGTTATAAATGTTTTGATTGGAATTTTGCCAGTCCTTTTTAACCAATGGCCGTGGGTATCCATGCCTCTCCAAGCGCCATCAGATGTTGATTACTCGGTTTTTTAACCATAATATACAGGTAAATTATTCTTTGAATTTTCAGGCAATAGTGTTTTCACACTTAAAATAAGTCTAGCAATTATTGGTATTTTATACAACCTTGCCGTCCTAAGGTTGTGTATTTCGTTTTTTTGTGGATACTGGATTCTTGCTTAATTGATTAAGTCGAATGGTATTTAAATTCAAGCATCATTGTTTTCCTTCGAAAGGTATTGAGCGAGTTTGAAACATCTATGTAGATAATTATATCTGGAAATTCTGCTCATGCTAAAGCAAGTGTGGGTGTAGTAGATTCACGTTCTGGTGCAGGTTAATTCCTATTCTTAGTTCATGGGTCTGTTATCTATATTTCTCTCCTGTTTCTTTTACTAATTTTTGAAAATAGATCTACCATTTAGTATTTTTAAAAATGGAAAAATACTAATTTCATTATTTATACAATTTGCATATTGTTTCCCTTCCATATTCTCTATATCACAGTTGTTCACTATGGAGTCTCTAAACTAGTAGTTAACAATTTAAAATCAACAGATATTTTAGAAAACGCAAACGAAAAATATTTTCTGAAAGTAAGACTAAAATATCTTATTCTTGTAATTTTGTTTGTAAATTTTATTCTATTTATATGCACTACTGTTAGGCCTGCATATAAGCTGCAAAATTTGTTTCGTTTTTATAGTAATTAGTATATTAGTATATACGAGTATCCTGTTCCTTACTTTGTATATGCCTATTTGCATGCAATGTGATAGTTGTGATTTGATGTTCCACTGTTTATTCAATTATTCTGCTCTTGGCCAAAACCTTCTATTTACAGTGATATGTTTTGCCTCTTAGATTCACAAAGACATCCTTTGCGTCCATATCTGGAATATGTTGGACATCTTTATCAAAAGTTGGATCCTCTTCCTGAGCAAGAACGCTTTGAGGTATTTATCTTGACATATGTTTGTATATTGGCATGAAATTATTGCCTTTATCTTCTCTTGACTCCCAGCTTTTTATGCCAGCTTGGATACAGGGATTATTTACAGTCACCTTTGCAAGTAAGCATTCTCTCTCATGATGCTTTCTAATAATTTGTTGGCTTCTATTCTTTTGCTAATTCAAATATGAAATCTTGACATCTTTGAATTTTTTGTGTCAGCCTTTGATGGATAATTTGGAGGCTCGTACTTATGAGACTTTTGAGAAAGATTCTATGAAATACATTCAGGTAATGCAATATATTAATTTTATTCTCAACTTCACTTATCCGATTTATGTATATGTTTTCTCTGACTTTTAAATCCCATAGCTATCATTTAGTTTATTTTAAATGATATTTTGTATTGTCAGCCGTGAAATGTGATCATACATCTAATTATTGTCAGATGTTATTCAACTGTTGTCCAATGTTTGATGTCTGTTTTCTATTTTAGTTTGATCGGGTAATTTAAATGATATTTTGTATTATCAGCTGTTGAACTTGATCATACATTCATGTATTGTCAGATGTTTTTTTTTTTTTTTAATATTTTAAATTATATCTATGTTTTGACCTGGGTTCCAAATTTTGTTTATGTAGTTTAATCATTAACTTTTCTATTTACAGTATCAAAGAGCAGTAAGTAAAGCAATGCTGGACATGATTCCTGATAATGAGGCATCTGTTAAAACCCTTGTAAGATTTTTTCTCGCTTTTGATTTTTAAATGTTTATTTTTAGTTGAGAGAAATTGCATGCAACTCCTTTAGCTTATGCTTAATTGAGACACACCCCTCCTATTTTTTAAATTATTAATTTGTAAAATTGCTTCACCTCTCCTCAGCCCCTTCTATTTTTTAAATTATTAATTTGTAAAATTGCTTCACCTCCCCTGAGTTATGTTTAAATGTCTCTCCCTCTCTTTACATAATAGAAGGGAGACATGTGTAGTTGAGCGGAGGTCAAGATATTGAAATACAAGATTGGGTGTATGTCTTAGTTAAGGACAACTCAAGGGAATTGAGTATAATTTTCCTTTATTTTAATCGCTATTTTTGTGTTTGATAAACAACACATTGGATGCCTGTGCTAAATAGTACAGAGGTGGAGTTTAATTGTTTTTACTCATCGCTAGGTACTAATGGTTGTTGGGGCAGGGCGTGGACCTCTTGTGCGGGCATCATTACAGGTGTGATATTTTATCTGATTGTTTACAGTAGAAGACTCTGTAGAATACTGATTGGATTTACTGTAATTTTTTGACCGGTTTTTTTGCTCATTCATTTGTAGGCTTCAGAAGAAACTGGGCGCAAGCTAAAAGTTTATGCTGTTGAGAAGAATCCAAATGCAGTTGTTACCCTTCACGTTAGTTGTTATCTTTTAACTAATAGTGGTTCCATCACTTCCATGAAATGATGTTCCAATATAATGTTATTTGTTTATTACTGAAGCAGAAAAACTCATTCAATTCCTAAACTTGATAAAATATAATTCCTTCATAAAATATAATTTTTAGGAAGTGTTCTTTAAACGTTTTAATATATGTCAATGCTCTTTGTCATGCTCTTATTTTGTTTTGCTAAACGTTGTTTTAAGTTTTTAGCGCCTGTATGTAAACATGGTAGATAAGATGAGTATATAGTGCCTTTAATGTTAGGTCAATGTAACATTTTTTTATCTCTTGTTCCTGAGAGTGTAGTTTCAATTTCTAGATTTTGTGTTTTCTAACGTCTTTTATTTTGTGTTAGTACAAGATATATATTAGTTTTACTTATTCTTACCATTGTTTGAGATTATCCTTCGATCAATTTTGACAAGTCATTTGTTGTAACAGGCATTAGTTAGATTAGAGGGATGGGAGGATACTGTTACTATAGTCTCATGCGACATGCGCTATTGGAATGCCCCTGAAAAAGCTGATATATTGGTAACTTCCTATGCTCACTTTATTAATAGTTTGAATTTTATTGTTTATGCTCTAGTGTCTGATTGTTGGCTTGAATTTAGGTTAGTGAATTGCTAGGTTCTTTTGGTGATAATGAACTATCTCCCGAGTGCCTTGATGGAGCTCAGAGGTTTTTAAAGCCTGGAGGAATTTCAATACCTTCTTCGTATGTAAATTTCTTTTGTTGTGTACAATAATTCATCTTTTAGAGTCTCTTTTTATTTTTGATAAAGTGATGACCAGTATTGTGAGAACTAAAAAACAATAACCTTCGAAGTTATACAATGATGTATTTAATCTCTGTCATGTAATACCTATTTTCAGGTACACAAGTTTCATTCAACCAGTGACAGCTTCAAAGTTATACAATGATGTATATCTCCTGTATTCCAATTTCAGTTTTTATTATTAAATTTATTTATTACTTAATTAATGGACTCACTTGTGGTTGTATTTCAGGTTAAGGCACATAAAGATATTTCACACTTTGAAACTGCTTATGTTGTTAAAATACACAATGCGGCTCGACTTGCACCATGTCAACCCGTGCGTTGTTTCTTACTGCGCAGTTTATTATTTATATATTTGATATATTTGATGTGAATGTATTCACCATTCTTGTCTTACATGTTAGTTATGTGTTCAGTCTTGTTATTATTGATAATTTAATTTCTTTTCTTTCTGTTGGTTTTCTCTTAGGTTTTTACATTTACTCATCCAAAACCTGCTAGTGATAAAGAAAGCAATCAGCGTTATAAGAAGTTGCATTTCACAATACCAAATGACACTGGATCCGCAATGGTACATGGTAAGTGGTGTTTTTCTATTTCTATTCTTATAGACTTATTTGGCTTTATTGGAAATGATTTCTTAAGATATTCAGTTTTTAATTTTCATTGTCTCAGATATTCAAAATCTAACACTGATTATCTTAGCTACTTTGTGATGGTTCACTTTGTCATTTTATAAAACTTAATTAAAGCAATGTTCAGAAATAGATATTTGAATTTTTTTTACACCAAATAGTCACTCTGTGCCTAATGGTATATCATATAAAGTATGATGCAAATGAACCCTCTTCATTGCCAGATGTTATACTTATCTTTTTGAGACTGACTTGTTTACCTCATGTTCATAGGATTTGCTGGCTACTTTGATGCCACTCTTTACAAGGATGTGCATCTTGGGATTGAACCTTTAACAGCTACACCGAACATGTTCAGCTGGTAATGAGATTTGTTACTTGTACTTGTATTTTGTTTTATTTTGGGATGTAAGAGGTATTTTGGTTGGAGAAAATAAGTAAAGTACATTATCAAAGGAGGATGATATATCCTTGAAAAGAAACTATGCTGATTACCAAACTGAACTGGTTAAGTTAGACGCATCAACTAAGTAAAGGTTGTATATAATCTGGAATTATGACACAAATATCCCCGCGTAAATTAGTTTATTCTGTGCTCTACCTAAAGCACGAGGACACCATTATAATGGATTGTTTGATTAAATGGTGTTTTTTTAACTGTAGTAATTATTTAGCTGGGTGCTCCTTTTTTAGAGTCAGAAATTGTCAACAGTTCTAGTAACAATCCAGTACTACATTCATGTTGGATCCATTGATGCCTTTCACTGATTGCACAATGATTTTAGATGATATTCTATTTTGATTGGTTTAGAGTTTACACATGTGTTGCATGATATTCTGGGTTTTTACTTATTCAAGTGTGTAATGTGATGATGTCCAATACCATGTTTTGTGCTGATCTGTTCTTGTTGCAGTGTTATTTTACTGTACCAAGTTCAACTGACATTTTATGCTTTGTTCTCTTCTATCCGCAGGTTTTCAATATTTTTCCCTCTAAGGTCACCTATTTGCTTGAAACCAGGTTCTAAACTTGAAGTAGATTTCTGGCGCTGTTGTGGTCCTAAGAAGGTTGAATTTATCTCTAGCAAACTTTAATATTTCAGTTCATGATTTTTGTTTTCCTCTCATCGTCTCTGTTTCCTTTTAGTTAAAATGCTGAGTTCCTTTTGGAATCTGAAACAGGTCTGGTATGAGTGGTGTGTAACATCTCCTTCACCGTCTCCAATCCACAACAGTAATGGACGTTCTTACTGGGTTGGGCTTTAGTTTTATTTCTAAAATGTGTATCAAGTACAGGTGAATACATACAACAAGCCTGTTTTTTTGTTGCTAGCCTCTCATGACTGTTCGTTCTAGGAAATATGTTGTATAATAATATCCGGAATGCTCTAATTTTTTGTCACTATTACAAACAAAAATTAATTATTATTAAATTAGTCACTATTATAAACAAAAGTTAATTTATATTAAATTATTCAATGCTGTAATTTCTAATATACCTTTATATTTAATTTTCTAACGTTTCATTAAATTTTAAAAAGAGACATTATAGTAAAATTTAATCAATATATTTAATCAATGTTTTGTACAAATTTTAGAAGATTAATTACACTTGATTGAATCTTAATAATCGTAAAAATATTTTAAAACAAAAAATGTGATTATAGGTGTATATTTTAAAAGTTTGAGTTTTCCTTGTCATCGGATTGCTTTTGTTTGGGTTAACTTCGTATTGAATGTGAGATTAGTTAATTTAATTGAACTTTTCTTAATCAAGGTTACGGACTTGGGGCTTATGAAATTTAAAAGTTAAAGCTAAAAATTCATAAAACTCTAAACTACTAATTCAAGCTTTAGCCCTTTTACGATTGAATTTTATGTTGTGAATTTCTTAATCCACCCCATAGGGGTGGAGCGCATCTCGGAAAAACTTTAAAATATCCCTTTGAAAATTGGAAGATATTTTTGGTTAGCAGTAAAAGATTGTATTGGAGATTAATTTTCGGTAGGGTATTGGAATATTTTGTATGTTATAGGAAGTTTATTTTTGGTTTTTTTACGAATGCTGATTGCTATAAGCAGCAACTTTGGTGATCACTACTATTTTTCACTTTCTCCTTCAAACCTGTCCAAAACCGTCTCTATCCAAATCTATACTTTTTTGTTTCATCATATCAGAAAAAGCTCATTCCATGCATTAATCTATAACTTGTAGCTGAAAATAAGGTTACGTACAAATCGAAAGTTTATTTTCGGTTAGTAGTTGAGCTTCACCAGAAGTTTACTTCCGGTTTTGTCTCTGTTTTGAAATTTTACAGCAGTCTCCACTGTGTATTTTTGAATTTTATTATGTTACATAGGTATGGTGCACCCCGATAACATTCCTAAGCTCGATGACATCGAAGTTGTATCGCCGGTTGTTGTTTCGCCCCGCGTAATTAAGTCGGTCGATGTTCGTGAACATTTTGACAATGTTCGAGAATTTGATGTCCGGAACGATATGTTGCAGTTGATTCATTTAGAGGCAACGAGGTTAGGATTTGGAATAGTAATAGCAAGGTTCGAGTTTGGCACTGATAGAAGAAATGCTTTTGTTATTTTGACTTGCGAAAGGAGCGGAAAATATGTGGCTCGCATTCAAAAATTGAAACGCTAGGAAACTGGCACAAGAAAATGTGAGTGTCCGTTTCGATTGCGTGGTTATCTCATGGCCAACAATAAGTGGAAGTTTAATGTGATTAGCAGAGAACACAATCATGATTTAACTCCAAAGTTGACCAGTCATCCAATAGTACGTCGGCTACTTCCGGATGAGAAAACTTGTGTTTCCGACATGACTTTGAATTTGGTACCTCCCAAAAACATTCTTGCAACATTGAAGAGCAAAAGACCAGGGAGCACCTCTAATATCAAACAAGTGTACAACAAGCGCTATCAAACGAAGTTGGCCATTCTGGAGGATCGAACCGAAATGCAACATCTTCTGAAAATTCTTGATGACAATAATTATGTTTGTAGCCACCGACGGGGTGATGATGGGGAAACTGTTAGAGACATTCACTGGAGTCATCCTGATTCCATTAAATTGTTCAACACGTTTCTACCGTGCTCGTTATGGATTCAACATACAAAACCAACAAGTACATGCTTCCGTTGTTGGAAATTGTTGGTGTTACATCGACCGAGAAGACTTACTCAGTTGGTTTTGCATTTTTCGAATGCGAAAAAGAAGACAACTTTCAGTGGGCGTTAGAGGTGTGTCACTCCATGTTGAAGGAGCAAGAGGATATGCCATAGGTAATTGTCACCGACCGTGATACAACTTTAATGAATGTCGCTGCAACCGTATTTCCGACCTCTTCCGCATTACTTTGGAGGTACCACATTACAAAAAATGTGAGAAGTCGGGTTAAACTTGTTGTGGGGTCGAAATAGGTAGCGGGTGAAGATGGAAAGTTGGTAAAGTCCGGTATTATTGTGGAAAAAATATGGTTGCATGGAATGCTATTGTTAATGCATCTACAAAAGAGATGTATACATATGTTGTTTTATAATTCAGAGCTGTTTGTGAGAAATATCCGAATCTGTTGAAATATGTGGAGAGCACAATACTTGATCAGGTGAAGGAGAAATTTGTTTGTGCATGGACTGATCAGGTTATGCACCTCGGACATAGTACATCAAACCGAGTTGAATCTGCACATGCTTGTTTCAAGAATTTGTTGACAAATAGCAAGGGCGATTTGATTACGGGTTGGAAAGTTGTGAACTATTTGATCATGAACCAGCATAATGAGATACAAATTTGGTCGCAGTATCACGGTGTTGGAACACAGGTTCAAGGAGAATATGTTATATTCTCAATTGGTCGGTAACATATCTCGGGCGACACTTAATTATATTTTCCATGAGGCCACAAGAGCTTCAACTGTGGGTGATGACGCCTCAAAGTGTGGGTGCACTATTGTGAAAATATATGGTCTCCCATGTGCTTGTGTGATAGCCAAGAAGCTGAGTGGTAATGTCCTGATAGGTATGAACGAGGTCTCTAATCACTAGGAGAGATTTAGTTTTGAGGATGACGGGAAAATGAAAAGTGATAAATCATCCTTACCGAATGAGAAGCAATACAACCGAGATTTTTGAGAGTCGATGACGCCACCAAGATCCAAATCAAAGAAGAGTTGTGAAAAATTGTGTTCCCGGAGACCACGAATTTGAAACCACGATTCCAACCGGTAAAAACAAAAGGTGCACCGAAAAAGTTGAAACCTACACCGACTGACAATTCTACTACGAGAAATCCTTCGTATTATGAACATGTTGGCAAGGTATTTCCCAACTCAGCTACACCGAAATCTCGGAAATATGCTTCCAAAGGTACCCGTATGAGAGGGTGTGTATTAATCTTACCCGATACAGTTTTTTGGAGACTTACTTTCCTCCGCGCACTGTGTAACACCCCTTCTAAAATACCCCGCGAATTTAATAAATAAATCAAAGTTAACATATAATAAAGGGCATTACAATTCAAATCCAAATATAAAATATCAAAATAATAGTCATGCTTCACTGAAGAACTTTATTAAAAATAATCAAAACCAATGATATGTTCTACACATCGGAAAATAGCATCCAAACGAAATAAACTTCAATTCATAATTATTCCCAAAATAAATTAAAGAACATTAGAGTATGAAACAAAACTCTCAGCGAAACGTTCTCCAATGTTACAACTATCAGAGCATGACACTGACACGTAGATAACGAATAACACGACTCAAAAGCCATCTTCACCAGCTCCTAAGCGGCTAACACTTCAATCTGAAATCATCAAAGTAAGGGTGAGACTTCATCATAATTAAAATGCATTATAAGTTTCTCAAAACAATAAAATATCACAAGTATATTAATCCACCCTTTTTAGCATAATCAGATAAGTCGAGTTTTCACCAATCAATCCATAACATACATCTATACACGACAAACAAATTATAACACATGAAAGTATCCTATCAAGTTATAATATCACACAAATGCAAATGCATGACTCTATGCATGTGGTACCAAAACGTGAACTAAGTCACCAACATCGATTCGTCCATAATCACCCGGACATGAATCCAGCCTCACCACCCATAATTACCCGGGAACGGTTATTGGCAAGTCTCACTAATTCCGCACAATGAGAATTAGCTACCACCAGAATGTATATGCAAGCACATCATAAAGCATGCAACATTCGAATAAGTTCATGATCACACCAACGTCATAAACCAAATCAAACCAGAACATGATATCCTCATTGATCATGCACACAACAAATAGCATAAACATACATTTCATCCACCAAATTCTGATACAAGCAATTACCACAGATACAACACTGCATACACACCAAATATGCACAAAGTACAACTGCATAATTCGAAATCCGACGCGTTTTCAAAATAAATTTAAGCTACAGTAATTTTATTCATTTCATTAAATAGAGCATTAAATTTAAGAAACAACGTCTAAAACGACACTCAAAACGGACTTACGCTTTGACAGTTATGAATTTTTAAAGTTTAGTATTTTTCAAAATGACACAGTGGTAACCGGTTCCTCCCAGGGAGAATCCGGTTCCCACAAGCTTCAAAAACACGCTCTCTGGAAAAATGTATAGGGAACCCAGTTCCTCCAAACAGGGAACCGGTTCCCGTAGAAAAATGTGGTTTTCTTTGAAATTTTTTAACTGGGAACCCGGTTTCTCCCCAGGAGTAACCAGTTCCCAATATCCCAGAATTCATCCTCCCTGGTTTTTGTACCAGGAACCCGGTTCCTCCCACATGGGAACCGGTTCCTGCGACATGTAGAACCAAAAATCTACATTTTGACAGCAGTATGTATCCCAACCAAGTTCCTATCAATCCCAATCGAATCCATACATCCCAAGACAGTAAAATCACTCAACCAATAGCAGTAACGTGCAACATAACATATTCTGATCATTCCTAACGATCCTATATCATGCAAATTAATCAATTCTACACAATTCGACATCAATTGGGATAATTCCTACAAACCTAGATAATCCTAAATTGAGATTCCTAACATACTTTGATCAATCCTATTGAATTCAAAACCGATAAGGCATAGTAATTAATTGAAATCACCCCTTACCTTATGAATTCTTCGAATTCCGACACCTTTGGCTTTTCCTCCTTCCTTTTGCTCTTCTCAATTTCACGTAGAGTGAAAACTTTCCAATTCCTTCTTTTTTCCTTCCTTTCCTTTATTATTCCTTTTATTATTCCAATAATAATTAGTATGAGTAGAGTCTTTCACTCCTCACACCCCCACTTTACACCTCACACCCCGACACTTTCATTGTTATTTCAATTAATTAATCCAATAATTCAAAAATACTAATAATCAAACTTCTAATTAAATTAATAATTAAAATTCTAATTATTTAATAATTGAATTATTTGGGGTGTCACACACTGCTCCTACACCAAATCCAATTGATCGTATCATTTGTGTTGGGTGGATTTCAAATCCACGACATTTTATTCAAGTCTACTTGAAATCGGGATGTCCGATACCACTGACATCACCAGAGTGGGCGCTTCATTTCACAGAAGCATCAGAGACATGGACGAAATTTATCATGGAAAGGATGCAAGAATACAACAAGTTGAGGGAAATAGATATAGAAATAAATAGGAAAAATTCGAAAGGGGTGGCACTAGTGGATAATGTATCATTGTAATGTTAACTTCATTTTGATAATGTATAATGATGTGAAAATATAGCATTGTAATGTTAACTTCATTTTGATAATGTATAATGATGTGAAAATATACTCTTGTTTTGTAATTTGAGCACTTGAAGAAAAATTGGATATATGACATTTTGTGTTTTACTCACTGTCTTATGTTCTGGTTCGTTTCTGGTTTTTCAGTGTCAGGCCATTTACCAGAAGTTTACTTCGGTATTTTCACTGACACAAAGATAAGATTTCTATGGTCCATGTTTACATCCTTTTACTATAAAACACCACTCCTCTTATATTTTTCCATACAACAACACAAAAAAAATAATCAGAAAATGGACATCAAATTGAACATCGAATGGGTTGCTGGAATTGTCCATTTTCCCGGCAACGAACCGTCTCGCGAATTCAAGATCACCGTGTACACCCCAATTGAAGAGGTACGAGAAGCTTTACAGTAACTTGTTCCTTACGGCGACAGTTGAAAGGTAGAGAAGATTGAGTACCGCTCGCCATCAATCGACAATGAAGAGAATTTGCAGTTCATGAACCGTGAACTGAAGAACGACGACGATTTACGGGCTATGTGGTCGACTTATTGAAGTTTTCAGGAGAAAGTTCCACTCGAGGTAGATGCGACTTTATCAAGAACCGTCGATGACGTTATGAGGATGCTGCAACGTCCACCAGGATATTGATTTGTAATGTTCAATTTATGTTTAACTTTCAGTTTGTATTTGCTAAGTTTATGTATTTCTTTGTTAGAAAATAAGATGTTTTTTTCTGAATTTCTGTTATGAACGAAACCAGAAATATAGTTACGGTTAGGGTCCGGAAGTTAAGTTCCGATTTATGATAAAATATATCAAATAATGGTGCGTCTCGAAAATATATTTTTGATTTTAAGAGGCATTTTAGAAATTTCGTAAAAGTGGCTAAGAAAAATATTGGGTGGAATAAAAAATTCACTTTTATGTTTATTATAGTTCTGTTGATAACTTTGAAACTAGTACTATGAAAACTCTTTAACGACTCAGTTCTATGAAACCTAATAATACACACACCATATTAGTTCTATGTTGATATTTCTTCTCATTTATTTATTATATGAATTTAAATGCATGCTTAAGAAAGGAAAGGAGTAGTTCTAATGTGAGAATTTTATCTACTACCGCCTATTCCAAAAATACCTTTGAAGTTATTTAATCAAAAATTTATTTATTTTTTAATTTTTTTACTGTTACTAAATTTATAAAAAATTAAATTTTCGATATTTTATTTGCACATATCGGAAATTCTTTGTATTTTACAAAAAAATTGATATCTATTTATCGGATATTTCTAAATTTTCGATTAATCTACCGGAAATTAAAAAATTCTGGTATATTTAAGGAAATTTTTTATTCGTATCGGAAATATCCCAAATTTCCGGTATAAAAGAAATACCGGAAATTTTATATTTCTGATATATTTTATTCAAGTATAAAGTTATATGTCTAAAATACAATAAAGTCCCAAGTATTCAAGTATCAAGTATAAAGTCCTAATATTATCGGAAATTTGATATTTTCGGTATATAAAAAATATCGGAAATTTAAAATTTCCGGTTATTTTTTGTATTGAAACCATATCGAAAATTTTAAATATTTGGTATTTTCTCAGTACTGGATTTTTGGAATTTCCGGTACAAAATATTTGACACGATAAAAATGGTAAATTTTACATAATTTTCGGTATTCCCTATGAAATTTCCGGTATGTACCGAAAATCACTAAATATCCGGTATTTTCCTGGAGATATTTTGATAAAAACACTATATTTAGGGGATGTCAGGTCTAACTGTGGGGGTAGCAGAAAAAATTCTCTTCTAATGTACAAGGTGATTTGTTTTCGGCCGTTTGCCCCCTAAGCCCAAGACATGTAAAATGTTTGACAGTTAAGACATGTTGATGTAAGATAGAGTGACCCAACATATTTTTGTTTCAGAGGGATAAAGTTAGGAATATTTTACTATACTAGCATCTTTTTGCTATTGTTATTCCAAAATACCATATACTTCAAAACTATTTTCTAATATATCATCCATTCAAATTAAAAAAAATCAAAAGTAAGAACACCCGCCTATTCAAAGGGCGCGTCCTTTGTTTTTCTTAAAGCAACCGCCCATTCTAAGGGCGGCAGTTTGAGTAATGCGTTTTTTTTTAATATTTAAAATTAAAAAAAATTATTTATATATATATATATATATATATATATATATATATATATATATATAAAATAAATATTAAATATAATAATAAAAGAATAATAAAGAGTCTTGTATTATTTTATTATTTAATTACAGATCTGTCACTGTAATCGACAAAGACTTTTTATTATTTTATTATTTAATTATAGGTCCGCCACTGCAATGGGCGGAGACTCTCATTATTTTATTATTTATGTACAGGTTTGTGTCTGCAATGGACGAAACTTTTTATTGTTTAATTATTTTTGTACAGGTCCGTTACTGCAATGGGCGGAGCTTTTTATTATTTTATTATTTTTGTACAGGTCCGCCACTGCAATGGGCGGAGGCTCTCACTATTTTATTATTTAATAATTTTTGTTGTGATCTATAAATACCATTGATATTTGATGATCTTCACCACGCTTACACACAACTCTTTAGTTCTATCTTAAAAATGTCTTCAACTGACAGAGAGTTCCAAGAGTTTCCATTCATGAAAAGAGATGCAACATTGATTTTTCCTCCTGTGAAGCCTCCGATTAAGATCAAACTGCTTAACACTAAAAAATTGGAGCAGCTGCACAGGCACTTGGCAGGATGGTTGGGGGAAGAAATGACTGAAGTTGAGAAGATCCAAAAGATTGAGAGGCTAGTTATGGAACTCGGCTTAAACGGACCAAGTCGTTCTTGGAGACTTGTTCACAATGATGCATGTGTCCTTATGATGATGATGAGATCAGCCGAGATTGTGATGTTGATTGTAATATCCTAGAGATATTTTTGTGTTTGTTTGAAGTTAATGATGATGTTTAGGTTAACTGTTGTTGTCAAAGATTTATGTATGTTTAAGTATTTAATTTATGTGTTTATTTTGAACTTGTTGGTGATATTTAGGTTAAATATTGTTGTTACTTATTAAAGTTTGTTCAAGTATCTAATTTATATGTTGTCTTATGGAGGTGTTATTTATATTAAATGCAAAAGTACTAGTGGATGAAACACTTAATTTCTTGATGTCATTATGTAATACAACTTTGAGGCTTGAAAAAAAAAACTAATTGTTACTAGTTCCTACATTGGGGCACCGCGTTCGATTGGTTATCGGGAGACGACACAATGCACATTTTCTCTCCAATTTATCAAAGTTGTCCATTTCGGTTGTAATACGGGTGCTTACTGGATGACCTTTCTTATTGCGCCTCATGAATGGGTTATGACAAATCTGGTCTCCCTTATAAGTGGGCCAATACGCATCTAACGGTAGAACTGGAAAACTTGTGCTGTAAACCCCAAATAGGTTAGGCACCTTGTAAACTTCAGCCAATAGAAGATATGCGACACTACGCACCACAGAACATGCAGCGATAACATGTGAACAAGGGAGGCGGTATGCTTGAAACTTTCCGCAGTCACACCAACAATCGTTCAAGTTGACCTTGTAACGTCCCATAGGCTTCCCCTCATTGTGGTCAATGGTTTCCTTCACACTGAAAGTGTTATTATTATAGTAAAAAACGCTAACCCGATGCATGAAGGATTTTGATGTTTCTTGTTTCATGACCTTCACACATTGCTCTGTAAATGATTGGCCAGAATCCAAAACTACACTCCACATTGCACCCCTTTCAACAAATAGTGTTCCCATGCTATAGTACGTTACTTGAACCATTGTTGTGATTGGTTATCGCGCTTTCATCAATCATTTCGAAGAAGCTGATGTAATTTTCTCAACCATAGATTATTAGTAATTACTTTTACTTTATATACTTTGTTAAATTAATATATTTGTTTATATTTTATAACAGTTTACGAGAGACCTTACCTAGACCTTGAAGATTTGGATCCAACGGATGCTCATGTATGGAGTTCAAAAACATTCCTTATTTGTTTTACGACTGTGGAAATGCACCATACAGATAGGGTTAAACTCCAATTTGGAATTCTTCAAGGCATACTTGATGCTCCAATCTGCATGGACGAGTATCACGGAATTACCGTGAACGACCAATAGTATCATACTCCGTGGAAAAATCATTTGAAGGAAGAGCGTCATCAATGGCATAACCGCAGAGATAAAGTCTTACAAGGAAATATCAATCCAAATGAATGTAAACCGAGTACGAATTACATGAATTGGTATAAGTCTGTTTCATATATGTATTTGTCACCACATAACTTTTTATTTGACCCTCGAAACCAACCAATATCTTCAAACGTCCAACACATCAGACCATCATCAAGCTACGCCCAACACCCATTCATGACCAACCAACAAAAATTCCATAACACTCAACTACCTTTCTTCCCAACACAATCACCTTTTACCCCAAGTCAGCAGTCTCATCAACATACACACTCACCTAATTCATCCCAATGGAGAACCCAACAACAATTTTCAAAATTTTCCCGTCATCATCACATAACCTACCACCTACTTCAATAAGTCTACAAATCCCACAAGACCCCACCTACCAAACACCCCAACAACAAATGCCTTTTTCCCAACCCCAACATTTTACCACACCCGAATGTTACCAACCCCCAGTACATAGCCAAATGCCAGCGGGTAACCTACGAAATTGGAATTTCGAGGGAACAACATTAAGTTATGGAAGTGCAACTGAAATGCCAATTACCAATGAAGAAATGATAGTATTATTGATGAATGACAATGACGTTGGACCTTCATCTCAACCACAACCAGCAGAAGAGCAACCTGCACGGGAACCTCATGGTATGGTTCTACGGACCAACATAGAAGCTCCTTTTTGTGGAACTCACCAGCGCTTCACACGCCCCGGTCAAAACCCCACTAGAATTAAATTATTTTTCAGGTAGTGTTTTATTCTATTTGTTCCAAATGTTGGTTTAATTTAATGAATTAATATATTATTATTTTTAATTCTTTTTTTATTGTTTTATTAAAATAATTACTAAATTAAATAAATTATTAAAATAAATTACAATATAATTATTATTTAATTATAACATCAATAAATTATTAAAATATATTAGAATATAATTACTAAAATAAATAAATTATAATATAACTATTATTTAATTATAATATAAATAACTTATTAAAATAAATTATAATATGATTACTAAAATAAATATACTTATTATTTATTATAATATAAATAACTAATTAAATTATAATTATAAACTATTAAATTAAATATAAAACTTAAATTAAAAAAAAAAAGTTTTGCACACTGCCACCCATGCAATGGGCGGGTCCTTTATTATTTAACACACACGCCCATTGCTTTTATGTTATACCCTATTTTTGTACATAACCACCCATTCCAAGGGCGGCAACTTTGTTTCAATAACAAATTTTGTTTGAAAGTGGTATATATGTATCATGAGAATGACATTATGTAATTTTTTGTGTAAAAAAGTGGTACAACAGTAAAAAAATTCTAAAATTTGACTCTCTCGTTAAGATATTGGTGCCACTTCATTATATGCAAGATCATCTTGGAAGGTCACATGTCTCTCACATCAGAGGTGTTCAAAGATATAACTAATTAAGTTGTATATTAAAGTTGAACTTTATTACAGTATACAAAACTGAATAATTTAAGTGGTTAATAAACTGACCTATTTAATTTAAAAATTTAAATTCAATTTTAAATCGATTCAAAACCAATTCATTTATAAACTAGTTTGATTATATCTAAATTAATTTTTCATAAAAAATATAATTTAAACTAAAACAAAATCCTGAAAATAATAATATACTATTTGGATAAAACATAATATATTTTTTTATGAAAACAAATTTTTTGAAAAAAAAAAGTATTTTTAATGAAAATTTCTTTTATTAACATAAAAAACATTTTTCTGAATTTTTTTTTTGAAAAATTGTTTTCCAGAAAAAAATTTAATTTTTATGAATATTTTTTTCCGAAAATTAAAAATATTTTTCTGGTATATATATATATATATATATATATATATATATATATATATATATTCATAAAAATAAAAAAAATTATTTTTTTTCAAAAAATAAAAAATTTATTTTTTTCAAAAAATAATAAAGTTATTTTTTTATAAAATATAATTTAGTTTCAAAAAGTAATAAATTTATTTTTTGATAAAATATAATTTTTTTCCGAAAAATATAAATTAGTTTGTAATATAAACTAGTTTTAAAATGAATTAAAACCATTTTAACAGTTAATTACAATTTTATTGAAAATTAAATTGAACCATAAATGTGGTTCAGTTCAAATCAGTTCATGAACCATGAACGTTCTTACCTGACATCGTGTTTCTGGAGACACGAGTCTGCATAAGCTAACTACTTTAAACTCATTAGACTTGAAAGAATGTAGAAGGTGGTGCAATATTTAAGAGCTAGGCTAGTTGATGTCTAGCAGGAGATATATGACACCAAAGGATTTCATGCCAGCCTTAGATTTATGCAGAGGTTGTATGTATCCACCTAGATGTAATAGTTAAGGTTAATGGTGATTAAGCACATGTAACACATCTCAGAGTATGTGCATTGAGGGCATACCTCTTGTATATAGTTGGAACATTCATATTCATGGATAAATGTGTATACTACGTCGATATCATCTACTTGAGATACTTCATTGACTTGAGAAGATTCATGGGTAAAATTTGGGGAGGAGGCTCTTGTTTAGTTTACATATACTACAAGTTAGGTGAAGATTTTTTATAGAAGATTAGACAGATGAGAGCAACTAACATTCTATTTGTGGTAATATATTTGCACCTTTACTATTACTAATGTTTCATAATACTTGTGCTACACTATTACTATTATCTCATCTGAACCATTTTCAGACATGGATTCTCCAATACTTTTCACGTCTATCTGGCTGGGCAGATGTGGATGTCTATAATGAGGTTTTGTTACATGCTAACTCATCCATCCTGCTCATTGGGAGTTAGGCGACCAACCCATTCAGAGTTTATCTTGAGCGCATCACGACATAAGATATAAACTTCACACCGCACGATGGTCACTATGATTCACATTCCTTCGGTAAGACACCCTTCTACATTAAATGGCCGACTAGTAGGTCTCAAATGATGTATCCCCATTTACCCGAGCGAGTCATGCGTCAGTTCGGGTATCTATCTATTATACTCCTAAAGCCCCCACCGTTGCTACTCCTCTCATACCCACCATAGAAATGTTGATGAGATATTTTTGGATTACCATAATTATCTAGCGAAAAAGTTTTAATTTGATATTTAAAACTTTTGTGGGATAAAGGTGTTGTCGTTGATGATGTATATTTGATAAAAAGTCTAAGATGTGTGTATTGTTATTTAGCTAGATACAGTGTCAAAAGACATAAAGTTTGTCCTATATGTGAATTTAATATCTATTTTCACCAATTTGAGTTTGGGAAAAGACTATTTATCTTGGAAATCTGAAATTTCTAAAATTCAACCATCCTTATCATAGATTACATAAGACTTTTAACGGAGATCATGGGTTTGAAATCGCTTATAAACCTTTTAATGGTGATGAAGTTTATCAGCGACAAGAACACCTTACTGTTATCTTCGGAAAGAATAAAAAAGTCCCGTAGAGAAAAATATTTGGAAATAGAGATCGATATTCTTTGATCTTCCATATTGGTCTATCCTCGATGTAAGATATTGTCTTGATGTAAAAAGAACTTATTTTCGCCCGACAATGTCACACACTATCTAAAAAGGAAAATAAAAGTTTTTGGGAATATTTGCATGATATCAAAGTTTTCCAATGTTCCTCATCGAAGATTAAAAAGTTGTATCAATGAAAGATCTCGAGTTAATTGGCTTAAAATCTCATGATTATGTCTTGTTGCAACAACTTCTATCAGTGGTTATCCGTGACATCCTTTAAAACAATGTAAGAGTAAATATAACTAAATTGTGCTTAGTTTTCAACGCTATATGTAATAAAGTTCTTGATTTCAAAAAAATAGATAAATTAGAAGATGAGGTTGCAATAATATTTTGTCGATTGGAGGTGTCTTTTCCTCCATCAAATCTTTTGGCATTATGGTTCATTTACTTGTTCGTCTAGTCAGAGAATTCAACAACATGGGTTGTTTAGGAGAACCAGTATGGGTCAGACAAAAGTTTATACCTAGAGACCCAACTGACCTATGTTTATTAGTACAACAAAGAAACTTGCTTTGTGTAGGATTCACAAAAATTGCTTCATTTCAAGAACGCTTTGCCATCTCATCTGTCTTCATCTCAGAATGACAATCAAAGGTATGCATAGAAGTACCTAGGAATTCCTTTATCTAGCAGGAAAATCATGATTCACCAGTGTAGGTTGTTGATTGAGCGCATTGGATGTCTAAAATTTTAAGCTATGTTGGTTGTTGTCAATTGATCAAAAACGTCATTTTTGCAGTTTCTGCCTACTGGGTGCAAATTATGTCGTTACCCCAAAGAGTCATGACGGAGATCGAAGCTACTTGAAGAAGTTTTTTGTGGTGTGGGAAGGAAGTGATTAGTCGAAAGGCTCTCATTTCCTAGGAGAAAATTTTGTGGTCATAAGTATACTAGGGTTTGAAGATCACCTCGCTCTAGATTTAGAATAAAGCCACGATGAGTAAGTTGTTATGGAATATTCACAACAGGACTGACAAGTTGTAGATCCTGTGGTTAGACTAATGCTATTTCAAAGGGAGGAATGTTTTACTTTGGCAAATTCCTAACTCGTGTTCGTGGATTTTGAAGAAAATCATCAAGTGTAGGGACTATGTTTGTGCGACGAGATATTAGGTCGAAGCTAACACCAATGGCAAGTACAAAATTAACTTGATGTATAAAGCTTTGTATGGTGAGTATGATCAGGTTTGTTGGGATACAATTCTTATTAATAATTTTGTTGAGACCTAGAGCGAAATATATGTTGTGGATGGGGTTATGGAAGAGGCTGCCCACGAAAGATAAATTGAACAAGTTTGGGATGAATGTTGGCGACAATTGTTGCTTATGTAATTAGATGAAACAATTGACCATCTTTTTTTAATGTAGGCAAATGAGCATCTGGCAGAAAGTCCTTAACTGGCTTAGAATTAGTAGGACTCCCTCTAGCAGGACCATTGAGATGAATTGACTTATCAAGGAAGTCAAAAAGAAAGGTATGAAGAGAAAGATTCTCAAAATAGTTGTGGCTGAAGCTATGTATAAGATATGGAAGGAAATGAATGACAAGATTTTTGCCCAAAAAGAGTTAGATAGCAAGATAACTGAGAATATTGTTCATAACATTAAAGTTAGGTGTAGTATGAGTAGCAAAAAAAGCATTCATGTGAATCTTTATACGTTGTTTGTTCCTTGTTTCCTGGATCCAAGTAATCATATTCTTCTTATCTATCTTTTGGTGAATAAAATTGATAATGTTTTTTCTCAAAAGAAAATAATTATTTAATAATATTTCTACTGTTTAACTTTTCTACTATTAATATTTTAACTATTAATATTTCAACCATTAATATTAATAATTAATATTTCAACTATTAATATTTCAACCATTAATATTAATTATTAATATTTAAAACGAATAATTGAAGTATTAGTATGAAATGATTATTGAATATTTCAGTTATTTCAACTATTTAATAGTTCAAATATTTCAACTATTTAATATCAATATTTCATTTTTTTCAACTATTAGTTTTAATTAAAGTTGAGTATTAATATTAAATAATTTGTTGTGAACTATTAAGTAAATAATTGAAGTATTAAATAAATAATTATTAATATTCATTAATTTTTCAAATATTTTAATTGTTTATTAAATATTGAAGCATTAATCTTTCAAATATTTTAATTATTTATTAATATTAAAGTATTTATGTAACATACATATTATTGCAATGTAATGATTGAATAGAAAGCATGGTCAAGTGGATAGAGAGTACAATAGGACCAAAAAAAGCTCGCTTATTTTCAGAGACTAAATGACTATTTAAATATTATTTTAACTTCATTTATAATAATATTTGAATAACAATAAAAAATATTATATATAAAAATATTTGGATTAAAACTAGACTGTTTCAACCAAGATTCGAACCTGGTCCTTCAAGATTGCACGACAAACTTGTTACCACTAGGTTGTTGTTCATTTTTGGTTGTTTATTTGTAGCATAATGTTATATCCATAAAGCATTACAAGCTTATATCTAAAAGCTTGTATCTTATGTTTCTTCCTCTCTCACAAAAACTAAGCCAAACATAAAAAATCAATAACAAGATTTCTGTTTCTAAGATATTTTTCCTCTTCAAAATCAACACGAATCAAGAACAAATCAAACTCTTTTTTAAGAGAAAAAAATTGAAGTCTAGGGTCGAAATCGTTGTCGACGACAAGCTGGGGGGTCGAAATCGTTTCTCCTGTAGATTCGTGCATTTTTGTGTGGGCAGAGTCACCAGAAATCAGATCTTGTGGTGGCCTTAGAGGCGGAGATGATGAGATCGACTGTGGTTAATGGTTTCAGATTCCAATTCAGTCGTGGGGGTTCAGTCATGTGTGGAAAGGAGATGAATGGAGGTGATGCGAGTTATTGTGGAAATATGTTAATGGCAAAAGAAGTTGGATGTTTGTGTTTATGGACGAAGATGATGACGTAAAGTGACGATGACAAAGGAAAGTGCTTTGTGGATATAAGATAAAATAAAAAAATTAAATATCAAATATTCCATGTGGATTTTTTAAAAAATAAATAATAAAAACAAATGTCAAATCAACACTGTTAACTGACACCTCATCACCGTTTGTGCCACACAATCTTTTTTGGAACGTAATCTGTGGTCAAGGCAACGTTGAATGTGACACCCCAATTTAATTCGAATATTAAATAATTAGGAATTTAATTAAAGGCTTAAGTATTTATATTTTTGGATTTAATTGGATTAATTAAAGAAAAGAAGCGTTGGGTGGTGTGAAGAGTAATTAGGGGGTGTGAGGAGTAAATCACTCTACTATTACTAATTACTAATTTATGTATTTTATTTGGAAAATAATAAAGGAATATAACAAGGAATATAAAAAGGAAAAGAAAGAAAGAAGGTTATTTTGGAAAAGTTATTTCACGTGAAATTGGAGAAGAGAGGAAAAAGCCAACGTCGGGAAAGTCGAAGATCATCGCGAGGTAAGGGGTGATTTCATTCGATTTTAATGCCTTATAGGTTTTGGGAATCAATTAGATGATTGGGTATGTTAGAAAACTTGAGATTAGACAATATAGGTTTATAGGATTTATCCCTAATTGTGTCGGTGTGTAAGATTTTGGAACCATTAGTGTATCAAACAATTAATAGGAATGATGGAATTATGATGTATGATGTTGTATTGATGTATAATGGTGGTATTTTGGTATTCCTGAAACTATAATTCGTATGGGATTGAGTTGGAGTGAATTGGAATGCAATATGCTGTCAAAATATCAGGTTTTGGGTTTTGCAGATCGTCGGAACCGGTTACTCCTGGGGAGGAACCGGGTTTCCAGTTCAGATTTTCAAAAACGGGCCATTTTTCAACGTGGGAACCGGTTCCCAGTATGGAGGAACCGGGTTCCCCATACAAAATTCCAGGAGCGTGACTTTTTGAAAGAGTGGGAACCGGGTTCTCCCAGGGAGGAACCGGGTTCCACTGTGTTGGTTTCCAAAATACTCACAACTTTAAAAATTCATATTTTCTAAACCGTAACTCCGATTCGAGTGCCGTTTTCGACATTATTTCTTAAATTAAAAATACTATCTTTTAAAAAGAGAAAAATATTATTTTATTAAAATTATTTTAAAAAGAGTCGAACTCTCGATTTTGAAAATGTGGATAGTTTAAGGACGATGGAGAATGGGATATGGATTGCCTGATTTAATGAATGTGAAATAATACTTATAATGTTGTGACAGATGTTCATTATGATTGAATTGATACCATGTGATACATTGGTGATTGGGATTATGTGGATTTGTGTTGAGATCATAATCTGTGAATTGATGTTGCATGCTTTAATGATGCATGCATAAACATTGTTTATGGTTCCTTCCCATTGTGCGGAAGTGAACTTGCAGAGCCAATAAACTTACCAGGATTCATAGGTAGTGAGGCCTAGATTCTTGACCCAGTGGTTATGGGCGAATCATGGATTTCCGCTATTTTCCGAGTGTGATGGAACAGAGGGTGAACTCGGTTCACGTTTGGTACCACATGCATAGAGTCCGCATTACATATGGGATTGTAACATGCTAGGATGGTTTCCAGTGTTGCAATTTCCTTTGATTGTTTACTTGCATAATGAAATGTGTACAATGTTGTGTGAATTGAACTATGAATCTGTTTTGATAATGGACTAACGCATCGAATTATCCTGTTGTATTTAAAAACGTATAATGCATTTTATATTGGATAGAGATCTCACCCTTACTTTAATGATTTCAGATTTGAAGTGATTAGCTGCTTGGAATTGGTGAGGACAACTCCTAGAGTTGTGTTATTTAGTCAAACCGCGTGTCAGTGTCATGCTCTGGTAGATGTAACACTGGGAAACGTTCGATTAGGAGTTCTTTATGGATTTTCGTTAATGATTTTGGTTGATGCTTTGATTTATGTCCTGGAATATTTATGGATGATGTATTCAGGATTTGTTATGTTTTATTTCCGCTGTTAAACATAACCTTTGGTCCGTTTTATTTTATGATTTCTTCAGTGAAACGCATGATGACTGTTTTTGGTTAATTTGAATTATTTACATTGTGACGCCTCTTGATTTGTGATTAAAAACTCTGATTAATATTTATAAAACGCGGGTAATTAGAAGGGGTGTTACACTGAAGACGTTAGATGACATGAAGGACCTAGTTGTAGCGAAAATAACATGAAAGATTAAACTGTTACAATTAAATAACTTAAAGGGCCCTAGATAATTTAGTCAAAAATATAAGGTTTAAAGAAAAAGGTACATAGATAGTCATATCAGAAATGTTAGAAACATGAAATTTCAAATAATTAGCAATAAAGTAACGTAATCACATTAATAACATCTTTGTGAAAACACCGTCCGTACCTCCGACTGATAACTAGTATCAAATAGAGTCGCATCGAACGTCTTTTATCTCACGAGGGAGAAAGGAAAATATCGAGTAAACCTGAGGGGAGAAATCGCGGTCCTATGACCGAGAGATCAAGAGAATCTAGGTAAGGGAGTTAGTTATGCGAGGGGAAGAGATTAGCACCCCGCAAGCTCGTAGTACTCTACGGTATCCACTTTCTATTTCTAGCTAAAAGGTGTGTTATATCTATGCTTAATCGCTAATCATGCATGTAAAGAAAAGAGAAAATAAGAAACCACGGGGAAAAGAAGGAAGTATTTACAAAGTTTGCTCGATCGAGCCCCGTGACAAGATGCCTACGTATTCCCGCATGCAATGGGAAAGTCAGAGCGTCGTAGTTCGACTCACTTATTTTGGTGGGTTTTGTGTTTTTTACTTATGAAAAAGGTTTTAAACACAAAAAGAAAAGAAAACACGCAAAGGCGAAAAGAGTTGGTGTTGGTTGGTTGTTTTTACGTTGAGAAAGGAATTTAAACCATTATTATGTGTTTTGAGTTTGAAAGGAAAAGAAAACAGGTTTTAGTTTTAGTCACATGCAAAATGCAAAAGTAAACTAGCAAAACAAAAGGGAACTAGCCAAACACTAACCCTAATGTCGTCATGCGAAAGGTTGAACCTATGGTTGAGGATGCAAGGGAATCTCTACCTATGTTGACATACAAAGGATGTGGATCCTAATGTCTAGGCTAAAGAACATAACCTAACCAAGGGAACCTGCAGGAAAACTAACAAGAAAACACACTTCACAAGTACAATTGCCCTAAACGGGTCTTTAAATAAACCAGAGGGGTTCCTGAACATGCTCCAACTACGAAAGCCCCATCATGCATCTCTATTCCTACTTGTCATGGCAAAAGAAAGCTGTAAAGCCCTACTTCTCATGATATCTAGGAAAGCTATAAGAGAATGCGATAAATGGTGTAGAAACTACCAAACGGATATAGAATCCGAAGAGCACTGCAAGCGGTAGAATTACTCCGGAAAACTTCAAGTACTGCAGCCATGCAATAAGAGTAAACCGGTGAGAATTGTTCAAAGCATTAAGACAAGCGTAATACGTGTCGATACGCATCCGAAGTAACAATGCTTGCAAGAACAAGGTTAGAACAAGCGGACACAAGGCAAAGGCACCGTACACGTGGGTGTACGAGTCCACAACACCTGCAAGAAGGGAGTTAGACCCAAAAAGCAAGTAGAAGAAAAATATGCGAATATCGGAAAAGTGTGCCGAATGTATAGGCACCACAGGTCCCTGCATGAAATGGAGTTCAAACAGTAGCCAAGCATGGCTAGGGTGACTACTATTCACCATTAGAATCGAGAAAATCAGAAAAAATGAACTAGTGGACCGCGCTAAGCCCGGTATATCGCGTTAAGCGCGACCTGCAACACAAAAAGTCAGAACATTTGGCGCTTAGCGCGCTCTGGACCGCGCTAAGCGCGCCGCAAAAATTTTATTTTTGAACCAGACCACCTGTTTGTGATATTTTCATGCAAGAGTCCGATCCATACCGTTAGGCCATAATCCAGCAACAAATAAGAGCTAAACGAACGCGCATGGACGGCGAATCGAGCGATAAAACCAATGTTCATAGATGCATGTAAATGTGCATGAACATGTGAGGAATGCAAATCGAACGAATAAAACCAATGTTCACATACATGTAAAGATGCATGAACATATGAGGAATGCAAATCGAATCGATAAAACCAATGTTCACATACATGTAAAGATGCACGAACATATGAGGAATGCAAATGAATCGATAAAACCAATGTTCACATACATGTAAAGATGCATGAACACGTGAGGAATGCAAATCAAATCGATAAAACTAATGTTCACATACATGTAAAGATGCATGAACATGTGAGGAATGCAAATCGAATCGATAAAACCAATGTTCACATACATGTAAAGATGCATGAACATGTGAGGAATGCAAATCGAATCGATAAAACCAATGTTCAAATATGAAATTGAATGCATGAACATGCAAGGAATGCAAATCAAAATGATAATTCCAATGTTCAATTGACAAGTTAAATGTATGAACATGCAAGGAATGCATATCAAAATGATAATTCCAATGTTCATATGACAAGTTAAATGCGTGAACATGCAAATCAAAATGATAATTCCAATGTTCATATGACAAGTTAAATGCATGAACATGCACGGAATGCAAATCAAAATGATGACTCCAATGTTCAATTGTGTGGTGATGCAAGCTAGTCATGACATTTTGAGGTTTTCTTTCAAAGAATCTAAGTCATGCATTGACACAAACACTTGGATTGCACATGCAACAAGTTCATACACAATGCATTAAATGCTTAGATATCTACATGTTGAATGCAAGTTATGCTTCAAATCACCATGAATCAATGAAATTGATCAAGCTAAATACTCACCAATGCATGAACATGCGATAGATGATGCAAAATGTATGAGTTTATGTCCTACATGCAAGGAGAAAACAAATGTACAAGTGTATATACATGCTATCCACAAAGAAATCCTCACTCCGACACGAATAAGGCGGCAAAACTCAATTCAAATCAAGAAATTCATGAGTACAAGTTCTAGAATCAGAATCTACATTGAATTTGCATGCAATTTCAGTATTCAACTTCAAGAAAAGCTAAAAGTCAAGAACAGCTTAAAATAAGTGTTTATTTGAACCTAACACTTACTTGCACTTGAAGTTTGAGTCACATTGAAGAGCAATTCCTTGTGCTCTTCAAAGAAAATACCAAATCAATGAAGAATTATTAATAATCTTCAGAATTAAGCTTGAATCCTTGAAGAAAATCTTGGATTTCAATGGAGGATTGAAGAAGAAGTAGAGAAATCCTTAAATCTTGAATTTGAGGAGAAGATCAAGATGAAACTGTTCCTTCCATGTCAAATGTGAGTAGAAGGAGGAGAAGAAGATGTAGATTGAAGAAGGAGAGGCTGCAATGGAGAAAACCAGAATTCGCAGGTCGCGCTTAGCGCGGATGGCGCGATTAGCGCGGATGGCGCGATTAGCGCGGTTTGTGGTTAAAGCCGGTGGTGAACGGAGGTCCGGTGGCGGCCTGTGGTGGTTGCTTGGAGAGAAAGTTGAAGTTTTAAGTTTTTTGAGTTTTTGAGCTTTTGGATTTTGAGAGAATTAGAGTGTTTGTGGTAGTGGAAAATTAAGCAAATGAGTGTGTTGTTGTGATTTGTGAAGAGGAAAATCTATTTATAGCTTTGGATCCATAATCAAGCCCAAATTATGATTATCCGAATGATTTTCGTAATTAATCCAAAACAGCCAAATCCGTGCGGAATTCGAAGTCGGAATGTATACAAAAAGTGTCCGGAATGCGATTTTGCTTGCGTGAATCAAAATCCCGACTTGATCTGATGAATGGTCAAGGAAATAGGAATTTTTTAAGTTTCAGCATCAGTTCGGGATCACTGACACATGCAGAATTTCGTTCGCGCTCTGATTCATGCCTCTGATGAGGATCCTCTGATCGAAATTCGCACCTGTATATTACTAGGATAATCAAAGATAACAAAATTTGCGAACTTTTGGCACTGGTCCCATCTCGTTTCGATGAAAATCGAGCGAGATATGATTTTTCGAACTTCGCGTATCAGATGAAAATTGCCCAGTTCAGCTCAAAATCACCCTCAGAAGATAAAAATTCTGGTACCGATCGCTGGGGAATCAGCTCCCGAGTTGCAAACGAAGGTAGTAGAGGGTTTCGATACGGACTTTTAGAAATCAGTCCCGCTCAATTCCGAGCTTCCAGCTAGGAGATAAAGCCTTTTCGGTGAGCCAAAACGCACGGTTCAGCACTAAAATCAGCTTGATCTGCCGGGGAAAATGACTCCTCTGAGAGCCTTCTTCACAAAATTTGTTCTCGACCTTCAAACGAGAATCGTAGATAATCATGAGAGGGAAATTCCAGTCGAAAGTCGTCAGAAAATACCCAAGAAAATGAGAGATACGCCTTTTGGAATGCCCAAAATGCGCCGAAAACCCGAAATCCACTTCATCGAGAAATGATCGATTAGACTCTTTTTGGCCGCCATTCGGAATTCCAGTAACCTGATACTCCTTATGACGAATGCTATGCATGCTATTACATGTATGTTTATGCAATGGAATTATAAGTCAGGGAAACGCAGAAAAGAAGAGGATAAATTTTGGGGTACAACACTTTGGATATTCGTTTCAAGAAATAGACACATATTTGAATTGTTGTCCATTGTAAGAAGTAGAAACGACAAATAATTGTTTCTACGTAAATATGATAATTGACCGTAATTTTGAATAATAAAACGCCACCCTAAACACACTTTAAAATACCGTAATTTTTTACACCTAAAAATATATAAAATGGAACAATGGAACAAGTGAGAAACTCTAGAAAAGTGATAAATTGATATTTCAACCACATATTATTGTCTTACATTATTTGAATAACATATTGTTTTCTGATGTTGTAGATTATGACAGTAGAAATAAAATCAGGCTTAGAGAGAGCATAGTTATTTTTAAAACTAATTATTCAACCAGCCATACTCACAAAAACCATCAATGCACGTTGTAAAATGATCTCTAACATCTGGACAATCATTGGCAGTCTTGCAAGGATAATCATCAAAAAAAGTATAGTTACTATCAAAAAATGGTATATTTAGAAAATTTAAAAATGGTGTGATAACTAAAACACTTTTACTTGTTTCAACAAGAAATAGAAAAAGAAAGATGACCAATGCATAAACAAACATTATTAAGTAAACTATGCTCTTTTCTTTGCATACAATAAATAAATTATTTATCCATTTATAAGTAATAATTTCATTCTTTGTTAATTTTAATTAATTAGTTTTTACCACTAAGGTGTTGCAAAAGGCCACTTATAAAACTTAAATTAATGCTAAATACCTCTCTAAAAAATATGTGGCGTGTATCTCTTTATCTCACTCAATTGATTATTCAAAAATATTGACGATCAATAAAGTGTATTATATTTTTTTTATTAGAATGTAATAAGTCTCTGGAACACACATCTTCATTTTCTAACAACTGCATTTTTTAATTTAATTTTTAAAAATTATTACCGGTATGACAATCCAATAGGTAAATTTTTTAAGGGTTAAATAGTTTTTACTCTATGTCAAATAAGCGTGTTTTGATTTAGTCTCCTAAAAAAAAATTATCGGGTAAACTTTTTTAAATAAAGATTCCAACAGTTTACACCGTGAACACTTATTTGACCTAATACCACCAGTTTCTATCCTACGTGTCAGTCACCTTACTAATTAATGTTAAATAATTATCACGTTGCCATTTCCAAGTCATCTTCTTCCTCGTTCCCAAATTGAATTTCAGAAAACGTAGGGTTTCACCATTGATGTCTTCTTCCACATCGTTGCTCCATCGTCTACCATAGGTTTCGCCGTCGTCTGCTACCTCGTCATCTCTCAGAGACATGAATCCAAGTAACAACCATGGAAGCAGCAATTCCTTTGATATTTCAAGTGTTCTCCAGTGTGGTTGTCGTCGGCCTATGAAGACGTGGGTCGCAAATACAGTGCAAAACAAAAATAGAAAGTTTTGAAAGTGTCGTAATGCTGGGGTAAGTAGTTTCATGAATTGTATGCCATTGAATTATATGTATTTTATGACATTGAATTATATGTGTTGGTCGTTTGCAGACTATGATTTGATGTGACTTATTTTTATGGGATGATGAAATTGCTATAGCCATGAGTGAATGCACAAAGAGTGATATTGGCGAATGCAAGAAACATGATGTGGCATTGGTCAAGTTGGAATTAACAGTAAAAAAGTTAGAAAAAGCCAAGAAGAAGGTTGCCATTATGCAGAAGAAGAACTTTCAGATGAAGATGACCTTATAGTTTTGTTGGATTTTGTTGGCAGTAGTGTACAAGTTTATGTAACAAAAGTGTAGAATTAGAATTTTGTTATTTTGTTGTAAAAGTTGTCATGGATTTTGTTAAAAGTTGTCACAAATGAATGCACAATACGTTGCTTACAAGTTATGCCATATGATGTTTTAAGATAACATGTATTTTGTTATAACTTTTGTAAAATTCAGATAAGTTCATTAATGCAATATGTTGTTCACAAATTATGCCATATGATGTTTTAAGCTAGCATTGATTTTGTTATAAGCTCTAATGGATTCTTTTGTTATAAGCTATCGTTGATTTTTTTATACATCTATGCAATATGATGTTGATAAATATTGATATGAAGCCATAAAAATTGACATAAAGGCATAATAATGACAGACAGAATAATGCATTACATAGCATTAGGCATAAGCCTTTCACAAAATGTTGTAGACATTACATAAGGTCATAAGCCTTACTTTGGCCATTAGCATTACATATTAGTCTTACATTGGCCATAAGCAAAATGTAGTACATAAAAGATTAGACAATACATAAGGTCTGATGATATTTAAAACAACTAAAAGTCATAAAGTCACAAAAGATTATACAAAAGATGAGACAATACATAAAGTCATGACATTCTATTTCCTAAGCTTCTTCTTTGCTCTTTGTGAACCTCTTCCTTGTTCTTCATATGTCAAAGACATAGGTTGGTCACTGTTTGATCCAGGCCCTGTGAATGGTTTTGGTTTTTTAAACCAATTTATCTTGATTCTCTCACTAAACCTCCTTCTCAATGGCTTCACCTTTTTCCTTTTGTTTTGTTTTGGTAGGTTTGCTAACTTCAGCAGCCACCTGGGATATGGTGATGTCGAGTAGGCTTTAAATAATGTCATCAGTGATGCCATCAAAGTAATCAGTCTGAGTTGTAGCATTTGGAATGACATCAGTTGGAGGTGCTTTGTTTTGATTTGCTATAGTTTGAGTGTCATCAGTATGAGTGCTTTCAATTGGATTTGTATTAACTGGAGTGGAAATCTTTGGATTTGCAGCACTTGGAATGGTATCATTTTGATTTGCAGCACTATTGGTGGCATCAGTTTGACTTGCAGCAGTTTGGGTGGCTCCATTTTGATTTGCATCAGTTTGAGTTGTAACTTCTCCATCAGTGTGACTTGTACCAGTTTGAGTTTGTTGTGTCTTCGCTTTTTCTATCAAAAAACAACATAAATACATTTATGTGGCAGCACAAACATATGTATCATACACTAATGACAACTAGACAATTATATCACATATATATCATAAATGCACGAGATCTGATTTTCGCCTCCGCCTCCAAGGCCACCACAAGATCTGATTTCCGATGACTCTGCCCACACAAAAATGCACGAATCTACAGGAGAAACGATTTCGACCCCCCAGCTTGTCATCAACAACGATTTCGACCCCAACTTTCAATTTTTTTTTCTCTAAAAAAAGAGTTTGATTTGTTCTTGATTCGTGTTGATTTTGAAGAGGAAAAATATCTTAGAAAGAGAAATCTTGTTATTGATATTTTCTGTTTGGCTTAGTTTTTGTGAGAGAGGAAGAAACATAAGATACAAGCTTTTAGATATAAGCTTTTAATGCTTTATGGATATAACATTATATATGCTACAAATAAACGACCAAAAATGAACAACAACCTAGTGGTAACAAGCTCTTCGTGCAACTTGAAGGACAAGGTTCAAATCTTGGTTGAAATAACCTAGTTTATTTATTCAAACCCATTGTTATTTGGTAGGGTAACAAGTTTGAAGTTTTAAATTCACGAACACGCGAACTCAATCCATTGATATGTCACTATGTTTTTATTTTATTTAAAAATTATCTAGCATAATTCTTTCACGCTGAATATACTTTTAAATCAATTTTATTTATTCAAAGAGATATATCTTATCTTTTAAATTATGTTTAAACCATTTATATATTTTTTTGACTTGATCTAAATCATAAAAGAGTTTTTAGATATTAAACAATAAATTTTATTTGAATTAAATACTAAAATTTTATGATTTTTTAATGTTTATGTAAAATAAATATGTTAATAAAATTGATATTTTATTTAAAATTTGAAAGTTATATTTAGTGGATTATCCACGAACCCAACCTAACCCAACTCATTGAGTTCATTCGATTCGAATTTTGTCTTAGAAGTACGGGTTAAACATTCAACTGAAGCCAAAGATTATTGATTGAATCAAATAATGGATTTAATAAATTAGACTTAACCCAACCCACAAACACCCTACAACAACTGACATAATTATATTTTATATTAATTTTCTATTTATTAATTATGTATATTTTATATAATTCATATTATACTTAAATAATGGACCGATAATGAGAATAATACACAATTTTCTTCTTCTCTTTTATCTATTCTATCGTTTGTTTATTTTCATAACAATATAAAAATTTGTGGGGTCAAATTAGGTGCTAATCTATGTTTTTTTAAGTCCATATTCTTTTAAGATTTATTCATTTGGTGTCCTTTTTAAAAAGATAATATATGACATAAATTATCAATACGGTAATATATTATAATTGGTGGCAAAACAAAATATATATATTCGGAAAAAAGTCCGATCCAAATGTTTATATAAATAATTTTTATTTTATACGAGAAAAATTGTCTAATTGATGTAAATATTATTTAGGAAAGGTGGCAAAACAAAAATATATTTTATAGTTAAACAAGTATATTTTTTATCCGAATATTTTTGTAAATGGCATTATTTTATATACAATAGTTTTTATTGTTATTCAAATATTCTTATAAACGAAGTTAAAATAATATTTAAATAATTATTTAGTCTATATAAATTAGCGAGTTTTTTTCTCCTTCTCCTATAATACTCTCTATCCACTAGACCATGCTTTCTATTCAATCATTACACTGCAATAATATGTATATTACATAAATAATATATTTTATATTTTTAGTCCTCCTATTTTAGTATTTTTACAATTTTAGTTCTCCTATTTAATTTTTAAACACTTTTGGTCCTCATTCTCATTTTGGCTACAAAAAACGACTATGTTTCACATTTTAAAATAAATGTTTTTTCTTCTTTGTAATTGTATAACACACAACTAAAATTTTATTATATGCCACATATTTTAAAAAGTGACTATAAGCGTTTTTTTGTAGCTAAAGTAGGGATGGGGGACCAAAAATGTTTAAAAATAAAATAGGGGGCGAAAATTGTGAAAACACTAAAATAGGGGTTCAAAATTGTAATTTAACCTAAATACTTTAATATTAATAAATAATTAAAATATTTGAAAAATTCATAAATGTTAATATTTATTTATTTAATACTTCGATTATTTACTTAATAGTTCACAACTAATTATTTAATATTAATACTCAACTTTAATTAAAACTAATAGTTGAAAAAAATGCAATACTGATATTAAATAGTTGAAATATTTGAACTATTAAATAGTTGAAATAACTGAAATATTCAATAATCATTTCATACTAATACTTCAATTATTAGTTTTAAATATTAATAATTAATATTAATGGTTGAAATATTAATTATTAATATTAATGGTTGAAATATTAATAGTTAAAATATTAATAGTAGAAAAGTTAAACTGCAGAAATATTATTAAATAACTTGTTTTTTTGGAGAAAAAACATTATCAATTTTATTCACGGATTACTTGGATTCAGGAAACAAGACACAAACAACGTATAAAGATTCACATGAATGTTTTTTTACTACTCATACTACACCTAACTTTAATGTTATGAATAATATTCTCGGTTATCTTGCCATCTAACTCTTTTTGGGCAAAAATCTTGTCATTCATTTCCTTCCATATCTCATACATAGCTTCAGCCACAACTATTTTGAGAATCTTTCTCTTCAAACCTTTCTTTTTGACTTCCTTCATAAGTCAAATCATGTCAATGGTCCTGTTAGAGGAAGTCCTATTAATTCTAAGCCAGTTAAGGACTTTCTGTCAGATGATGCTCATTTGCCTACATTAAAAAAAGATGGTCAGTCGTTTCCATCTAGTTACATAAGCAACAATTGTAGCCAACGTTCATCCCAAACTTGTTCAATTTATCTTTCGTGGGCAGCCTCTTCCATAACCCCATCCACAACGTATATTTCGCTTTAGGTCTCAACAAAATTATTAATAAGAATTTTATCCCAACAAACCAGAGCATACTCACCACACAAAGCTTTATACATCAAGTTAATTTTGTACTTACCATTGGTGTTAGCTTCGACCCAATATCTCGTTGCATAAACATAGTCCCTACACTTGATGATTTTCTTCAAAATCCATGAACACGAGTCAGGAATTTGCCAAAGTAAAACATTCCTCCCTTTGAAATAACATTAGTCTAACCACGGGATCTACAACTTGTTAGTCCTGATGTGAATATTTCATAACAACTTACTCATCGTAGCTTTATTCTAAATTTGGAGCGAAGTGATCTTTAAAACCCTAGCATACTTATGACCACAAAATTTTCTCCTAGGAAATGAGAGCCTTTCGACTAATCACTTCCTTCCCACACCACAAAAAACTTCTGCAAGTAGCTTCGATCTCTTTCATGACTCTTTGAGGTAACGACATAATCTGCATCCGGTATGCAGAAACTGCAAAAATGACGCTTTTGATCAATTGAAAATGACCAACATAGCTTAACAATTTAGACATCCAATGCGCTCAGTCAACGACCTACACTGGTGAATCATGATTTTCCTGCTAGATAAAGAAATTCTCAGGTACTTCTATGCACACCTTTGATTGTCATTCTGAGATGAAGACATTTGAGATGTCAAAGTCTTCTTGAAATGAAGCAATTTTTGTGAATCCTACACAACGCAAGTTTCTTTGTTATACTAATAAACATGGGTCAGTTGGGTCTCTAGGTATAAACTTTTGTCTGACCCATACCAGTTCTCCTAAACAACCCATGTTTTTGAATTTTTTTGGCCTAACAATTTGTATTCCTTATGTTTTACTTACATTTTTTAAAAACATCAATATATTTATCCTCTACCCATTTTACAATGTATTTTCTTGACATTTTTATTTTCTAATTTAAATTATGTGTTTTAACTTCAAACTAATTTCATATAAATATTTTGAGTTAATATCATTTTACCCATGTCATATAGGCGAATTTTGGTTTTATCTCATGTAAAAATATTGAAAAACACCATTGCCTTTTCAAAATACTAACAATTTAGTCTCTAAAGTTAAAACTCGCAGTAAGAGTGTTTTTAAAAAAAAAAATATTCAGGTAAGAGAAAACTAAAAAAAAATCCTTAACTTTACTTCACATTGTGTACAAGAATTAGATTAGTATATAATCCCTGCAATAGAATATTAATGGGACGACACCCACTCTTTCTCTTCTTTCGCCGCTACAACGACTTCCTCCGGCCTCTAAAGCTCCAACGCCACCTGCTCTTCTAAAAATCTGACTCAAACCCTAATTGGGTTTTGTCATCTCACACGAATTAAACACAAAACCCTAATTAGGTTTTCTATCTGACACTATATATTGCTGCATGCACCTATGATATTAATCATCTACTCTTTCTTGCTTTCTCCAATCACCATTACAAATCATGTCTTCTGGCTGTTCAATTCCGACTGTGGATAGAATCAGCGACTTGCCGGAGTCAATTCTATGTCACATTCTCTTTTTCCTTCCAGCCACACGATTCTCTCAAAGAGATGGAAACTAGTATGGTTGTCTGCCCTTATCCTTAACTTCGATGACAAAGCATTCAATGACTTTGTGACGTTTCGCAAGTTTGTTTATTCAACCATGTTCTCTTTGCGAGACAAAAATACTTCAATCCAATCCTTTACCTTGAAATTATGCTTCTCTTCTCACTTCGAACAAAGAGAATACAATAGAATGTTTAAATTTGTGATACAAAGAGGAGTCAAAAATCTTAACTTTGACATGTCTGGTAAACGTTGTTATATCAAGTTACCTTCTCGCATTTTCATTTGTAAGACTCTTCAAATTCTTAAGTTGGTAAAGATAAAAATGTGGGATTTTGATCAAGTGAATTTTCCTTGTCTCAAAACTCTTCATTTGGATAAAGTTGATTTCACATCTCCTAAATATTTTGTCAAGTTTCTATATGGCTGCCCTATTTTACAAGATTTGTATGCAACATCATATATTTGTTCGGAATGTTTGAAGGTTCTACCCAATCCCACCTCCATTGCACCAGAATGTCTTTCGTCACAACTTAAAACATTTACCATTCAAGAATACATAGGGAGAGAATGTGAGTTCAAGTTTGTAAAATATATTATGCAACATTTAAAAGTATTAGAGACTATGACAATCAATAGTACAAGCTTTGAAAAGAAACAAATCTTTATGAAGTTATCTTCATGCACAATGAGCTCTACAACATGTAAACTTTTTATATGGGTGATGATGACAATTCTGTCATGGTTCTTTTTGAAGAATGTAGTTGTTTTTCATTATAGAAATTTTAGGGAGTAGTATCACATACTTTTTCTTACATTTTTATATGGGTGATGATGACAATTCTGTCATGGTTCTTTTTGAAGAATGTAGTTGTTTTTCATTATAGAAATTTTAGGGAGTAGTATCACATACTTTTTCTTAGGGTAAGAGAGAGACTAATTCATATAATTAAAGTTCTACTTTTCATTTATTTTGCTGTGTCGGTGAAATTCTAAAATATATTTGGAAAGTTGCAATGGTTAAAAAATACTTTTTAGAGAAAATGTGTAATGCTTTACAATTGAAGTAATGTAACAATTCATGAACAAAATCTTTTAAAGAGTTGTTTCCTTCCACCAAAGGACATAAGTTTCTCTATAAATAGAGACATTCACTAAAAGAATATGAAAAATATATATTACATTTCTTTATTTTTCTAGACCACGAGAATAAATGAGAAAACTTTATTCGATAAAATATCGTTGATCGATATGCTTAATATGAATGTGCAATTCATGTTAAGGTTTCCAAAATATCCTGAAGGAGATTCGCCGGATAACCTATTTGCATCCAATTTGTCTAAATTGGTGGGGGCTAATTGAACCTAAAGCTTAGTGTAAACACACGCTTTAAAATTTATTTATTTTGTGCAACTTTCATCGTATCATTTTCATCTTCTTTTGTTCAGGTTTTGTTGTATACCCCCAACACAAGATCTAACAATCTTTAGGTTCGATTTTCGATTTGATTTATATTTTATTTTTGGTTAATATAAATGTTGCAATTTTATAGAAGATACTTTCTATGATGGTGAAAGGTATATAATTAACTTATATAATTTTTATGATTTATGTAATTTCGATTTATGATTCATCTATGTTTAATTAACCGACTGCAATTTTAAAAGTAGTGCCGCAATATATTATATCATACATATCGTTTCAGAATAATAGTATCATAATTTAAGAAAAATATTTGAAATGATTGAAGAATTTAATTTTTTTAAAAAAATTAGTTTATTAATTCTATTGTACTATATCCGAATAAAATTAGTTTTTTTTTTTTTTTTGGATTAATGTGATTGAATTCATAGATGGTACAGTGGCAGAATGTTATATTTCAAAATCCTATTTTATTTATATTCATTCTATAGGTACGATTACACAAAGTGAAGGTAATAAATTGCAGTATGAAACAAGATTAATATATTAAACAAACTGCAACATTATTACACATGTGCATGCATTTCTATCCATGCACGTTACTGTTCACATTAGTATAAAGTGAAAAATTTCTGAAAAATGATTAATTTATTGTATGTGTTGAGGTCCAACATATTATTCATTGTCGTTGCAGATTCAAAATGCAATTATAGAATTTTAAATTAAAGATAATCAGTTACATATACACAATATGTATTATTGTAATGCCCTTTTATATGCTTTGGTTTGAAATTATATTGTTGAATGTGATGCTTATATATAAGTTATGTTAAATATTTGTTAAGTTTTTTATTTTTCGAAATAATACATGAAATTTTGAATTTGAAGTGAAAACACTTAAACCAAGGGACGCACGTGAACATGAATGTTGCCACCGAAACAATGTGATGTTTTGGTTAAAAGTTTAACAATATTGTTATATATATTTTTATTTTATTTGTTTAAAAAATTATTATTTGCAAGTGGATGCACTTGCTATTGTCATGAAATTTTTCATGAGATCTTATCATAGAGGATAAGGAACTCGAAGAATCTTGTGAGAAAGATTCTTCAAGGATCGTTGAAAATACAAATCAAACGTTCGTTAACGATTACTATGCATTAAATATATTTTGGATGTATATTTAAGTGAAAGTAAAACTTTAAATTTAAAAGGTTAAAAAAATGACGATTGACATACAATTCATATATATGACAGAATGAATGACAAAATTGTCATGGTGATAGTTTGTCAAAACTATAAAGAATATATGGTGTATTTTGCATATGATAAATGTACTAATATGACAAAGGTGTCATGGTTTGATGATAGTTGGTAAATGTTATCAATAGTACATAAAATAATCATACAAATTATATTAAAGTTTGAAAAATCTTGCGATTCTTTGACGAAAGGATTGACAAGGATATGATGTCATTGGATATAACTGAATACAAGGAAGACATCATTAAGGGATGTGGAACAAGCCCATATCTAACTAATCACAAATAGTGGAAACTCAACTCACACTTGATTAATGTTAAGTCTTGAGTTCAATGATGAAAGTACACTATTAGAGTGATTGAAGTACTTGACAATAGATGCATCCCAAGGGATAAAAGTACTTGGACCATAAGAATAAATGTAGTAGGATGAGATTTCCTCTTAATAGACATATAGCACATGTTTGTTGGAATGCATAATTATGGGTGCATTTCTGATATAGTCGACCTATATGAGAATGAAGTGGTGCCGCTTCATAGAGTTCAAGGACTTGACTCTTAAATTCTCATGAAAGGGATATGAGACACAAAGTCTTATTAAATGTGTCATATTAATTCGATCAACGGTACCAAGATTTCATGTGTGAGTTATGCACGCTTGTTCTAATGAATAATTGGTTCAAAGCTTGTCTACCAATCTGTTCGGGGATGAGTGAAAACTTAACTTAGTAAGTAATGGTTCAAATCGTAAGATACCCTTAACTGAAACCATGAAATTTCTTGAATAATGGATTTAGATATATTTTGAAAATGGTGGAGGATTGTTGGTGAAATTTCCAAAATATATTTGGAAAGTTGCAATGGTTAAAAAAGACATTTTAGAGAAAATGTGTAATGTTTTACAATTGAAGTAATGTAACCATTCATGAACAAAATCTTTTAAAGAGTTGTTTCCTTCCACCAAAGGACATAACTTTCTCTATAAATAGAGGCATTTGTTACGCATTGAAGGATATGAAAAATATGTATTACAAATGTCAAAAATTATATCCAAGTCATTTCTTTATTTTTCTAGTGCACGAGAATAAATGAGGAAACTTTATTCGATAAAATATCGTTGATCGATATGCTTAATATGAATGTGCAATTCATGTTAGCGTTTCCAAAGTATCCTGAAGGGGATTCGCCGGATAACCTATTTGCATCCAATTTGTCTAAATTGGTAGGGGTGGATCGAACCTAAAGCTTAGTATAAACACACGTTTTAAAATTTATTTTGTGCAATTTTCATCATATCATTTTCATCTTCTTTTGTTCAGGCTTTGCTGTATACCCCCAACACAAGATCTACCATGCCATAGATTTTTTTAAGAATGTAGTGGTTTTTTATTATAGAAATTTTTGGGAGTAGTATCATATACTTTTTCTTAGTGTAAGAAAAAGACCAATTCATATAATCAAAGTTCTACTTTTTATTTATTTTGTTGTGTGGTGCAGTCCGGTTGTTGATTCTATGAATACTGTCAAATTATATTTATTAAGTATATACTACTCTTTTTAAAATACCAAAAAGTCTGTTTGAAATATTTTAGTATATGCTGAATTCTATTGATGGATGTTACCTGTAGTTTTTTATTTTGTTGCGATTTTTCTTTTCATTATTTACATCTATGGTTGTGTTCTTTGCACTTAAATACAATATCATAACAATTTTATTTTGGACAGAGGTTATTGAGATGGTAGGACTTTCTAATGTTAGTACTTTTCAGCTTCTACTTACATGGCATGGCATGTCATGTAGATATGTGTTAAGAAGAATAGATGTAATTTGACTTCTATGCATGTGATGTCATGAAATTTTTCTTGCCAACATGATTGACTTGACCTTTTTAAGGCTTTGAGAAGTCAATTAAGATTTTGAAGATTTTTGTTGATAATTACTTCCTTATCTTCAAGTGAAATTTATTTTTCATGATAAAGTATATGATTGTCGGTGATGACAATGTAAAATTCTTGAAGTGGTTTATTTTTAAGTGAAATATATTTTTCATGAGAGAGTATGATAGTTTTTAAAAATATAATTGTCGGTGAAGATAATATGAAAATATTTGGAGTGGTTTAAATCACTTAATGTATTAAACTTGAAAAGTGTGAAAAGGTATCACGAAAAGTGTGTACTTTGAACTTGAGGTTTGAATGTCGAAAAAATGAACATAAACTCTAATGCGAATAATGCATAATTGCTTTGGAAGAAGAAAGTAAACAAAAAAACATAATAAATGTCATTAAAATAAATACTTCAAATTAAAAAAATTAAAAGAAAGAAGACAGACGCATACATCTTCTCATAAATTGTTTCTCTCTATGACTTTGATACTTAGTTTTATAGAGAATCAATGAATTTTTTGCAACCTTGATTACATGAATGAACTTGATTTATATATTAATCTTAAGTAACTATCAATAACGGTTACTTCTTAGGCGTTTGACATGTATCCACTAGTGAGCTTCCACCTTCTAGTCTACTTTCACGCAACTTCAACTTTTGAACCGCAGCAAACCATCGCTCACACTGATAACTGTCTTTAAATTTTTCAATTGCTTTTATTGAGAATCACCAATCGACTCCTATAATATTGTCGAAGCAGCTCTAATTCAGCTGACCTATAGATTTAGAGACACTAATACCCTGACATGGGTGTGTCAACCTGAAGACTTCTACACCATATATCCACTTCGACGTATTGTTTCTAACAAATCTTTTCATAATTTTGGACATATTTCAAAGAGAAAAAATGATACTAATTTTGTAGATATGTTAGTGAGACTATTCTAAACCAAACATAATGAATTTTAATAGTGTTGAAAATTTCTGGCTAACAACGTGCCACTTTGTAATTTTTTTTATACAAAAAAAAGCTTCCTATTTTTCCGGTCGGGCTAGAAACCAATGAAAAAGATCTCTAGAGAACACACCTTCAGCTACCACTTGAGTTGTGTTGTAATATAGTTTCTGCACTTATACACAGATGATATTTGACTTTACTGGAAAAATGTGCAGTGAAAATTTATATTAAAATTGATTATCAGTTGAAAAGTATATAACTAAGATTTAAGTTTTTAAGGAAGTAAATTTGAAGAAGCACAACTTTAAATAATAAAAACTCTATTAATATAAAATAAAAATAAAAAAGTTGCTCGTAATCAATCATGTATGAATTTGCATGATCAAATAATCTAATTTCCATACAATTGTGTATTTCACTTCTTAGTTATTTCCCATCCAACACAAAAATCCACAATGTTGCTAAACAAATAATCACTAAAATGTAAAATACCAACATCAAACTATTCATATTTCAAGGTCTAACCAATTGAAATGTTTGAATATATGAATCAATTTCTCTGTCTCCCCATAGAATTTTATCCAATTGCCTCTGAAATGTGGGACTAATGTTATGTGCAAGAGCCATAATGAGGCTAAGGATCATAATCATAAGCTGTTGATTATCGAAAAATGACGATGAATCGAAAATAGTTTAAATTGAAGTAGTATTATAGAAAAGGTGCATCAATCTCTCCAAGGCATCTGGATAAAACTTCCTGGCAAATAAATAACAAGGCTGCTTTGATCCATTCCACATGCAAGGTGTCATCAGTACTGTTCTCTGAAAAGCATACGAAAGTCGAATTCAAAAATAGTTTCTTCCTTTGATTCGAAAACATAGTTAAGTAGTGTCATTTTTTTACCTTTGGTTCACTTGTAATATGTGGACTTTGATCAAAGGACTGCAGTGAATGAATGAAATTATGTCATTAAGATATTAGAAAAGTAAAAAACGGTGAATCGATAAAGAATGCTTAGTTTGAATCGCGTACTGTTAAGGCTTTGACGACGTTATAAGTAACATCTCGAGCACCGAATGTTCTAGGATGCCATTTTCCTTCTGACCAATCAACGTATGTTACCGACCAATTTGAAATTCCGCCTGGATCAAGCATCTAAACATATAACAGTAAGTTAGTAGCGAAAGATAGGAACGTCGTTGCCATTTAGAAGAGGTCGGATCGATGAACATTGTACACTGACATGGAAAAAGGTCGGGAAATAATGCTCGTCCGAGTAACAGTTGCGTCCGCCCTCCATATTTGGCTGTGGAAGTTTAAAACAAAACATGTAAACTCATTAAGGATTTGTGGTTAGAATAAAAAGAAAAACATTATTAGTGTTGCTTTTGTAACTTGGTTAACAAGAAATCTATTAAATTTCTATGTAACTTGGCTAACAAGAAATCTATTAAATCTCTATGTAACTTGGTTAACAAGAAATCTATTAACCCTCTATGTAACTTGGCTAACAAGAAATCTATTAAATCTCTATGTTCATTGATCAATAAACATATTTATCAAGAGTAACATACTTTAGAATCAGCAAAAGCTTGAATAAAGTGATTATAAGTAACATAAAAGTACCCTGCAGTGATACTTGAATTTTGTGTAATAGAGATTATCTGCGATAACCATAACAGCGTGCTGCCGCTTCATTGAAAACCACTGCAGTACAAACACAACCCAAATTTACTACATGCCACAAAAGTTTCAATTCACTCCTAAACTTTTAGGATATAAGTCATACCTGCGAACCCTTTCGAAAATCCTTCAGTTCTACTTCAGGCAACATATGCTCTATAAATCTTCCATTCCCATGAGGACCGGGATCAAGAAAGCTTGTGAAAAGGCGAAAGAAGAAGAATTTAACCCGAATTTCCATAAAACAAACAAATATAAATTCTTTGTGTATATGCATATGTATCAACGTCTTACGATTCAATGAAGCTGACATTTGTATACAATAAGTAGCTGTAGACAAATTCGAAGTGACGAATAGGTACACAACTGAAACAAAATAACGCGTCATTGAATAAGATCCAATCCTCAAATCAGACATGATTTTACGCTAAAAATGAACCAGATAAGTAAAATTACCTGTCAGACAATAATACAAAATGTTGATTATCAGGGTCTAAAAGCGCGTTTGCCAAAAGTCTTCTTTCTGCTTCAATCATCGCAAAACTCCCCCAACTCACCTTTATGAAAATTTAGATCACTTAATATTATGTTAACAAATATGTCATGCCTAAGAGTATATCAAATACGCCATCATACATACCGATTCGCTGTGAATTTCTCGACCAAGAAAATATCTACTGACATGTCTTGGTTTTTCCTTGGATGCATGTACATAAATTGAAAATTTTCCTTCATGCCCCTACATTTTGTTACGGGTAAAGATCATGTTACATGAATTTCTGTTATATTTCTAACAGAAGACGTGTCAGACATCTGACAGGTCACAACACATACACATGCGTTTATATTCAATCGTTTTATTTCAGTGTATGTGTCCGTGATTCATATCATAGCATTAAGGAAGAGAGAAAATATAAACGCTTACTTGAAAGAAGAGGTGCCAAAGTTTCTCGAAAGGCAATGAACCAGGTGTCATGAACATGAAAGCAACTTTAGGTGTTGCAATTTGAATAGGAACAAAGTTGAGTAACTCTTTAACAATAACACGAGATTCAATCTCTTGATCGGTTAATTCTCGAGAAAAATATGTATTTGGAAACAGATCACGCGAACGACAACCATCGGAGGAATAGAAACTACATCTATCGGAACGTGGTGTACTTGTTGGTATAGAAAACATGTAGACAATCATAACAAAACAAACCACAGAAGCCAACGTAACGATCAATGTAGGAGGTCTCTTTGTTGTGTATTTTCTTAACCCTATCATCGTTGAATCACGAATCACGAATCACGAATCATTCAATCATATTAGAATAACAATGAGTAATTTCTTGAACATTGATCTATGGAGATGCAAATGCAACAACTATAGTATGAGAGTGACTAATAATGAATAACTGATCAGAATCATAACAAATTTATGAGATTTAAGTAAACTACGGAGTTCTTGCCACCTCAAACACACGACCAACTCTCTACAATACAAAATATTTTGATTATTTTTCTTTAAATGTTTTGTAAAATGGTCCTCATAAGTCATAAATAGTAAGTATTTTGATTAAACTATATCCACAAAATTATTAATAGCTACAAAAGTATAAAAGAAAATATTGAAAATCCAATTTTTTATCTTTTAAGAAGTTGAATATGTTGGTGAGATTTCCAAATATTATTTGATGAATTATAATGATTAAAATCATTTAGTGAAAAGTTTACATCACTTATGGATATATTGGTGTAATGGTTCAGACTATGAATAATAAACATTCAGTGTCATTGTTTCAACATTTGGTTTATGTCTTTTTTGGATATTATTCGTTACTTTAACGAATAGATGGCGAAAATAAAATCAAGAGCTCCTCACAAATACACTCGAAAATAACATTATTTTAAAGAAAATAACATATTTCATTATAAGAAAGAATTTGATTTTATAAAATATCGTATGACCGATATATGTAAATGTATGATTCATTTTAAGGTTCGAACGTATCTTGAAGAAGATTCATTGGATTATTCATTTGCATACAATTTGGCTAAATTGGTGGGAAGAGTCGATCCTAAAACTTAATGTAAACACATTCTTTAAAATTTATTTTGTTCAACTTTTATCATATCTCATGTGAAAGTGTTGAAAGAAATTTGAAGGATTCAAGCCAATTTTTCGTGGGGAGGTTCGAATGAGAAAAGGATAATTCATTGGGGTAGTTGGGAAAAAGTTTGCAAATCCAAGGAGGAGGACAGCCTCGATATTAAGAACCTTATTAAGACCATATATCTTGATGAGCTTTTCTTTTCCTTTCTGGCTCTAAGCCCATTACTGTTTGTATATATAGCCTTTTTTTGCTTCTTTGTATTTACACTTTTTGTAAGATTACATTTTTCTCATTTTGATAAATTCAAACATTTCTGTTACCGCCAAAATGGCTTCTTCTCCAATTGCTTTCCCTTTCCACTGTTATACATTGTAATATGGTATCAGTGACATAAACCTTCCTTTCTTCTTCTTTCATCTTTTCTTTCATCGTTTTCTCTTTTCATCAATGGCAGAATCTACGAATGAAACACCAAGCTCACCTAAACAACCACCCAAAACAGATTCCATTGATCCAACCCTAAATCCCATAAACCCCTACTATATGCATCCCGGAGAGAATCCTGGCGCCACCATCGTTGCACCACCACTTGACGACAACAACTACCACAACTGGAGCAAATTCATGAAACGCGCTCTCACTTCCAAGAACAAGATTGCTTTCATCAATGGCTCCCTCCCCAAACCCGCTGCCTCTGACCCTAACTTTGAACTCTAGGATTGTGCTAACAGCATGGTGCTTTCTTGGATCAATCGAACCCTCTCAACACACATTGCTCAAAGTACCATTTGTTTCGACTCTGCTTTCGACCTCTTGGAAGACCTTCGCGATCGATTCACGAAAGGCAATCATTTTAGGTTTTTTGATCTCCTTCGTGAATTACACTTCATTCAACCGGGAGATCGATCTCTTTCTACATACTTCACAGACCTCAAAATCATGTGGGATGAATTAGAGGATCTTCGTCCCACACCCTCTTGCACATGCTCAAACCCCTACACTTGTGATTTGTCTCAAGCCGTGCGTAATTTCAAACACATGGAATATGTTACCTGTTTCTTGAAAGGCTTGAATGACAATTATCACAACATACGCACCCAAATTTTACTTCTTGATCCCCTTCCCAGCATTAGCCGTGTGTATTCTCTGGTTGTTCAATAACAAATTCCCACAAACCCTACCTCCAACATTCTTTATGCCAACAACAACATCAATACTCGCAACAAAGGCAAAGCTACCAATAAAAGCTCTATGCTCTGCACAAATTGCAACAAGACCAACCATACCATCGAGAATTGCTACTTCAAGCATGGTTTTCCACCAGGCTACCGCAGCAAGAACCCTAAAAATGCTCCAGACACTAAATCTCACTCTACACTTGACAAAGACAACATTCTGACCAAAGAAGATTACCTGCAGCTGATGCTTTTGCTACAACAATCACGCAAAGATCAAGCTCACTCCAAAAACGACAAGGCATCCACAAATGACACAGGAGTCATCTCAGGTATGTCCACAGTAGGTAACTCCATTCATACAAATGCTATTTGGATTCTGGATTCAGGAGCCTCTCATCATGTATGTCCTCATATTCATTGTTTTTCCAATATTTCACAATCCAGCCCCTTAAAATATATCTCCCCAATGGTGCTTGCCTTACTGCCTATTATTCAAGAACTATAATATTAAATAACCATTTCAAACTGCTTAATGTGATTTACCTACCTGCCTTTAGATTTAGCTTAATATCTATATCTAAACTTTGTCAAAATCCTACTTATATCCATGATGTGTCTACACAACAGATGATTGGTCAAGTGAGACAACATAACAATCTATACATACTATCCCAACATACTGTGCACAAATTCATTCCTCAAAATAACTGTCATACTGCTAATATCACTAATTTTGTCAATGCTGGCCTAAATTCATGGCATCATCGCTTAGGACACCCTTCCAATGATGTATTGCACTCAATGTCTAAAAGATTTCCTATTATCAAACACTGTAAAGTTTCTCCTTGTAATACTTGTCATCTTGCAAAACAATGTAAACTCCCTTTCAATAATAGCAAATTTGTTACTTTACAATGTTTTGACTTAGTGCACATGGATATATGGGGACCTATAGCTATCCCATCCATGGATGGCTTCCATTATTTTTTAACTGTCATAGATGACTATTCTAGATATACTTGGATATTTTTAGATAAACAATGGTCATGTCCCTCAAACATAGGGGTACCATTAGCAAAAGTCTCTCAATTCAAAATTATCACAAAGATCATAGTCCCTCGATGAACCTCGATGTTGCCTACGAATATATGATCTCAAATCTTGTAGATGATTATTTGAAATTTTTTATGTTTGAAAATTTGGTGTTCGTGAATCTCAAGATTAAATATTGTTAAAACAATATATTTATCGTAGATGATTATTTTATTAATTTCTTGTGGTTAATTTTTGAATGTTTTTGTGAGATATTGGATCGAACTCTATTGGATCGAAGGTAGTATCTTGGTTCGACTATTCGATAGAGTTTAGCATGTAGTCGAAGATTGCTCACATGTTATTGTCGAAGTGTTACAAGATGTAGTCGAAATGTGTTTTAGGTTATAGTGTCGAAGGATGCTAGGATTATTAGATCGAATTGGGTTTGTTTGTTATGTCCAATTGATTAAGTTAACGTGTACCCTAAGTTAGCTTGTAATTGATATTTGTGATAAAAGCCCATTAGTTTAGTATGTTAGGTTTATTATAAATAACATACTGGTCTCTCATTATTGTATACTGCAAATCCTAATTTAGGGTGTGAGGGTTATTTGTTATTCTTGTATACTTGTAATCTTGATTTGAAGATAAAGGAAAGAATAACAGTTAATAACCAATCCCTTATGTTCATCGTATATTCTATCTTGTTTGTTTCTTATCATTGAGCAACATGTTTATATTTTATTTTCAAGGTATCCAATTCACAACAATTTTTTATTAATTTAGTTTAAAGTTAAAAATAAAAATTTATATTATAGATCTTTGCATAAAGTGTGGGGATCCGTGCAAATTCATAAGGACGAGGGTGGGAGATAAAATTCTCCGTGGCGGGGCTGAGATGAGAATGAGGAGTAAATTCGAGGGCAGTGATTGAGAGGGGAATGTATACCCCCTCCTATTGACATCCCTAATCAATAGGCACTTGATTGAACACTATAACATTATATTATTATTATTATTATTATTATTATTATTATTATTATTATTATTATTATTATTATTATTATTATTATTATTATTATTAATGATTATTTATGTAGAATCAACTTAATAAAATTCGGTTTGATGTTAGAGTAACTATCAAGATGACATATATCTAGGATTATGCTTAGAGTTGTTAGCAAGATGACATGAGGATAAAGTTGTCATCATATTTATATTTAATTATTTTATAATTTTTATCTAACAACGAACTTGGATCGAGTCATTTTAAATTTACTCAAAATTAATTTTTTCATTAAATATTATAAATTTCTCCTTAATAATTATTAAATGTAAAAATTGGTCTTTGATAATTGTAAATTAGTTTTTATTTTTAAATTTTAAATTTGATCAAAAATTTATAAAAATAATCTCAAAATTTAGCAATAAGTTATTTGAATAGTCTAATCAAACAATTTTTTTATATTGTAAATACACTCTAAGGTTTTTTTTATATTAGAATGTCACCTTTTCTATTTGACCATTTTGTTTTGAAATTTTACTCTATTGGTACTTTTTTTAATAAACTTATTATAAATTATAATAGATGAAATTACAAACAAACTCACAAGCATATAATGATAAAACATTTTTAAATATGACAAAGTTTAAAAAAATAATAAAGTTGAAATGCTCATGATATTCATGTGTGTTCGAGTTTGCAACATTGAGAGGAAAATACAACAATAGGACAATATATAGCCACATCACAACTATCCATTGTCACCACGTGTCACGTTTTCAACTCCTTAACGTGTCTTTCTTGCTCAAAATCTTTCTCTGCAAAAATCAAACCAACCATTGTTCCCTCTCACATGGCCATTTCCCTCTTCACTACACTTCCATTTCTTTCCCCAACAACTACCATATTTAACTCATCCAAATCCACCCTATCAACAATCCTCACAAATCCAACAACACGATATCACTTCTCAACCATCACCATGAACTCGACCACCACCTCAGCAGCATCTTCTTCCTCTATGCAGCACGTACCAGAACAAGACTCTAACGAAATGGAACGTGTTGCGAACGCAACTATTCAAAGGTACACCTCCAATAGCACCAAGAGGAGTGGTAAAGGTACAGCAATTGTCTGGTTTAGAAACGATCTCAGGGTTTTGGATAATGAGGCTCTCTACAAAGCTTGCCTTTCTTCTCAAACTATCTTGCCTGTTTATTGTGTTGATCCTCGTCTCTTTGCCACTACATACCATTTCGGATTTCAAAAAACCGGAGGTATATTGATTCTTCTTTACAATCACATTCTTTTACGTATAACGCCATCATTGAGTGTAACACGTGTTTTTAAGCTTGTTTGTAAGTTTTATTGATGATATGGATTTGAATTTGATTAATGTGATAGCAATAGCAATAGCAACATAATATAGTGTTCATTTATATGAATGTCACCTTGTGCAGCATTGAGAGCACAGTTTGTACTAGAATGTTTAGCTGACTTGAGGAAGAATCTAACAAATCGGGGACTTAATTTGCTTATTCAACTTGGGAAGCCTGAAGATATTTTACCTTCTCTAGCTAAAGCTTATGGAGCTCATACAGTTAGTATTTGAGTTTGATTATTTATTTTAAATGTTTGACGAGATAGGTTATATTGATGGAGTTTTCAGATTTTTCGATGATTGAAGAAGGTATAAGGTTGGTTTGTTAATGAGTGTATAATTGTCAGGTTTATGCACAGAAAGAAACTTGCAGTGAGGAGTTGAATGTTGAAAGGTCTGTTAGTAGACGTCTTCAGCAAGTGGGGGAACCATCTGATGAATCTGTTGGGGGTGCAAGAAGTTTAAGCAACCGCCCCAAGTTAGAGTTTGTCTGGGGAACCACCATGTACCACCGAGACGATCTTCCGTTTGATGTCACTTGTTTGCCGGATGTTTATACTCAATTTCGTAAGGCATGGTACATCAATTGATATGTGTGTAGATTTGTAGATTTGATTTGAAATGCCTTTTGTTGTATTTGTTGAGTAAGACTAATATTTGCTAATAAATAGCAAGTTGCTCGGTCATAGCTAGAGCATTTTCCCTCTGGGGTTGGTTCACTCGTTTGTTGGACTCGTGGGCACGATTGGCCCAACTCCATGATCTATCGTGGTGTTTTTGTGTGTTTATTTATGTGTTTTCTTTAGAGCCGAATTTGCTGTTCTAACACTACTTGTGCTGCGATTGAACTTGTAGACTGTCGAAGCCAAATGTGCCGTGCGCTCATCCATCAAACTGCCAGCATCACTTGGACCACCTCCCCCAGTTGAGGATTGGGGAAGTATTCCTTCAATGGAGCAGCTGGGACTTTGCTCGCAGAACGTGGGTTTTCCATAAGTATTTTTGGAAATCCCTGCATGAGACTCGAGTATTTTGAACACAACAATGAAGAATTATTGAGTTTGCTCTTTCTGTTTGCTTTCTCTTGATGTAGGTTAGCAAGGGGATGAAATTTGTGGGGGGTGAAACTGCCGGATTGAGCAGAATATATGACTACTTTTGGAAGAAGGTAAAGAGGTGATACTGAGTTCGATGCAATAATGTCAGCCTTTGTTTGATTATCGAACTCATTCTTGATCTTGCTTACGCGTAGGATTTACTGAAGGTATACAAAGAGACCCGAAATGGGATGTTAGGGTCTGATTATTCTACTAAATTCTCACCATGGCTTGCGTCAGGAAGCTTGTCACCTCGTCTCATACACGATGAGGTTATAGTTTGATTACATTCTCTGATTTATGCATGACCTGATATTGAAAAACTAGACTGTTTTGACAAACTTTGATCTCTTCATCATAGGTGAAGAGATATGAGAATGAAAGACAAGCAAACAGTTCTACCTACTGGTAACCCTCATTTTCATCTTCCTATTATTATATAATTACACGTTTGACATCCTATGGCTTCTTGTAGTGCATTCTTCTTCTGAAACAGTCTTCTTTTTTTTACAGGGTTTTGTTTGAGTTGATATGGAGAGATTATTTTCGATTTCTATCAGTCAAATATGGAAATCTCCTTTTCCATATAGGTATGGATTGTTCAAAGTCTTTGATGCCTCCGGTGTTTTTTTCAGTCTATGATGCCTCTGCTGATCTTTTTCAGTCTTTTTTTTCTTTGTAGGTGGACCGAGGAATGTTCAGCGTAATTGGAGCCAAGACAAGAAATTATTCGAATCCTGGAGAGATGGTTGTACAGGGTACAGTGTCTATCACATTATAATGCAATACTATTTCTTGATATTATGTTTGTTTTCCAATTGTCAAACCTGTAAATGACATTTTCTTCACCATCAGGTATCCTCTGATAGATGCTAACATGAAAGAACTATCAACTACAGGTTTCATGTCAAACCGTGGACGGCAGGTAAATCAAAGTAGTACATTAATGGGGGGAATCTGCATACACTTTTTGCATCTGAAACATATTTTTTTGACAGATTGTGTGTTCCTTCCTAGTTCGTGACATGGGCATAGATTGGCGCATGGGAGCCGAATGGTTTGAGACGTGTCTTTTGGATTATGATCCGTGTTCTAATTATGGGAACTGGACATACGGATCAGGTAAATGTTTGGAAACTTGTGTAGATTTTTCTAATGAAAATCATAATCCATACTCTCTCTTGCAGGAGTTGGGAACGATCCTCGGGAAGATCGATATTTCAGCATACCGAAACAAGTAAGTGGCTATGAGAAAGTTGACAATTTACTTTTGTAATATCATTGAAACAAAAATAGTGAGTAAGTTTTGTGTTTTGGTTATGATGTGACACTATTATATGCTATATGCTTGCTGTCAGGCGCAAACATATGACCCAGAAGGTGAATATGTTGCATACTGGTTGCCACGGTTACTAACAATTCCAAGAGAAAAAAGGAATTTTCCTGGTAGTTTATACATTCGTCAAGTTGTGCCTCTCAAGTTTGGAACAACGGGGAGACACAATAAGGAGGAGACTTCACTTGGTGGAGGAAGAAGAAGAAATGATCGAAGATGGAATAGGAATTAGATTTGGAGAAATATGGATGCATATAGTTTTCTTGTTGTTGAGGGATAGCTTATGCTTTGCCTCCCTCCTTATAGAGTGGATCATTAAAGAATAAAAAATGATATCATATGATAGCTTTGCCACCTCTTGTAGTTTTTGTTGGTGTTGTTATTGACCGATTGAGACTTTTCATAGTACATGGTTTTTCATGTATTCTTTTCTTTTTTTGACAAAAGAAAGCTCATAGCATATGGTTGCATAGCAAATAATTGATACAAATGAAACAAACAATTTAGAAGTCCTATTTTAAATTTAAAAAAGTTTTGGGATTTTCATTTTGAAAAGAGATTAGCCATACATCAATTGTACTAAATGCCACATTCATTAGTATTTCGGTGCAGAAAAAAGTGGGGATGTGAATAGTGAAATATTTATTAGAAGGTTTTCAATGGACCGGACTGGGCTTAATTGACTTTAGCCTGGGACAGTTAGAGAATTTAACTTGTCACACCCCATAAAGATATTGGTTTTTCATAAAGTATGACTATGATATCGGATATTTTAAAAATATATTAGAAATTTTATGAAAATGTACAAAAATACCAATAATTTCACAAAGAATAGCAACAATTTTTGTTTTCACCGAAGAGTTACCGACTTTTTGAAATTCTTAACTAGAAAATGTGCTACATAGGAAAAATATAAAATTTTGATATATGATTGGTGATAGAGTGTCAAACCTTAACTTTGACTATATTCTCTCTTTCAAATACAAGAATTTTATTTTCTATTAGTTGCAAATAGCTTAATATCGATATTTCAGAAACCAAACCCGAATACATCAAAAATATATGTCTCTGTATTGCAACAAAATTGATTTGGAATTGTTTTAAAATTGGTCTGAGAGATGTTTAATAGTGCTGAATAATATCTTCACGAGTCAATCCAATTGGCGCTAGCTACTAAAAATAAACACTAATTCAATTGATTTTTACTCATGCATGCAAAAGTTGACAGTGAATTATGCATGACCAATTAGAGATACCTACGAATAAAAACAACGAAGTGTCAATTGACTTAATTTGGTGCATGTCACATACTTGCAAAACCTACAAGGATTGACAATGGTGCAAAAATACTTATTCCATGACGCCTTCTATTATAGCTTATTCATAGATGACAATTAAATTGACTGATTAAGAAACGCTAAATCAATTGGCTTCACCTCTAAATTATTTAATGCCCCAATTGGATTGGCTTCGCCTCAGCGTTGCAATTTTTTTAAAAAATACTATGAAAATATGATTATTTAATTTAATTTTTTTATAAAACATGATTATTTCGAAAGAAAAAAAATGATCAAAGGAATTAAATTTAAAAAAAAAAACACACGTCTAAATATTTGACTACACAAAAAGGGTTGCAGAAACTAGAAAGGTCTTAAAATAATATAACGTGCGTGTGGGTTTTGTTTTTCTCCTTTTCATCTGGATTATTGATCGACATTGAGTGGCATTCAAGTCTTGGTTTTCAAATTGCAACCCCCTGCCACGTGTCTACGCCGTGTTTGGAAACTCCGATTGCTTCCTCCACCGTTAATCCATTCAATCGCAGATCTCAACGAGGAGGTTAATTTCTCCAATTTCTGATTATTCAATTCACGAAATTATAACATTTATCTTGTTGCCGCTTAGTTATAACTGAATCGATTAATTCATGCGTTTATTCCTTTGAAATTGATTTGTAATTGTGGGAGTGATTGTTGATCTGTTAGAATTTTTGTTTCTAGGAAACAAAAGGGAATAATGGCGGATGACAAGGCAGTTGAGGAAGTTGAAAAGAAAGAGATAAGTCCCACTGCTGCTGGGAATGAAAAGAAAAAGGGCAGAGGATTCGTTTCTCGAATGTGGAATGGATTTTTTAGGTTTTTTAGGTTACACCGCGACGATTTTGAGAAGCGCCTTCAGCATATTTCTAAAGAGGAAGCTTCTATTATTGCTAGAGTGGCCAGGAGATCGCGATCAAGGAGACGCGTGTCCCGCAATCTTATTCTATTTTCTATTCTATTTGAGGTATTATGCTATATTTTTTAGTTTACTTATGGGTGATTCACTGTTTAGTTTTTCATTTTATCTCTATTGAACATGAGAATTTTAACTTATCTTTAGCAGAATGCGTTGGATGTGTGGTAAGATTAGACAAGATATGATTAGAGAGTGTTGAGGTAGCACTTATAGTAGAGAAGGTGGAAAACAAAATTTGGTGGTTTGGGTAAGTAGAGAGAAGACTTGTAGATCATGAGGTAAGGAGAATAGATCACATGGAGAGAAGTCAGACAATTAGAGGAAGAGGAGGATCTAGAAAGACTATAAGAGAAGTTATTAAGAAAGATATCAAGATTAACGATTTGGATAGAATATTATGACGAAAGTTGATCCATGTAGCCAACTTCACTTAGTGGGATAAGGCTTGGTGGTTGTTGTTGTTGTTGTTATCAACATAATGTGTTCTACTTTTATAATATGCATCAAATATAAAACAAAAGTTATATCTTGTGTTATGTCTTGTTCTAATTCGTGTATCAAGCATTAACTTATTTATAGTTTGGCACATATCTGAAGATCAAATAATCCACAGCAGTGGTTATTTAGTTTGGTTTAATACTAGTTACTAGTTCATATTAGTTTTCGATTTTGATTGAATAGCTAATTAAATGGTTATTTGGTATCTATCAGTAAGTAAATTGTTGGCTTGCTGCCATTCCCCAAAAATGTAGCCCTCCTTTTTTTCATTGTAATGAAAATATAATTTTGCTGAAAATAGTTTCAACTTTCAGGTCATTGCTGTAGGTTATGCTATTATGACAACACGATCAGTGGGTATCGATTGGAAAATGAGGTCACTCCGGGTTTTACCCATGTTTCTTTTGCCTGCACTATCAACTCTTGCTTATTCAGCATTTATCAGCTTCACAAGAATGTGTAAGTGTTAGAAGCTTTAGACATGCATATCTTACAGAAGGTAGTCTACATGTTTATTCCTTCTTTCACAATCAGGGCTTCAAATGTACGGTGTGTCTTCTACTGTGATTGAGTTTACTCTAGTGTTGCTTTGTTTGCAATTGTCATCTATGTGAATGAAATCCCAACTTTCATGTCGTAATTACTCTAGTGGTCTTGTTTATGATATAAACGAAACATTTTACAAACACAAGGAGTTATAAATTCACCGGCAGTTACAATTGCTGCTAGTTTTCTTATCTATGAGAAAATGCCCTCATAATTGTTAGAGCCAGCGGAAAAGTCTGCAGATCAGATCAGTACTTCTTGAGATGAATAGTTTTGATGAAAGAATTTTCTCATGCTATCAATCGATGGCTCCAGGGTAGTCAGCAAATGCTGATAAGAATGTTTGATCATAGCAGGGTTTTTGATTCTTTAGATGGTCCTAAAGTTCATTCAATCATGTACTGACAGTTTATGAAACTTGTGTGTATAGAAAATTGCTTGAAGGAGTAGCATTTAATTTGATAAAGAAATTTGTTGCCATCAATAATAAGTTATAAAGGCTGTAATGATTTGAACCTCAGCAAGTGACGAATAAAATTTCCTAATTTTGTTGGTTTAATTCATAATGTGTGACTATGTAGGTGATCAAAGGGACCAAAATATGCTTGAAAAGCTTCGAGCTGAAAGGCAAGCAAAAATTGATGAGCTCAAAGAAAAAACAAACTATTACTCCACACAACAGCTTATTCAGGTGATTGTTTGAAGAATTTAAACAAGGAACAAGGCTTGTTACATGGTTTTCAATATGTTACATAATTTTAATGCTGTTTGGAGCAGACAAAATAAATTTGAGACTGTGCTGACCACAATGTGGTCTATGAAGGTTCAGTGATGTGAAAATCTTAGTTGATAGGCACAGCACATTAGTTCATTTTCAGAATCTTATCAGAGTTTGATGACATGCCTCATAATTCTCAGTTTTTTTTTATACATGGCAGAATAATTCGAGTGCTTTAGTTTTTGGAAAAATCAATAATTTGAACATACAACATGACTAATGGAATCAAAGTTCCTTTGTTCATTTTGAATTAAGTCCATTTGTCTGCTTTAAACTATGTTACTAGAGAGTAGTTTTTGATGGTATATATTCACCACTGCTCTATGATTGCTGACTATTATACCTGTGATGATGTACAGAGATATGATCCAGACCCAGCCGCAAAGGCAGCTGCTGCAACTGTTTTGGCATCTAAATTGGGTGCAGATTCTGGTTTGCAATGGTACATGGGCGATGACTCCAATCACAGTGGTGCTTCAACAGGGAAAAGCAATGATGTTGAACTTGTGCAGTCCTCTGGACTTCGAAATCGGAAACAAGCTCAAGCTAGATCCACTACTGGTACAGGGACAACCTCACCAAATTTTGCTGATCAACAGTTAGTAGGTTCAGGTGGATTCGATCAAAGCCTGGGGTCTGAGAATAATCAACCTGTTGTTGTTGAACATCAACCTCAAAGTTCAAACCCACAAGATGCAGGATGGATTGCAAGAGTTGCAGCGTTGCTTGTGGGTGAGGATCCAACTCAATCTTATGCTCTCATATGCGGCAACTGCCACATGCATAACGGTAAGGGGCTGGATTTTATCATTTATTGCAGGAAAAACATATGAGTGTTGTAGTACTAGTTTTTGGGTATTAACATTGATGAATAGTACATTAACAAAGAAAAATGTATTTTATCTATTTATTTATATTATATTCAGGTCTTGCTCGAAAGGAGGATTTCCCATTTATCACTTATTACTGCCCGCATTGCCATGCGCTGAACAAACCAAGGCAATTGGACGGTGTCACTGGCCTTCCTTCTCCTAATTCGAGGTCTGTGCAAATGGATGAACGTTCCCCAAATGCGGCAGGTTCTGTGCAATTGGATGAACATATCTCGGGCCTTCCTTCCCCTAATGCGCAGTCTGTGCAATTGGATGAACACGCCTCAGGCCTTCATTCTCCCCAAACAGGCGACAGTGGGGCAGTTTTAAATGCTAGTGCTTCTGCTGCAGAGAGCACAATCTCAGGCAATAATCCTGTAAACAACATCCCTGAGATTGAGGAATTATCAGAAAGGACAAGTTTAGAGGAGAAAACTGATTGAAATAGCAGCCTCTTTTGGTGATTTGGCTGTTGGAATGTCATGTCTTACCCCTTGTTCCATGGCAGGAACTGACTTTAAGGGAAGAAATACTTTGTTGGTTTTGCTACACGAAGAGTGCTGAAATACTTTGATACATATTGTGATTTGTTATACATAGATTAGATGGATTGCTTGTGAGATAAGGCAATTTTGGCTTCTTTTTTTTTTTCCCTTTCTTTTTTGGTATTATAGTCACCTGAGTGAAATTGTGAAAGCTGAATTTAAATCCATATTGTGCATTCCTAACCATAATATCTCCATTTTTTAAGGTTGTGTTTGTTTCCGCGTTGGAATAGTTTTTGGGTATTAACATTGATAGGGACAGCATTTTGTTTAATTGAATTTTCACACTCAAAAGTCATATATTATCTTAAAATTATGAGGTTGCTATTTTGACACCAAATATCTTACATTAGAAAAAATAATGATTAAATATTTAAAAAAATCAAAACTGTACGACATTACAGTGTAGGTGTCACATGTATATGTAAGAATAACGTTTCTCTAAAATTATATAGGTGTTTTTTGTTTGTTTTATTGAATAAAAAGTATTATTAAATTTTTTAATACGTACTGTACTCCTTAAGACACCAATTTCAAAGGCTGCTATCATTACCACCACAAGGCAACAAAATCCATTTTAAAGTAATTTAAATTATGCAATTGAAGTTTTAAAAGAAAAAAAACTGCAAGAAACTTAAAACCCATTTACTCATGCAGTGAGTAACCTAAAGTGTTTTTAAGAAATCATTTGACATTGTACATATACAAATAAATAAAATTATAAGCGCAAAGGAGAGAGAGAGAGAGAGAGAGAGGGCGTGTAGATGGTGAAGAAGAGAAGAGGAGAGTTGTTAATTAAATTGAAGAAGAATGCTTGCATAATTGAAGTTCTTGAATCTTAGAAGAAATCTCATCATTTCTACTTGTTCTCTTGTTTAATTCTGATTTTTGAGAGAAATTTGGAGTAGGAGGGATGCAAGCAAGAGAGGGAAGGAGAAAGAAAAGGAATTGCTTGATCACTTGAGAAGGCTTGCTTGCATAGTAGGTTTTTGAGCTCTTGAAGAAGGATCAAGTGGATGAAGTTGAAATCCTCAAAGCAATCATCGGCATCATCTCCTCCAATTTAGGTTCTATCTTAAGAGCTAGAATTCCTTAGGATTTTGTTTTGGGATAACCTTAGGAGATTGCATGTTGGGGTTTTACGTCTTGAATCACATTGATTGTATGTGAATTGACGCATGTTCTATTTTAAAATGTTTCCTAACTGTCATAATAATTGTACGTGAATTGATACATGTTTAAAATGTTTCTTAACTGTCATAATAATTATATGTGAATTGATGCATGTTCTATTTTAAAATGTTTTCTAACTGTCATAATAATTGTATGTGAATTGATACATGTTTAAAATGTTTCTTAACTGTCATAATAATTATATGTGAATTGATGCATGTTCTATTTTAAAATGTTTCCTAATTGTCATGTTAGGATATGATTCCATTGGATTTTGAGTTAACTTTGGTTTAGAACATAGTGTAATCGGTTATATATAGTTAGTAATTGGTTACCATCCAATAACATGGTCAAAATGTGAGACACAGTAGTCTCTTGTAATTGATTATGTGTTTTTGGTAAGTAGTTGCGCACTCTGAAATCAACACAAAATGAATTTTGTAATTTCGATTAAGGCGCAGTCGGGTGTGTTGTAAAGCTAATTCAAAAAGCTATCCTATAATAGTGAAGTAATATGGTTCTTGTATGCTATATTTTTAGGGGTGTACATGGTTTGGATCAACCCACAAAATTCAATCAAACCCACTCAAAAAAATTCAAAAGTATGAATTGGATCGGATAATTGGGTGTATATGGGTTCAAAAAGTATATAAAAAAAAAAAAACTCATTAAAAATATCGGATTGCGGGTAAAATCAGACTCACACCCAAAAAATCCAATGACCCATTAGTCAAACACTTATTATTACACTTTTAATAATTTTGATGAATATTAATCTTTGTTGCAATTTTAGTCTCTTAAACATTTACTATTTTAGTAAACCATGACTTTAACTAATTTTGAATATTTCACCCTTATTATTTGGATGCTAATACGATTTTATGTCATGCAACTTTAATTTGTTGTTAATACTTTATGATCACTTTTATTAGTAGATATTACCATTTATTATTTTATGATAATAATAAAATCATAAAAATAGGTTATTTAGTTTTTTTTTTAAGAACATAAAGAATGGTGAATAATTTTATAAAAAATATGATGACTCATCATTTAGTCATTTAATATTAATAAAATAAAAAATTATTTGGGCAAATCCACTACCCAACCCAACGTGAAAATTAGTGGATTTGTCCAATCTAACTCATTGGTGTAGCGGATGGTTATTTTAACTCACCCAAATCGGAGGGTCTTATATGTATTGGATATTGAGTTTGTTCACACCCAACCCAAACCGACCCATGTACACCCCCTACTATTTTCTGTTAAAATATTTGAATTATTGTGTAACCCTTCTAAGGTAAGTAATAATAATTATTGACTAACGAATATTGTTGATCTAGGTGATGCTTGATTAATGATAAATGGTAATGACAAAATAAAGTGAAAAAACCATAGGCTGATATAGAACATCGGTTATTGAATTATTGAATTGATTACAGTGTTTATCCAACGAGACTATTCAGACATGGAAGGAGTTGAAAGTCAAATTTCTGGACAGGTTTTTCACGAATACTCAGTTTATGGAAAAAAAGAGTTGAGATTTCAAATTTTGGACAAGGCGATGTTGAGTCCCTATCTGAAACCTGGGATAAATTCAAACTATTACTTAGAAGATGTCCTAATTACAACATGAGCAATATGGAATATATGCAACATAAGAGGTCTAAAAACTCAAGCAAGAATGATCCTTATTCCAACACTTATAATCCTAGTAGGAAAAGATCATCCAAACTTTAAGTGGAGCAATAATTAAACTCTGAATGCAAATCAAAGTGTTCCACAAGCATCACAACAAAGGAAACCATATCAACTTGAAGAAGTCATGATTCAATTTATGAAAGTGAGTCAATCTAATTTCGAGCAAGTAAACAAGAATAAGGAAACTTTGAGTAAGGACATTGAAGCTTCCATAAAAAATCTAGAGATGCAAATTGGCTTGTTATCTAGACAACTAACCACAAAACCTAGTTCAAATGGGGGGTTTTGGTGGAATTACCGTAGAAAATCGAAAGAATGAGAGTTGTAAGACCGTCAAGTTGAGAAATAGAATGGTATCTTCAATCCATAGTGCTAGTGGTGAGAGAAAAGAAGTAAGTAAGTGTGAGAAGAAATTTAAGAGGATGAAGTAGTTGAGAGAGAGAGAGAGAGATATGAGAATTTGAGTTGAAGTATCAGTTAGGGGGGATACTCTTAATAGACTTATAGATCGGAACTCGCCTTGAGAAGAACTAAGAAACAAATCCTCAATGAGCCTAACCTAGACAAATGGGTCATTGGTGTGCATTTTGGGTACATTGTAAGTTTTTTATACATATAGTGAATATTCTCCTACATATATTAATATTTGTCACAAAAGATAGATTACACTATATAAATGCTCCATTTTCTTTCTTTATTCACCTACTATTTTTTATTACCAGTTTGTGTGTAGCCTATTCCATCAATCATTCCAATTATATCTTAAAAATTAGTTGTCAAGACGAGTTACTTAAAAAAACGCCAAAAAATTAGTTAGAAGTATGGAGGCATAAAAATAGACACCTATTAAAAGATCTTTCTTCCATCTATTAGAAAAGATAACATCAAGAGGTGTGAACTTAAGAGTTTTGTCCATAATCAAATATTTGTTGTTATCACTAACTATTGTGCCACTAGTGAACTTCAACAGATATTTGTGGTAAGAAGCTTTGAACAATAACTCATTCAATTTCACTTGGAAGTTTGCTATTGTGTAAGTGTTGCTAACCGTTAAAACTAAACCAAAAATTTGTTTATACATCGTCAAAACAATGACATGTATATCAGTCCCCTATAAAGCAAATATATGTTGATGAAACTTTTTACCAAAGGAATCCTAAATCTATAAAACTAAAAAACATGTTATTAAATCAGAAGTGAAGAAAATACTAAGCAAACATTATGTAAACCTCAAGCAGACTTTGATTGCAGTCTAGTTAGATAAAAATGTAAAGTTGTAACAAACTAAAGTTCAATAAAATAAAAACAATAATATGAATACAAATAACAGTCAATGGAACAACATAAACCCCAACTTTAGATTTTCATAGACAACATTCAAGGGAAATTAAAGATATAAATAAAATAAATTCATTTATTTGTCAACATAACTCAACTCTAAATGATTCAATTCTTTTACAATCATCTCAAAGGGTAAGACCATGATAATAGAAAAGAAAGTAAGGTTCAAAGAGAAAAACAAAATAGAATTTTTAGATGAACTATGAGTATTGAAAGGAAGATGAGTAAATATCATATGAGAGAGAAATGAAGAGTGTTGGGACGAGTTTGTGAGAAGAGACTGATGAAGGATGTGATGGGAAAATGTTGAGAGAAATGAAAGAATTTATGAATTAGACGACAATAAGTATTTGCAGATTAAGACTAATTAAACATGATGTTATTTCGTAAAAGTAAAAGAAAAGGGAAAAAATATCATCAGTTAGAAAAGAGAAAATCAATTTGTTTTAAATAAAAAATTAAAATTGGTTGAATAATAGTTGACTTAGATACATACTGGGTATTGACAAGAAGAATTTGGTTAATTTAAAACCAAAGAAGAAACATAGTTGAGAAATAGTTAATTTTTTATAGAAATTTCTTCTCATTTAGTGGGCTTCTTCCTCACCTCTTGTGAAAATTCAAAAATATCTTCAGGTTTCGTAAGTGCACCTACGAAATCACTTCGAATGTGGACTTCGTAAATGCATTTACGAAATAATTCATAATTTTCTAAAAATAAGGTGAATTCGTAAGTGCACTAACGAATTCACTTTATTTGGTTTACTTCGATTTACTTCGTAAGTGCACTTACGAATTCACCTACATTTTAGGGTGTTTCGTAAGTGCACTTATGAATTATCCTAATATCCCAATTTTATTAGGATTTTATTTTAAAAAATATTAATTTATAATATAATAATATATACAAGAAAATAGAATATTGTGTTTTATTTTATGTGATTTCCATTACATATATACACGATTTCACGTACTACAAAAAATATATATGCATTAAAAATTTAACTTATATTTGGTCTATAATAATAAAATATATTAATAATACAATTGATATCAATATTAAATTTGACCTATAATAAAATTCATTAATACCATTGATATTAATTGTAATAATAAAAATGTTTGGGCTATATATTTTATTATAGGCCAAATTTGAAGTTAATATCAATTGTAATAATTAAAAAAATTGGCCTATATAATTTAATAATATTAATTATTAATAACATTCAACTTTTAATTATAATATAAATATTTTTTTAATATAATAAATTTTTTAATTACAACATAATAATTAATTATCAATTCTATAATAAAAATTAAACAGTGTCATCTAAATTAAATTTAACTTTTAAAATTATAATTAAAAAATTATCATAATTTTAAATAAATAATTAAAAAACAATTACATTTCACTATTATAATTTAAAAATTAATTATTATATTCATTGTTTAATTTCATATCATAAATTTACTTTAATAATTTTTAATTATAAATTTAAGTTATTTTAATTAATAATAATTTAATTTAATTATATTGTTAAAAATATATTATATAATTAATATATATCAAATAAATCAAAACAAAAATCAATTGTATCTCTTTATATAAATAGATATCAATAGAATATTATATATATATATATATATATATATATATATATATATATATATATATATATATATATATATATATATATATCGACGATCCATCTCGGTCGAGCCCATTGTCGAGTACTGATGAAAGGTCTCCCACATAACCTCTAAGTCGTCGTTGTTCTTCAGCTGAAACTGGGTGAACTTAACTTTTTCTTCAGCATCAAGTGAAGGTGAACGATACTCAAGTTTGACCACCTTGCGATTATCTGGATACTGCAACAGAGAATGCAGTGTCGTAATGAGCTCGTCGTACGAGGTGTCCTGCGAGAGCCTGAATTGAAATGGTGCACGCGCAAAAATGAAGTAGACAAACGCAAGGTGTGGATAGGTTTATGTCATTTTTCTGGTTTTGATTTGTGATGGAGAATGGAATGGGTTGTAGACTCAATTTATAGGCAAATAGGAGTAATATGGACCAAATAAATCTTATCAGGTCACATTTTGCAAGTACACTTATGAATTGCACTAAATCAGGTTAATTGGTAAGTGAACTTACGAAATGTTCCCTATGTTATTTAAATAAAAAAAACAGGCAGAATTCGCAAGTGTACTTGCGAGTTCTGCATGAACAGACCAAAACTCAGTTCAAAACCAGGCAGAATTATGTTAGTTTATTTTTTAGACATTCAAAACATTATAGACATAGATAAAATGGAATATATATATATATATATATATTGAAACATTAAGATTTTACAATATTTCGACAATACATACAAAAAATATTTCTGTTACATTCTAAAATAAACCGAAAAAATTGTCTCCGCTTAAATCTAAAACCGGTTCTTTTTTTGATTGCTCCCTATTGGATTCTCTCTCAAGATCCATCAAATGGGTGAACTCCGTGTCATTCTCTCCAAAAAAATGATCCGACCAAGTTTCCGCCTTTTTTTTGTGACGTTCCATCCATTCCATTGATGTGGCCAGAATAGGACAAGTCAACTTCAAATATACTTGAACAAAATGACATGACCGTAGATAGACAACACACACAATGCATTCGTATGGATCAATAGGCGGTGGAGCTTGTAGAGGAAAAAAGTTTCTGAAAAACCATATCTTGTCAAGTCGACGCACACCACGTTATAAGCACTTGCTATAAGATGTCTCATTTCGGGGAAGCACGTCCATTTTTCAACCGGTGCATGGACGGTAACACTTGGAGCTAGAGCATGGTGAATTTTATTAAACTTTTCCTTTGTCACATATAAACGGGTATAAAGTTCACTATGCGTTGTGTCATACCCCAAAATTTGCCCTCCATCTACTCAAGAGATTTCATACATCTATGCTCAAGGATTCCTCAAGAGTTTATCAGACAAACTCTCTCCTAGACAATCAACCCAAACTAGGGTTTGGTATCTCTCAAGTCAAGATGAACTTCCAACATCTCCAATGGCCTTCATGCCTCCTCATATGCTTCAAAGATTCTCCATGTCAAGTTTCAAGCCTCAAAGTCAAGTTTCCTCGAGAATTGCTCGGATGGTTGAAAATCGGTTATATTGACAAAAAGTCAATTGTGGTCAACATACAGTCAAACTTCATAATTTTTTGTCAACGTCCTCATTTTGAAGTTACATTCATCATTTGATCAAGGGTTGATCATGATTCATCAAGAAAACTCAAGATTTGCTCAAAAGTCAAACTTTCTAAATTAGGGTTTCTAGGTGAAAAGTCAATGAACTTTGGTGATCATAACTTTCTCATACTTTCTCGAAATTTTTCCACCACCTCTTGTTTTGAATGAAATTCAATTCTCTACAACTTCATGTCTCACAAGAATGTCCAAAAATGCTTCATTTGAGAGGTATAGCTCAAAACATTACTGGTCATTTTCAAAGTCAACAAAAGTCAACTTTTGTTTTGAAAATATATTGAGCATGGTAACTCAATTGAGATGAGACCAAAAGGGTTGGTTAGAGGACTCTTAGAGCTTTCAAAAAGTCCAAGAACACTCAAAATGTGAAAAATTGAGCAAGATGCATCATTCACAAGTTAGGCAATTTTGAAAGAATGCACAAAGAGATACTTCTAAAAATCAAATCCTTTGCAAATGGGCCTACTTTTTCTTCATCCTAACTTGTTCCTCATGCAATTAGGAATATCCAAGCCAATGCCACGAATTTTGATTTATTTTTCTATTTAATTTGTAATTTATTCATTTAAATGCAAATTAAATTTAAAAATAAATTATAAAATCAAAATTAATTGAAAGATTGATTTTATTCTTTCCTTAAGACTCAAGCAATTCATTAAAAGCCAGCAATTTCGAAATTGGATCAAAAATGGCAAGATTGGATTGGAATTGATCAAGTTTTGAAAATTTGATTTTTATGAAAAAATCAAATTTAATTATCATTGAATGGTGATTGATTCTTGCCAATAATGATCCCAAATCCATCCAGTACTTATACCTGATGCATACCACATGAAAGAGAACAGAAAAATTGCCCTAGAAACCCTATTCCAAAGCTCAAAAAACCGTGACCTTCAAGCCATTGGCAATCAGTTCAGTAGTTTTCAATCAATTTTAAGGTGTCCAACATTGCTTGACATCTCCAGAGTCGATTCAGACCTTCACTTTGCCAAAAATCATCAAGAATCGTGAAAACCGAATTTGGTTTGTTCTTGAATTTTCAAAAATCGATTTTCATCATTCATGCATTATTAACTTGTTTTGATTGTTTGTTCATGTTTAGAATCAAGTATGCAAGCTATCTGGACGGTTTAATTGCGTTTTGATTGCCTGGATCGAGTTATGCCATTGCTAGGGTTTCTGAGGTCGATTTAGGGTTTCATGAAACAGGAAAAATTGGACTATAAGACCTATACTAACGCGTTATGATCCGGAATCGAACCATGCCTTTAGAATTCATTTATATTATGTGTCTTTGGATTTTGATTTTGCGGGGACCTTAGCGTCGAACAATGGCCGCTAGCTTCAAATATTTGAATTGAGGACGATGAAGCTTCGCGCGAGGACGAGGAGACCAGGAGGCAACACTTGTCTTTGTTTTACTTGATCCGGTTTTCAAACAGTAGAACACGTTAGCTCAGTTGGTCAAGGCAAGGGAACTCAAAGTTTGAAAGCAAGGTCACGAGTTCGAATCCTGGCAAGACCTATTGTTTTTTCCTTCTTTTACAAAACTCATATTTTTCATATTTTCTAATTTTCTAATATTTTTGCATTGTTTTAATTAATTTCATGTTTTTATTTCTTCATTAAAAAATTGTCAAAAATATTTATTCTTTTACATTACTTTCATAAAATCTTTATTTAATTTATAAAATTAAAAAATACAATTTTGTATGCATATTTATTTTTATTCATAATTTTGCATTTAAATCACTTTTAATTCATTTTTAATTATTAAAATGCATCCAAAAAATCCCAAAAATTTATTTTAGCATATTTATATTATTTCCAGCATGTCATATTTTTCTTATTTTAAAACTTGCATTTTTCTAACATTTTTTCTCTTATTCGATTCATCTCGTATTTTCCGATTTCTCATTCTGTTACAGGTTGATCCGATTCAGACGATTCTCCCGTTTTCATTTTATTTTTCAATAATGTATTTGTATACGGGATGTAATAGTTTAATTTAGGATTTTATTTTCCGCATTTTAAATTATGTATCTGCCCCAAAGCCTTGTAATAGCGTAGGACATTTACCTTTCCGCACTTTACATTCCGCATTTTAATTTCACCCGCTAGTAACTAGGCGTGTATGGCAAGACTAAAATTGAACATAGCCCACTAATTTTCAAGATAAAATATAAAATCAACACACTTCTTTCACACGCACCTTAGGGTAATTCTCTCTCGTTGCGAATTCAAAATGGTCATGTCCTCGAGCGTAGGGTATTCTAGCACCGTTGCCTTCAAACAAATCATCATAGTCCCTTGATACAAAGATCATAAGACCCACGATGTCGCCTCCGAATACATGATCTTGACCCTCGATTGTCGCCTACGAAAAATGATGATAGTCCCTTCGAATGTGCTAGGATACTTCCTACAAGTTGCTTTCTATGACCATCGATGTCCCTTCGAATGTCCCTTTTACATCCAACGAATAGAGTTACCTACCAACTAATGGTACGGATAGCACTATTCTAAAGGAACGTAAAACAACACGAAAACGACCAATTCTGAGTAGGTAATAAGACTTTTAGTTGCTTGCTCAAACCAAATGCTTTTCACACCACTCTTTTCAAAGTTCAAATTCTTTTCAAAACAAAACATTTGAACACTTTGTATACACTCACATGAGTCATTACAAAGTCAAAGCGAGATGCCTTTTTCAAAACATCTTTGTCAAACACACGAAAGCAATTTTAAAAAGTGATCTAGAGCTAAGAGCCCGTAGATAACTACGGATGGAAAGGGTGCTAATACCTTCCTTTTCATAACCATTCTCCGAATTGAGAATCTAACGAAGGTCTTTTACATTACTTTTACCTTCCTTAATTGGATAAAAATAAAAGTCGGTGGCGACTCTTGCTATCCGCACATTTGGATACAAAATCCTACAAAGTCAGTTCACGTATCACGTCTGTGAGAATACACCTAAAGAGAATTGCCTTAGGGATTTCTAGATCATTTTTGCTTTTTGTTTGACTTGTATGCTTTATCCTTAAGGGTTGCTTGGGTATTATATTGTTGGGGATCCTACACGGATCCGGGTTTCCTTTTAGGTAAGTAGCATTAGATCATCGCGACCGCTATAACTAAATGGTCAACATGATGGCTACGTTAGCGTGACACTTTGGTTGTCCGATACTCTTCATTCCCAAGTTGAAGATAGTATTTGGCTTCTGCGTGGTGTCATCAAGCGCTAACTAAACTTTTAGAACCTTAATTGACCCATCTTAGCCATTAGAAGGTAGTGAGATGGCCGGCTTTGGTGTAGACCGAGGTTGGTTGATACTCAATGCTACGCTCATTGAGATTAGACTTTTGGGACATTTTCGATCGACCACGTGGCCGTCGTATTGAAATAAGCGCCTACGAGAAAGATCTGTGATGTGAGATTCCTAGAACCCGGTTACTATTATAGGACAGGATGAACCAACTCAAACTTTTCGTAGGGTAATCACCTATGCCTCATGCAAGCCTTAAACCTAGGCTCATTGTGTGATTTGTTTGTGTGTGCTAAATATGACATCATGACATCATTGCATTGCATATCATTTCTAACTATTTCAAGGACCTAGGGATTTATCTTTGCTCTGTTTTGTAGGGAATTATGGCTTCTAGAAAGACTATCCGAATCAACTTCATGGGTATCCTTCTCATCAAAATTGGTTTGAAATTCCGACCATGCTCGGTTCATCAAAAGACATGGTTATCTACTTGATTTGGTTATCTCGGTTTTGAAGAAGATATGATGCATGTCTATTCCGGTTCTTTGATCCAAACACCATTGCTTTACATTTCAGTTATCGGTTGGTTCCTACCTTGGAAGAGTTCTCTAAGCTACTTGGGGTACCTATTCTCGACCAAATGCCATTCACCGGTTTGGAAAAGGTTCCTAAGTTCGAAGACATCGCATCCGCCTTACATCTTAAGCGCTCGGACATTGAAGCCAATTGGGAAACTAGAAGTGGAGTTAAAGGTTTACTTTCCAAGTTCCTAATTAAGAAAGCCCGAGAATTCCTCAAAGTTATGAGTTTCCATGCATTTGAAGACATTGTGGCCTTGCTAATTTATGGTTTGGTTCTATTTCCTAACTCGGATCAGTTCATCGATATCAATGCCATCAAGTTGTTCCCTACCCGCAATCCGATTACTTTACTTGGAGACATCCTACATTCTCTCCACACTCGTACTACTAAGCGACAAGGAACTCTCATGTGTTGTGTACCGTTACTTTCCAGGTGGTTTATTTCGCACCTTCCTCCATCAGTTTTGAAGAATGAACAAAGGTTGAGATGGTCTCAAAGGCTAATGTCACTCTCCCATTCAGATATCCGTTGGAGTCTTTTCTCTCAAAAGAACTTCACCTTCATTGAGCATTGTGGAGAATTCCCTAATGTACCACTACTTGGTATAAGGGGGGGTATTACTTACAACCCTTCCTTAGCTCTACGTCGGTTTGGTTTCGCGAAGAGATGGTCCACATGATATACTTCTCCAAGATGTTGTGTTCGACTACAATCACGATCTCAAGCGAAGGTTTATACACGCTTGGGGCATGGTAAAGAAGGCGATACAAGACTTTGGGGCACCGAACTCCATTCCTTGGGAACCTTACCTCAATTGGGTGCGAGCTCGAGCTCAAAACCTCATGATGCCATTCACGCTTACCGGTAATTATGGAACTGTTGCTATAGGTGGCGTACCTATCTTGTTCTCCATCGACATGCCTCTGATTTTGAAGACTTGAAGAGATCTGGATTCGACTTAAAGAAGAGGATACCTTTGAAGCTCAATGCTATGCAAGCGAGAAGAAAGTGCTAGAGTTGACAAAGCTACTTCATGAGGAGCGAAGCATCAATGCCTACATCGGCACCAAGAGGAAGCGCCCATGGGAGACCTAGAGCTTTAGGATGTTTATGTTTTCTTTTATTGATTTTGAACTATCTCTTGTACTTAAAAAGAAAAATAATAATAAGAAGAGTACTAATAAATGTTTGTTCATTGCTTGTTTAACAAATTTAAATCTCTAAGGTCCTTGAAAACATTGCATTGCATTCGCATAAACATTGCATAGCATAGCATAACATTGCATCACGGTACATTGGATTGGTTTTCTCATTTGCTCGCTATTTATTTTAGCGAAATGGCTCTTGAGCAGATGTCAAAGATCTTCAAGCTCGAATGCTCGGTTCAACGGATGTTCACCGACTTGGTCCAAGGCCAAGAAGATTTGAAGCTCATCAACAAGAAGAAGAAGGTTGTTGGTCTCCTCAACATGGGCGATACAAAGGTGGTCCTAAGATGGTCGGGTATTGAGCTCTCTGAAGGAAGTGTCCATCTTGAGGAAAGTAACAAGGATGATGGTGAAGGCGGCTGAGCTTGAGAAGAACTATGATGATGGCCAATACTAATGAAGATGACAAGTACAAGCAACTTGAAGATCGTCGAATCTTTGTGGAAAACACGAAGATGTCGGGCTGAATTTTGATGATCTGAGTCTCGTTCCTGGTGTTGTGATTCCGCCCAAGTTCAAAATTCCCACTTTTGCTAAGTATGATGGCGTGTCTTGCCCAAAGCTGCATTTGAAGTCCTATGTCCGGAAGATCAATCCCTGATGATGAGAAAGTTGTGGATGCACTATTTTCAAGAGTTTGTCGGAACCCGGTTGGAATGGTACTATCAACTAGAGAATGACCGTATCCGTACTTGGAGTGATTTAGCTTATGCTTTCTACAGACAGTATGAGTACAATGCTGAGTTGACACCCACTCGCATGCAACTACAAAGCATGTCTATGGGTCGTGTGTAACACGGTGAACTGACTTTGTAGGATTTTTGTATCCAAATGTGCGGATAGCAAGAGTCGCCACCGACTTTTATTTTTATCCAATTAAGGGAAGGTAAAAGTACAGAAAAAGACCTTCGTTTAGATTTTGAGTTTGGGAGAATGGTTATGAAAAGGAAGGTATTAGCACCCTTTCCATCCGATTTATTCTACTGCTCTTAGTTGCTCTAGATCACTTTCTTAAAATTGCTTTTTGTGTGTTTGACAAAAATGTTTTGAAAGATGGCATTTCGCTTTGACTTTGTAATGACTCATGTAGGAGTGTATACAAAGTGTTCGGAAATGTTTTGTTTTGAAAAAGAATTTGAATTTTGAAAAGAGTGTGGTGTGAAAAGCATTTGGTAGAGCGAGCAACTAGGAGACTTATTACCCACTCAGAATTTGGTCGTTTTCGTACTTCTACGTTCCTTTAGAATAGCGCTAGCCGTACCATTAGTTAGTAGGTAGCTCCATTCGTAGGATGTAAGCGGGACATTCGAAGGGACATCGGATGGTCATCGAAAGCAACTTGTAGGAAGTATCCTAGCACATTCGAAGGGACTATCATCATTTTTTCGTAGGCGACAATCGAGGGTCAAGATCATGTATTCGGAGGCGACAACGTGGGTCTCATGATCTTTGTATCGAAGGGACTATGATGATTTGTTTGAAGGCAAGGGTGCTAGAATACCTCTACGTTCGAGGGACATGACCATTTGTAATTCGCAAAGGCAACGAGAGAGAATTACCCTAAGGGGTGCATGTGTGATAGAAGTGTGTTGATTTCAAATATTTTATCTTGCAAATTAGTGAGCTATGTTCAATTTTAGTCTTGCCATACACGCCTAGTTACTAGCATTTGATAGGGTGCGGAAAGTAAAATGCGGAATGTAAAAGCGGAAATGTAAAGGTGCGGAAAGTAAATCCTACGCTATTACATGGCTTTGGGGCAGATACATAATTTAAAATGCGGAAAATAAAAATCCTAAATTAAACTATTACATCCCGGATACAATTACATTATTGAAAAATAAAAATAAAAAAAAACGGAAGAATCGTCTGAATCGGATTAACCTGTGAAACAAACGAGAAATCGGAAAATATGATGAAATCGAAATAAGAGAAAATGTTAGAAAAATGCAAGTTTTTAATTGGAAAAAATATGACATGCTGGAAATAATATAAATGTATTAAAATAATTTTTTGGGATTTTTTAGATGCAATTTACTAATTAAAATTGAATTTACAATGATTTAAATGCAAAATTGCTAATAAAAATAAATATGCATGCAAAAATTATATTTTTAATTTATTAAATTAAATAAAGATTTTAAAAATATAAATGTAAAAATAAAATATTTTTTGGTAATTTTTTGATGCAGAATAAAAATGATGAAAAGAAATTAAAACAATGCAAAAATATTAAAATATGAAAAATATGAAAAAGTTGAGTTTTGAAAAAAAAAGATGGCAAAACCGGTCCCTGGAGGGACGAACCCATGACCTTGGAGCGAAATCTCAAGTTCACATGCCTTGACCAACTGTGCTAGCGTGTTCTACTGTTTGGAAACGGAACGAGTGGGCTTTCACACGCGTCGTCCTGCCATTGCCTCAAGCTCGCGCCAATTCATCGTCTTCTTCGTTTCAAATATTCAAAAGCTTGCGTCGGCCTTCCTTCGACGCTACAAGCCCTGGCAAAATCAAAAACGCAGCATACATAATATAAATGAATTCTAAAGGCATGGTTCGATTCCTTGAAGCATTCCGAACACATGTATGGGTCTTATGGTCCAATTTTTCTATTTGGTGAAACCTAAATCGATCTCGAAACCCTAATAATGGCATCTCGTGATTCTTGCCACAAACTCAAATCAAACTATGCGAAAGTTTAGAAACATCATTAGCAACACAAATATGTAATCAAAACACATTAAACATGGTTGTATGTATGGATTCGATTTGAGTTATGTTGATACAAACCGTGACTTGGGGACGATTACGGCGTTTTAACACGTGAGGATGATTGGAATAGCTTCACGGGACCTTGAGGATGCTTATTCATCCTCAAAACACCTTGAATTGGCTGCAAAGCAATCAAATTGCCTTTTTCCAAGTTTCTTTGAAAATTTTTAGGGTTCTTAGAGCAATTTTCCGTTCTCTTGCAATTGGTATGCATCAAGTATAAGTCTTGGAAGGATTTGGCATTGTTTTGGGAAAGAATTGATCAATAATCAATGATAATCAAATTTGATTTTGCAAAAATCAAATCTTCAAACTTTGGTCAATTTTCAATCTAATCTTCCCATATTGATCCAATTTGAATTTGCTGGCTTTTAATGAATTGATTGGATCACAAAGAAGAAATAAAAATCAAATTTGCAATTAATTTGGATTTTATACTTTATTTTTCAATTTAATTTGTATTTAAATGAATAAATTCCAAATTAAATAGGAAAATAAAGTAAAAATTCGTGGCATTGGGCTTGGATATTCCTAATTGCATGAGGAATAAGTTAGGATGAAGAAAAAGTAGGCCCATTTGCAAAGTTTTGATTTTAGAAGTATTTTCTTTGTGCATTCTTTCAAAATTGCCTAACTTGTGAATGATGCATCTTGCTCAATTTTCCACATTTTTGAGTGTTCTTGGACTTTTAGAAATCTCTAAGAGTCCTCTAACCAACCCTTTGGTCTCATATCAATTGGAGTTACCATGGTCAATATATCTTCAAAACAAAAGTTGACTTTTGTTGACTTTGAAAATGACTGTAATGTTTTGAGCTATACCTCTCAAATGAAGCATTTTTGGACATTCTTGTGAGACATGAAGTTGTAGAGAATTGAATTTCCTTCAAAATGAGCTTTGGTGGGAAAATTTCGAGAAAGTATGAGAAAGTTATGATCGGTCAAAGTTGATTGACTTTTCACCTAAAGCCTAATTTAGAAAGTTTGACTTTTGAGCAAATCTTGAGTTTTCTTGATGAATCATGATCAACCCTTGATCAAATGATGAATGAAACTTCAAAATGAGGATGTTGACCAAAAATATGAAGTTTGGTATGTTGACCACGATTGACTTTTGTCAATCTGTGATTTTCAACCATCTAGCAATTGCTGAGGAAACTTGACTTGTGAGGTTTGAAATTTGACATGGATAATCTTTGAAGCATATGAGGAGGCATGAAGACCATTGGAGATGTTGGAAGTCCATCTTGACACGAGAGATACCAAACCCTAGTTTGGGTTGATTGTCTAGGAGAGAGTTGTCGATCGACTCTTGAGGAATCCTTGAGTATAGATGTATGAAATCTCTTTGAGTAGATGGAGGGCAAATTTTGGGGTATGACAGCTGCCCTGTTCAATCTTCTTGTCTTGGAGGGTTAGATTGACACGCTTGTCTTCGTGACCGGAGGTGAAGATGATTGAACACTCAATACACAAATTTGCACTCATGATTGGCCGATGATGCGGGAATGGGCTTCGGATGCCATTTGGAGAAGCGGGGAATGAGTCGTCGTTAGACTCGATATCGGAGGATTGCTGGAAAGTGAGCCGTCGCTAGGCTCTGTAGCGTTCACGGCAAGGAGAGGAGATGGGCTTAAGATGCCATCCGAAGAGTCGTATGTTAGACTTCGTGTTCGCTTTGAATGAAGTTAATGGTCTGTATTGATTTTTAACCATATATGCAGCATTCTGAAAGTGAAGAAATGTTGACAAGTAGTCGGAGATGGGCTTAAGATGCCATTCAAGGCAACTAAGTCGTACGCTAGACTCTGTAGTCGCTGTTGATAATAAGGAATCAGAATAACTCTTCGTGCTGATTACTCTGAGGGGAATAGTAGTTGGCAAGAATGTGGATAGCTTCCCTGTTGTGCATCGGGTGTTGATCCATTGCTTGTTATCGGAGGATAACTAGAGGCGGTCTTTTGGATAGTTTTCCCGTCGATTCGGGGCTTAATCCTGGACCGGTCGTTGGAGGACAACCACGGGCGGTCTTCGATAGTTTTCCGTCGATTCGGGGCTTAATCTGGACTGTTTGCGTCGGTGGTATTACCTATTTTGGAAAACAAGAGAAACTTTGATAGAATATTTGTTAGTTTTATGCAAAGTATGATGCATGATAGTGTATATGAATGACATATGCATGAATTATGACTTTATGAGTAATGTATGAATGTTAAATGTTGTGATATTTTAAAACATATCCATCTTGAAGAAGATCGGATGTTACGTTAGAATTTCCGACTTACGCTCGGGGCATTGAGTGGGTGAGAACCACCTTTGGAAGGAGAAAAAGATATCCTGGATTCCTCCGATGCACTACGACCAAGTCTTGGGCCTAGATATTGTTGAGGAAGGTAGAGATTGAGAAACTTCGTTGTTGGAGATCTCATAGACCTGTGAGGAGAATCTGAAGGCGATCTGTGGGGACCTTGTATGTAGATCCTGTGAAATTTAGGCGCTCTTGGGATTACGAGTGTAGATCTCACGGGAGAGCATTTGATAGTTGTCGGAGACCGGGTTGGAAGAGTCGAGAGCCCGTTGTAATCTCGGGAGATGTAGTTTCCTCCGATGCACTATCGACCAAGTCTCGAGTCCGGTACCCTTTGGAGAAAGGTGAATGAGAGAGATAGCCGTTGGGGATAAGTTCCTTGTGAGGTACTTATTGCTTGAGCGATGTAATATTGCTTAGTCGAGTGGAATTGCTGCTCGTGGATTCCTTTTGCTCTGCTTTGTTTGCAGTGACACCTTTGTGGGGATCATGCTCGTGGGGACTTTTTGTCGTCATCTCAATTCCAGCCGTAGTAAGTACTTTGTATGTTTACTTTTCATACGTTTGCGATTAGATTCTTATTGTCAAGTGCGTATAATCATTCAAAGCAAACGTTGGACTTATTGCAAACAACAACAGTGAAAATTGTAAAGAGAAAGAATTTGTATTTATTTGAAAAGTGGCGTATGGCCGAGTAGTTTGTACAAGAAATGTAAAAAGCTATGCGGAAATAATCTCGTTGAGTTCCAACTATGCTAGTACTCATATATTTCAACTATCTCATCTCCTTGTTGTCAGTAGAAAGTGAGTGAATTGATCTTCGCCATTTGAACCTTGAATCGATAGTAGTGCGGAAGTAGGTGATCGGAAGAGACATAGTCGTCGCTTGAATCCCAACTTTCCTAGACCGCCCCGGGTTTCATCTCTGGGATACCCTTTTTGCCCAACCGCCTTTTGGGTTTCGACTTCTTTGGTGTACATGTTTTGTATATATCCTTAACTTTTGGTTCAAATGCCCTTATTTTTGCCTAGGTCGGTCGACCGTCTCTTCGTAGTATTTTTTGACTATGTGCGTTCACGGTGGGAAGTCTTCACCATCCATGGTGCTAAGTATCATAGCTCCGGAAAATCTCTTGACTACAAACGGTCCCTCGTGGTGGGAGTCCATTTGCCCGGATCACCTTGTGGAAGAATGATGCGCTTGACTACTAGATCACCGAGTTGGTAGACTCGGTGCTTGACCTCTTGTTAAATGCTCGATCATTCGTTTTGATAAATCATCCATGGCGGATGGCCAGTCGTTCTCATCAATCAAATTAATCCGGTCAAATCGATCCATCGTCTTAACTCGCCTCCTGGAGGACTCTAGTTGAGGTATCCGAACGATGGGTAAGACTTCCCCCGTATCTGAGAGAAAGGGTTGCCCTGTGGATGTTCGTCTTTGTCGATAACCATGAAGAGCAAATGGTAACATCTCATGCCAATCCTTGTAAGTCACATCATCTCATATAATCTTCTTAATGTTCTTGTTGGCGGCTTCCATCGCCATTCATCTTAAAGTAAGATGAGTTGTGATGCTTGATTTTGAGCTGCGTGCGAGTTCGGTGATCATCTTGTTGTTGAGATTAGAGCCGTTATATAATCCTTTCGGAGTGCCATACCGACAAATAAGATTATGTTTGATGAATCGAGCCACAACATTCACATGCATACGATACCTACCCACTTGGTGAAATAATCAATTGCCACAAGGATGAAATGTGTCCATTGGAAGCTGTGGGCTTAATTTCTCCAATCATGTCAATGCCCCACATTGCAAAGGAGAAGTTAAAACATTGAGGTACAGAGGGTACTTTGTCGGCATAAATCGGCACTTGTGACAAGATCGAGCATACGGTGACAATCGCCCATGGTGGACCAATAGTAACTGTTCTCAAAATCTTCTTAGCCATGGTGTGTCCCTTGGAGTGGGTACCAAATCGCCGTAACTCTTCCATGATACGCATTCGTTTTCCACATACACAAGTCGTGGTTGCGCTTGTACAAGATCTTCTTTGAGGAAGAATTTGGATGCAAACCTTCTCATGAACTTCTTATCATTAGATGCCCTGCGGATATTCACGAGTCTCAAGATACCTCTTCACGTCGTAATACCAAGGTTTCTCTTACGTGTTAAGCTCATAACAATATCTTTGGTCGAACTTCTCAATGATGACACAGGGAGCCTCGTTGTCCCATCTAACCTTGAACATAGATGACATAGTAGCTAATGCGTTTGCCGGTGGTTCTCTTCTCGTGGAATATGATCAAAAGTAATCTCTTGTAGGGATCAAACTTAGAACATGAATGAGATGAGATGCTCTATCGCCATCGCCCGATCACCAAAGCAGTCTCCATACACTTGCAAGAACTTGATTCTTAAGTCAAGACTTTGATACCCGATGCACTCTTCCGCCATATTGTTAGTTGAAACATAATCTGGCGGTGAAAGGCGTATGTCAGTAGGGATGTAATGATGGCGCCAATGCCATTTCAAGTGCGTTTGAGGCTCCATCAAAGACCATAGTCCATCGGGATCCTGTTCGTCCTTCCTTCGCAGGCACAGTTCTTCATCTGTGACTAGTAAAACATCTTCATCAAATTGAACCGTAGTCATCTACGGCTTGATGAGCCAAATGATCGGCTACTACACTTCCTTTGATCGCTTTAAAAGTGTCGATGTCAAAGATCATTTGCCATCTTGCTATTCTTCGGAGAATGGTTTCTCAAAGATGTATTTTATCGGATCCATCTTGAAATCAATAAGGTAGTGTGAGTCAACATATCTTTCTTAGTCGACGGTCAAGCCAGCGTTGCAAGTTTTCTCGTGAGTATCTTGTTTCACGATCGGTAAACTTTTGCTAAGGTAGTATATTGCATGCTCTTTTCGACGACTCGTCATGTTGCCCCAACACACATCCCATTGAATTCTCTGCTGATATGAGGTCTTCCTTGGCGGCATCGGGATAGGAGGATTAGGGTACTCCTTGATTTTGTCAAAGCGATCGTTCCATTTTACTACTTGATCTTTCTTTAGTAACTTGAAGATTGGCTCACAAGTAGCGATCGGATGTGCAATGAATCGGCAATGTAGTTTAATCGGCCAAACCTCGACTTCCTTCTTGGTGCGGCATTTCTGAATAGCTTTAACCTTGGCGGAACCTCAACCTTTTCCACGACAACAAACCCTAAGAGTTTTCGGATCTAACTCCAAAGGTGCACTTGTTATGATTAAGTCTCAATTCTTCTTCATCAATTTACGCAAATGATCAAGATGTTCTTCTTGACGTGATCGAGCTATCATGTCGTCGACGTAGACCTCATCTCGTGATGAATCATGTCATGAAATAATGTAACCATATGCGATAAGTGGCGCTGCGTTCTTCGATCCGACGGCATAACCTTGTAGTAGAAAGTGCCCCTTGTGTAACAAAAGTAGTCTTCTCCATGTCTTGAGAGCCATTTTAATCGATTGTAGGAGAAACCATCCATGAAGGAGAAAACCTTATCTTTGGCGGTATTGTCAACGAACATCAATATGAGGAAGTGGGAAATCGTCTTTCGGACTCGCTTTGTTTAGATCTCTGTAATCCACACACATTCGTACCTTACCATCCTTCTTAGGCACGGGTACCACATTAGCAACCCACTGGGGATAGGAAGTAACGGCTAGGAAACCAACGTTGAACTGCTTCATAACTTCGGCTTTGATTTTCTCTGACATCTTAGGACACATGCGGCGAACCTTCTGTTTCACTAGGAGAAAACCTTCCTTTGTCGGCAATCGATGTACCACAATATCAACGTGTGGCTGCATAACTCGCTCTTCTTGCTGTAGCAGTCTGGCAAGTTCTCCTGGCACTTCACAATCTTCCTCACTTTCGTCTTCGGCTTGGTAGATCGGATTATCGAATTCATATTTAGCACTAGCATAGTTGTTATTGACGAGATTCGGAGTGATTCTGCAGTGTATCACGTGGGTGTGTGTAAGAAACACATAGCTTTTCGAAGGGGTGATAAAGTAAGAGAAAGAAAACAAACAATTGAATGCAAAAGTCCAACGATTTATTGAATGAAAATACGCAATCGAAAGATAATAACCCTCGCAAACGAGCCATGATGCCCGGGCACTAGGCTTTCAAAGTTTATTGTTCAAAACATAAAGAAATACGAAAAGTAAAAACAAAACAAGAGCAATTACACATGGCTAAAGGAGATTGGTATGACGTCTTCGGTCTTCCAATTGCTGAGCCCATGATCTGGAGTTGGGAAGATCCACTTGCCGATGTCGAAGTCATTGTCGTCGTCTTCTATAGCATGGATTCCACTGGTGACGGAAAGGAAGTTGGCGGCACGTTCGCGCGTATCATCTTGATGGTGAAGCCTAAACCATCTTGTCAAATTTGAAAGGAAGATTAGGAGCTCCCAAATAGTACTACCTTAACTGACTTGAGCATCTTTCAATGAGGCCATCCTAAGCGGAACTTGTGTAACCAGTGAAGTCACAGGCATGACTCGGGTATTGTTTCAAAAGCTTGACAGGGAGTCTCAAAGAATTCACCTTCCATCTCGAGGTAACGGAACGACGGTAGATGACTGACCATATACTCTTCTTCACCACACACTGTGACAACCTTTCCTTTCAGCGGGTACTTCAGTTTCTGATGTAAAGTAGAGGTGACAGCGTCTGCCCCATGTTTCCAAGGACGTCCAAGTAGGCAAGAGTAAGCTGGATGGATGTCCATGACAAAGAAAGTGGAATCAAAAGTCTGGGAACCGACTTTAACAGGCAGAGTGAGCTCTCCAAGCACTGTACGCTTAGAACCATCAAAGGCTCTTACAATAATGTCACTGGGCCTCAAAACCAACCCTTCGACATCAAGCCGATCAAATGCAGTCTTCGGAAGGATATTCAGAGCAGAACCGGTATCCACCAAAACATGAGATAAGGTAGTACCCTTGCATTCAACAGAGATGTGCAAGGCTTTGTTGTGTTTCTTTCGGAAGGAGTCAAATCAGCATCAGAGAAGCCTAGGCCGTTATTGGCAGCCAGGCTAGCAATACAAACTTCAAATTGATCAGTGGTAGTGTCTTGCGGCACGTGAGCATTCTTCAGAAACTTTACTAAGGCGTTAGCATGAGCCTCGAGCACAAGCGAGCAAGCATGGAGATCTTGGGAGTCATCCCAACTGTTCCACAACATTGTAGTCACTCTTCTTGATAATCTTGAATTTCCTCCATTTCTTGTTTGGAGGTGTCTTGATAACTTCCTTTGGTACTACAAAGCGGGATGAGTCACCGTTCTTTCCCTCTAGCTTGGGAATGGGTTGAATAGTTGGAATCGTGAGTCGCGATGTCTTTTGGAGGAGAGATATCTGGAGAGAATACCCTTCCGGTTCTGGTCACCTTACTTGATCCGGCGATGTTGTCAATGTTAGGAATAGTAGCTTCAATGGTCAGATCTCAATGGTCAGATCTTCAATGGTCAGAGGGTCTTGCTTGACGCCATGATAGTAAACCTCAGATCCATAATTCCAAGGGATAGCCTTGTCAGAGGAATATGGAACTGGTCTTGGAGACGTGATAATGAGAGGTGCCACTCTAGGCATAGGATTAGCAGAGGAAATCCTTATAGTGTTAACATCAGCGTAGTCTTCTGGGAAATCGTCACCCCATCCGGTCGCCTTAACATCTTCAATAGGAATCTTGTAACTATCAGGGATAGTGTATTTCACCATGTAATCATACTTTCCACTCGGCTGCCCCAAGGTATCCCACACAGGCGGTGTAGTTTCATTCATCTTCGATCTTCAGCTTAGACATATCTTCACACACGCACGGTGGTTTCGAAATAGTATCTCACGGTTATTCATCATGCGAACACGTCTTCTCAACCAAACCATCCGGCGCGGATGGGCACCAATTCTCGGGCATCTGGATTGACACCGCTTGCAACAAATTCTTCTTAACGGTCATCGGAGGAATGGTCAAGTCATCTATGTTGAAAACATAAGTATCATCACCAACATTGGAACTCTTGTCATGATTAGGCATAGGCGCGTTGATCACATTCGTCTCAGCGGGAGGGTCAAACTCAATGCTTAGCTTCAATCATATCTTGAATCTTGTTCTTGAGCCCAACAATCATCGATTACTATGTCACAGGCTATTGGAATGGTAAGCACACTTAGCATTAGGATTGTATCTCGGAGAGGAAGTGTTGACATTCGAGGAGGATCCTCAAAGTAATCAACTCGCTTTCAACATGTGTTGCAAGGCTTGCGACAAAGGCATGTTGATCTTCGTAACTGTCTTAGTGGCGCCGCTCGGCGTTGTCTCGAGGTTGTCTTGATGTAGGATTGGAATCACTGGCCCCTGATTGAGCGGTCGGTCTTGGCTCGGCTTTTCGACCATACACATTGGCTTCTTTCTTACCACCAAAAGATTTCTTGCGTTTGAAGATGTCTCTATTTGAATCTTTCCACTCTTGATACCGCTTGATACACTCGTCAATATCGATTCGGTGAACCGGTGAAGAGTTTCAATCGGATGATTGAAGAATGGGCTGTTAGTGTTCCCATGAACATATCAACCAACTCCTATTGGACAAGGGTGGTTGAACTACTGCTAAATCTCTCCATTTACGAGCATACTCTTTGAACTTCTCATCCGTCCCATAGACATGCTTTGTAGTTGCATGCGGTGGGTGTCAATTCACATTGTACTCATAATGCGTAGAAAGCATCGCTAAGTCGCTCCAAGTACGGATACGGTCATTCTCTAGTGATAATACCACTCCAAGCGAGTTCGGACAAGCTCTCTTGGAAATAGTGCATCCACAACATCGATGTGGGGATTGATCTTACGGACATAGGACTTCAAGTGCACTTAGGGCAAGACATGCCATCATACTTGGCAAAAGTAGGAACTTTGAATTTGGGAGGAATCACAACACGAGCACAAGACTCAGATTATCAAAGTTCAGCCGGACATCTTGAGTTTTCCACACATTGAGACGGTCTTCAAGTTGTTTGTACTTGTCATCTTCATCAGTCTTGGCTATAATCGGCGGTCCTCTCCTTCTTTCTTTGGCTCATGGTCATCTTCATCACCCTTGGTACTCCCCTCGGTATGGACACTTCCTTGAGAGCTCGATCCGTGACCACTTTAGGACCCCTTTGTAGCGTCTACCCATGTTGAGGAGACCAACAACCTTCTTCTTTGTTGATGAGCTTCTTCAAATCTTCTTGGCCTTGGACCAAGTGGTAAACATCTCTGGCCGAGCATTACGAGCTTGAAGATCTTTGTGATCTGTTCAAGAGCCATTTACGCTAAAATAAATAGCGAGCAAATGAGAAAACCAATCTCAATGTACTGATGCAATGTTATGATATGCTATGCGATGTTTATGCGAATGCAATGCAATGTTTTCAAGGACCTTAGAGATTTAAATTTGTTAAACAAGCATGAACAAACATTTATTAGTTCTCTTTTATTCTTTTTCTTTTTAAGTACAAGAGATAGTTCAAAACAATAAAAGAAAACATAAACATCCTAAAGCTCTAAGTCTCCATGGCTTCTTGGTGCCGTTGCAAGCGTTGATGTTTCGCTCCTCGTGAAGTAGCTTGGTCAACTCTAACACTTTCTTCTCGCTTGCATAACAGAGCTTCAAAGGTATCCTCTTCTTTAAGTTGAATCCAGGATCTCTTCAAGTCTTCAAAATCGGTAGGCATGTCGGGATGGAGAACAACATAGAGTACGTCACCTATAGCAGGTTCCATAATTCTTGGTAAAGCAGTGAATGGCATCATGAGGTTTTGAGCTCGAGCTCGCACCCATTTGAGGTAAGGTTCCCAAGGAATGGAGTTCGGTGCCCCAAAGTCTTGGTATCGATCTTCTTTACCATGCCCCAAGCGTGTATAAACCTTAAATCGGTAATTCGAGATCGTGATTGTAATCGAACACAATATCTTGGAGAAGCATATCATGTGGACCATCTTTTCGAGCAAAACCAAGCGACGAGAGCTAAAGAAGGGTTGTAAGTGATACGTCCCTTATACCAAGTAGCGGTACATTAGGAATTCTCCACAACGCTCAATGAAGGTGAAGTCCTTTTGAGAGAAAAGGCTCCAACGGATATCCGAATGAGAGAGTGACATCAACCTTTGAGACCATCTCAACCTTTGTTCATTCTTCAAAACGATGGAGGAAGGTGCGAAATAAACCACCTTGAAAGTAACGGTATACAACACATGAGAGTTCCTTGTCGCTTAGTAGTGCAGTGTGGAGAGAATGGGATGTCTCCAGTAAAGTAGGCCTGGATTGCGGGTAAGGAACAACTTGATGGCATTGATATCGATGAATTGATCCGAATTAGGAAATAGAACCAAACCATAAATTAGCAAGGCCACAATGTTTTCAAATGCATGGAAACTCATAACTTTGAGGAATTCTCGGGCTTTCTTAACTAAGAACTTGGAAAGTAAACCCTTAACTCCACTTCTAGTTTCCCAATTGGCTTCAATGTCGAGCTTAAGATGTAAGGTCGATGCAATGTCTTCGTTAGGAACCTTTTCTAGACCGGTGAATGGCATTTGATCAAGAATAGGTATCCCAAGTAGCTTAGAGAACTCTTCAAGGTAGGAACCAATGATAATCGGAATGTAAAGCAATGGTGTTTCGGATCAAAGAACTGGAATAGGACATGCATCATATCTTCTTCAAACCGAGATAACCAAATCAAGTAGATAACCATGTCTTTTGATGAACCGAGCATGGTGGAAATTCAAACCAATTCTTTGAGTTGAGAAGGATACCCATGAAGTTGATTCGGATAGTCTTTCTAGAAGCCATAATCCTACAAAGCAGCAAAGATAAATTCCTAGGTCCTTGAAATAGTTAGAAATGATATGCAATGCAAATGATGTCATGATGTCATGTTTAGCACACACAAACAATTCACACAATGAGCCTAGGGTTAAGGCTTGCATGAGGTATAGGTGATTACCCTACCAAAAGTTTGAGTTGGTTCATCTGTCCTATAATAGTAACGGGTTCTAGGAATCTCACATCACGATCTTTCTCGTAGGCGCTTATTTCAACTGACCAAGTGGTCGATCGAAAATGTCCCAAAAGTCTAATCTCAATGAGCGTAGCATCGAGTATCAACCAACCTCGGTCTACACCAAAGCCGGCCATCTCACTACTTTCTAATGGCTAAGATGGGTCAATTAAGGTTCTAAAAGTTTAGTTAGTGCTTGATGACACCACGCAGAAGCCAAATACTATCTTCAACTTGGGAATGAAGAGTATCGGGACAACCAAAGTGTCACGCTAACGTAGCCATCATGTTGACCGTTTAGTTATACGTCTAGCGGTCGCGATGATCTAATGCTACTTACCTAAAAGGAAACCCGGATCCGGGTGTAGGATCCCCCAACAAATATAATACCCAAGCAACACTTTAAAGTAAAGCAAGCAAGTCAAACAGAAAGCGGTAAAAGTTATCTAGAAATCCCTAAGGCATTCTCTCTTTTTTAGGGATCTCCCCAGCAGATTCGCCAGTTCTGTAACACGGTGAACTGACTTTGTAGGATTTTTGTATCCAAATATGCGGATAGCAAGAGTCGCCACCGACTTTTATTTTTATCCAATTAAGGGAAGGTAAAAGTACAGAAAAATACCTTCGTTTAGATTCTGAGTTCGGGAGAATGGTTATGAAAAGGGAAGGTATTAGCACCCTTTCCATCCATGATTTATTCTACGGGCTCTTAGTTGCTCTAGATCACTTTCTTAAAATTGCTTTTTGTGTGTTTGACAAAAATGTTTTGAAAGATGGCATTTCGCTTTGACTTTGTAATGACTCATGTAGGAGTGTATACAAAGTGTTCGAAAATGTTTTGTTTTGAAAAAATTTGAATTTTGAAAAAGTGTGTGGTGTGAAAAGCATTTGGTAGAAGCGAGCAACTAGGAGACTTATTACCCACTCGAATTTGGTCGTTTTCTTCTCGTTCCTTTAGAATAGCTAGCTGTACCATTAGTTAGTAGGTAGCTCCATTCGTAGGATGTAAGCGGGACATTCGAAGGGACATCGGATGGTCATCGAAAGCAACTTGTAGGAAGTATCCTAGCACATTCGAATGGACTATCATCATTTTTCGTGGCGACAATCGAGGTCAAGATCATGTATTCGGGCGACAACGTGGGTCTCATGATCTTTGTATCGAAGGGACTATGATGATTTGTTTGAAGGCAGCGGTGCTAGAATACCTCGTTCGAGGACATGACCATTTGTAATTCGCAAAACAACGAGAGAATTACCTAAGGGTGCATGTGTGATAGAAGTGTGTTGATTTGAGATATTTTATCTTGCAAATTAGTGAGCTATGTTCAATTTTAGTCTTGCCATACGCCTAGTTACTAGCATTTGATAGGGTGCGGAAAGTAAAATGCGAGAATGTAAAAGCGGAAATGTAAAGTGCGGAAAGTAAATCCTACGCTATTACATGGCTTTGGCGGATACATAATTTAAAATGCGGAAAATAAAATCCTAAATTAAACTATTACATCCGGATACAATTACATTATTGAAAAATAAAAAAAAAAAAAAGCGGAAGAATCGTGCGAATCGGATTAACTGTGAAACAAGCGAAATCGGAAAATATGATGAAATCGAAATAAGAGAAAATGTTAGAAAAATGCAAGTTTTAACTGGAAAAAATATGACATCTGGAAATAATATAAATGTATTAAAATAATTTTTGGGATTTTTAGATGCAATTTACTAATTAAAATTAATTTACAATGATTTAAATGCAAAATTGCTAATAAAAATAAATATGCATGCAAAATTATATTTTAATTTATTAAATTAAATAAAGATTTTCAGAATATAAATGTAAAAAGAAAATATTTTTTTGGTAATTTTTTGATGCAGAATAAAAATGATGAAAAGAAATTAAAACAATGCAAAAATATTAAAATATGAAAAATATGAAAAAGTTGAGTTTTGAAAAAAAAGATGGCAAAACCGGTCCACGGAGGATCGAACCCATGACCTTGGGCGAAATCTCAAGTTCACATGCCTTGACCAATGTGCTAGCGTGTTCTCTGTTTGGAAAGCGGCAGTGGGCTTTCACAGCGTCGTCACGCCATTGCCTCAAGCTCGCGCCAATTCATCGTCTTCTTCGTTTCAAATATTCAAAAGCTTGCGTCGGCCTTCCTTCGACGCTACAAGCCCTGGCAAAATCAAAAACGCAGCATACATAATATAAATGAATTCTAAAGGCATGGTTCGATTCCTTGAAGCATTCCGAACACACTGGTATGGGTCTTATGGTCCAATTTTTTCTATTTGGTGAAACCCTAAATCGATCTCAGAAACCCTAATAATGGCATCTGTGATTCTTTCCAAACTCAAATCAAACTATGCGAGAAAGTTTAGAAACATCATTAACACAAATATATAATCAAAACACATTAAACATGGTTGTATGTATGGATTCGATTTGAGTTATGTTGATACAAACCGTGACTTGGGGCGATTACGGGCGTTTTAGCGTGAGGATGATTGGAATAGCTTCACAGGACCTTGAGGATGCTTATTCATCCTCAAAACACCTTGAATTGGCTGCAAAAAATTGAAATTGCCTTTTTTCCAAGTTTCTTTGAAAATTTTTTAGGGTTCTTAGAGCAATTTTTCCGTTCTCTTGCAATTGGTATGCATCAAGTATAAGTACTGGAAGGATTTGGCATTGTTTTGGGAAAGAATTGATCAATAATCAATGATAATCAAATTTGATTTTTGCAAAAAATCAAATCTTCAAACTTTGGTCAATTTTCAATCTAATCTTCCCATATTGATCCAATTTCGAATTTGCTGGCTTTTAATGAATTGATTGGATCACAAAGAAGAAATAAAAATCAAATTTGCAATTAATTTGGATTTTATACTTTATTTTTCAATTTAATTTGTATTTAAATGAATAAATTCCAAATTAAATAGGAAAATAAAATAAAAATTCGTGGCATTGGGCTTGGATATTCCTAATTGCATGAGGAATAAGTTAGGATGAAGAAAAAGTAGGCCCATTTGCAAAGTTTTGATTTTTAGAAGTATTTTCTTTGTGCATTCTTTCAAAATTGCCCAACTTGTGAATGATGCATCTTGCTCAATTTTCCACATTTTTGAGTGTTCTTGGACTTTTTAGAAATCTCTAAGAGTCCTCTAACCAACCCTTTTGGTCTCATATCAATTGGAGTTACCATGGTCAATATATCTTCAAAACAAAAGTTGACTTTTGTTGACTTTGAAAATGACTGTAATGTTTTGAGCTATACCTCTCAAATGAAGCATTTTTGGACATTCTTGTGAGACATGAAGTTGTAGAAAATTGAATTTCCTTCAAAATGAGCTTTGGTGGGAAAATTTCGAGAAAGTATGAGAAAGTTATGATCGGTCAAAGTTGATTGACTTTTCACCTAGAAGCCTAATTTAGAAAGTTTGACTTTTGAGCAAATCTTGAGTTTTCTTGATGAATCATGATCAACCCTTGATCAAATGATGAATGTAACTTCAAAATGAGGATGTTGACCAAAAATATGAAGTTTGTTGTATGTTGACCACAGTTGACTTTTGTCCATCTGTGATTTTCAACCATCTAAGCAATTGCCTGAGGAAACTTGACTTGTGAGGTTTGGAATTTGACATGGATAATCTTTGAAGCATATGAGGAGGCATGAAGACCATTGGAGATGTTGGAAGTCCATCTTGACCTGAGAGATACCAAACCCTAGTTTGGGTTGATTGTCTAGGAGAGAGTTTGTCTGATCAACTCTTGAGGAATCCTTGAGTATAGATGTATGAAATCTCTTTGAGTAGATGGAGGGCAAATTTTGGGGTATGACATCGTGACGAGAAGTTCAAGGAGTATGCTCAGAAGTGGAGAGATCTAGCAGGCAGAGTTCAACCACCCTTGTCCAATAGGGAGTTGGTTGATATGTTTATGGGGACGAAGCCCATTCTTCAATCATCTGATTGGAAACTCTTCAGCCGGATTCACCGAGCTGATATTGACAGGCGAGCGTATCGAAGCTGGTATCAAGAGTGGAAAGATTCAAATAGAGACATCTTCAAACGCTGCGAAGAGATCTTTTGGTGGTAAGAAAGAAGCCAATGTTGTGTATGGTCAGAAAAACCGAGCCAAGACCGACCGTGCTCGATCGTGGGGTTGTGATCTCGATCCTACATCAGCACAACCTCAGCGAGACAACGCGCATAACGAGCACCACGAAGGCGGTTCAATATCAACATGCCTTTGTGCAAGCCTTGCAACACATGTTGAAAGCGGTGATTACCTTGAGGATCCTCCTCGAATGTCAACACTTCCTCTCAGGATACAATCCTAATGCTAAGTGTGCTTACCATTCCAATAGCCGGGACATAGTCGGATGATTGTTGGGCTCACGAAGAACAAGATTCAAGATATGATCGAAGCTAAGCAGTTGAATTTGATCCTCTGTTGAGACTCGAATGTGATCAGCGCGCTATGCCTAATCATGACAAGAGTTCCAATCTTTGTTGGGGATGATCGTATGTTTTCAACATAGATGACTTGACCATTCCTCGATTCTTGTTAAGAAGAATTTGTTGCAAGCCGATGTCGATCCAGGATGCCGAGAATTGTCGTTGGTGCCCATCTACACGATGGTTGTGCTTGGTTGAGAAGGCGTGTTCGGTGCACGATGGATAGCCGTGAGATACTATTTACGAAACCACATGCGAGAAGTTATGTGAAGAAATGTCTAAGTTGAAGATTGACAATGCGACGAAATTGTACCATCGTGTGGGATACCTTAGGGCACAGTGGAAAGTATGATTACATGGTGAAGTACCGCATCACGATAGTTACAAGATTCCTATTGAAGATGTTAAGGCGAGGATGGGGTGACGATTTCCAGAAGACTATCTTGATGTTAACACAATAAGGATTTCCTCTGCTGATCACGTGCCTAGAGTGGCACCTCTCATTATCACTTCTCAAGACCGGTTCCATATTCCTCGACAAGGCTATCCCTTGGAATTATGGGTGATGTTTACTATCATGGCGTCAAGCAAGACCCTCGACCATTGAAGATCTTACAATTGAAGCTACCATTCACGACATTGACAACATCACGGATCAAGTAAGGTGACCGGAAGAAGTATTCTCTCGGATATCTCTCCTCAAAAGACACCGCGACTCCATTTCGCATTCGGCTATTCAACCAATTCCCAAGCTAGAGGAAAGAACGGTGACTCCTCACCTCGGCCGAAGTACCAAAGGAAGTTCTGAAGACACCTCAAACAAGAAATGGAGAAATTAGAAGATTATCAAGAAGAGTGACTACAATGTTGTGGAACAATTGGGAGACTCGTCCAAGATTTCCATGCTCGCTTTGCTCTTATGCTCGAGGCTCATGCTAATGCCTTGGTGAGGTTTACGAAGAATGCTCATGTGCCGCAAGACACTACTACTGACCAGTTTGAAGTTTGTATTGCTAGCACGGCTGCCAACAACGGGCTTCTCGATGTTGATTTGACTCCTTAGGAAAAAACAACAAAGCCTTGCACATCTCTTGAATGCAAGGCGTTACCTCTCATGTTTTAGTAGATACAGTTATGCTCGAATATCTTACGAAGGCGCTTTTGATCGACTTGATGTCGAAGGGTTGGTTCGAGACCAGTGGCGTAATTGTGAGAGCTTTTGATGGTTCTAGCGATGCTTGGAAGCTCACTCACACTGTTAAAGTCGGTTCCCGACTTTTGATTCAACCTTCTTTGTCATGGACATCCGTCCGCCTACTCTTGCCTACTCGGGCCTTGGATACATGGGGCGGCCCCTCTACTTGCATCGGTGAAATACCGGTGAAAGGAAGGTTGTTACGGTGTGGTGAGGAGGAGTATATGGTCGATCATCTACGTCATTCCGCTATCTCGAGATGGAGGGTGAATTCTTGAGACTCTGTCAAGCTTTTGAAACAATCCCAGTCATGCTGTTGACTCTCCATCCTCCCTGATTCACAGCTCCTCCTAGGATGGCCTCATTGAAAGATGCTCAGCTTTGTTGAAGAAGGAAAAGTACTATTTGGGGACAGCTCCTAATCTTCCTTTCAAATTTGACAAGGCTGGTTTATGCTTCACCATCAGGTCGAAGATGATACGCGAGCGTCTGCCAACTTCCTTTCCGCATCGATCAGTGGAATCCATGCTATAGAAGATGCGACAACGGCTTGACTTGACAATTGGATCTTCCAACTCGGATAAAGGGCTCGCAATTGGAAGCCGAAGGCGTCATACCAATCTCCTTTAGTCGGGAGTAATTGCTCTTGTTTTGTTTTGCTTTTCGTATTTCTTTATGTTTTGAACAATAAACTTTGAAAGCCTAGTGCCTTGCGGGCATCATGGCTCGTTCTGAGGTTATTATCTGTTGATTGCGTATTTTCATTTAATAAATCGTTGGACTTTTGCATTCAATTGTTTGTTTTCTTTCTTTACTTTATCACCCCTCAAAAGCTATGTGTTTCTTACACACACGTGATACTGCTGAATCACTCGAATCTAGTTAATAACTATGCTATTGCTAAATATGACTTTGATAATCCGATCTACCAAGAAGAAGCGAAGGTGAGGAAGATTGTGAAGTGCCGGAGAACTTGCGGACTGCTACACAAGAAGATCGAGTTATCTGACCACATGAAGAGCAAGTTGAGGTTGTGAATTTGGGTACTAGCGAAGGCAGAAAAGAGATCAAGATAGGAGCGGGTCTTGAGCAGTGTTAAAGAAAAGTTGGTTCGGATGCTACGAGACTATATTGAGGTTTTGCTTGGTCATACGAAGACATGCGGGTTTAGACATTGATATTGTGGTACACGATTGCCGACAAAGAGGTTTTCTCGGTAAAGCAGAAGGTTCGTCGTATCGTCACGAGATGTCGAGAAAAGATCAAAGCCGTTATGAAGCGATTCAATGCGGGTTTCTTAGTTTACTTCTTATCCACGATGGGTTGCAAATGTGGTACCCGTACCTAAGAAGGATGGTAAGAACGAATGTGTGTGGATTCTGAGAGATTTGAACAAAGCAAGTCAGAAGATGACTTTCCACTTCCTCATATTGATGTTACGGTTGACAACACCTTCGGCAAGGTTTTCTCCTTCATGGATGGTTTCTCGGTTCAATCGGATCAAAATGGCTCCGAAGACATGGAAGACTACTTTTGTTACCTGATGGGGCACTTTGCTACAAGGTTATGCCGTTCGGACTAAAACGCGAGCGCCACTTATCGGTAGCTATGGTGACATTGTTTCATGACATGATTCATCACGAGATAGAGGTCTCGTCAGCGACATGATAGCTCGATCACGGTGAAGAAGAACATCTTGATCATTTGCGACTGTTTGTGAGTTGAAGAAGTGCGAGACTAAGACTTAATTCCAACAAGTGCACCTTTGAGTCGGATCCGGAAAACTCTTAGGGTTTGTTGTCGATGGTAAAGGTATTGAAGTTGACCCGCCAAGGTTAAAGCCATTCGGAGATGCGACTCCCTTGCAAGAAGGAAGTCGAGAGGTTTCTTGGGCCATTGAACTACATTGCCAAATTCATTGCACACTAGCGCTACTTGTGAGCCAATCTTGAGTTACTTAAGAAAGATCAAGTAGTGGAATGGAGCAGCGATTGCGGATCGCTTTTGACAAAATCAAGGAGTACCTACGAATCCTCCTATCCACGATGCACTTGAAAGACCTCTCATCATGTACTTGCGGTGCTAGAGAACTCGATGGGGTGTGTCTTGGGGCAACATGGCGAGTGCAGTCGAAAAGAGCATGCAATATACTACCTTAGCAAAAGTTTACCATTGTGAAACAAGATACTCATGACTTGAGAAAACTTGCAACGCTTTGGCTTGGCTGCCGACTAAGGCAATATATGTTGACTCATACTACCTTGTTGATTTCAAGATGGATCAGATAAAATACATCTTTGAGAAACCACTCTCTCGGAAGAATAGCAAGATGGCAAATGATCTTGTTGAATCGACATCGGTACACTTCTCGAGAAAGCGATCAAAGAAAGTGTAGTAGCCGATCATTTGGCTCATCAAGCGTAGATGACTATCGATCTATGCGGTTCAATTTCAGATGAAGATGTTTTACTAGTCGCGATTGCGAAGAACCGAGCCCAGACGAAGGACACGAACAAGGATCGATGGACCATGGTCTTTGATGGAGCCTCAAGCACTTGGCAATGGCATTGGCGCCATCATTACATCCCTACGGACGGACATCGCCTTTCACATGATTATGTTTGATCGCACTAACAACATGGCGAATCTGAGCGTGCATCATGGGTATTAAACTATTGACTTAAGAATCAAGTTCTTGCAAGTGTATGGAGACTCGACTTTAGTGATCGGTCAGATTAAGGCGAGTGGGATCTGAAGCATCAAATCTTATTCCTATCGAGGCAGTTACGAGTTTGATTCCCTACTTTGAAGAAATCACTTTTGATCATATTCCACGAGAAGAGAATCGGTTAGCGGGCGCTTGGCTACTATGTCATCTATGTTCAAGGTTAGATGGGACAACGAGGCTCCCGGATCATCATTGAGAAGTTTGACGAACCGCATATTGCTATGAGCTTGAGAGAAGATAAACCACGGTACTATGGCGTGAAGAGGTATCTTGAGACTCGAGAATATCCAGGGCATCATTAATGATAAGAAGTTCATGAGAAGATTTGCATCAAATTCTTCCTCGTAACGACATCTTATACAAGCGCAACCACGACTTGTGCTTACTCCGTTGTAGACGAAAGCGACAATCGTATCATGGAAGAGTTACGAAGGCGCATTTGGTACCCACTCCGGTGGACACACCATGGCTAAGAAGATTTTGAGAGCAGGTTACTATTGGTCCACCATGGAAGTTGTCACCGCTATGCTCGATCTTGTCACAAGTGCGGTTATGCCGATAAAGTACACGTACCTCCGGTACCTCTGAATGTCTAACTCCTTGGCCTTTTGCAATGTGGGGCATTGACATGATCGGAGAAATCAAGCCCACTTCAATGGACATCGTTTCATCCTTGTGGCAATTGATTACTTTACCAAGTGGGTAGAAGCGACCTTGTTTGCATCTTACCAAGAATGTAGTGGCTCGATTCATCAAACATAACCTTATGCATCGATGGCATTCACGAAAGGATTATCACGGATAACGGCTCCAATCTTAACAACAAGATGATCCTTTGAACTCTGCAAATTCAAGATCAAGCATCACAATTCTTCTCCATATCGGCCTAAGATGAGCAGCGCGATGGAAGCCGCCAATAAGAACATTAAGAAGATTATCTGAGAAGATGACGGTGACTTACAAAGATTGGCATGAAATGTTACCATTTGCTCTTCATGGTTATCGCACTCAACACGAACATCAACAGGGCAACCCTTTCTCTTGTATACGGTATGGAAGCCGTCTTACCCATCGAGGTTGGATACCCTCGACGAGTCCTCGGGGCGAGTTAGGTGAAGATGATTGGGTTCGAGACACGGCTTGACATTAATTTGATTGATGAGAAGCGACTCGCATCCATCGCCATGGACAGTTATCGAAGCGAATGATCGAGCATTTAACAAGAAGGTCAAACACGGAGTCTACCAAGTTGGTGACCTAGTAGTCAAGCGCATCATTCTCCCACAAGGTGATCGAGGGGCAAATGGACTCCACCTCGAGGACCATTTGTAGTCAAGACAGATATTTTCGGTGACTATGATACTTAGCACCATGGATGGTGAAGACTTCCCACCCTATGAGCGGACATAGTCAAAAATACTACGCATAAAATAGACCCGCTAGGTCGTGAACCTAGGCAAAAATAAGGGCATCTGGCGAACCAAAGGTTCGGGCAAAAGTTAAGGATATATACAAAACATGTACACGGCAAGTCGAAAACACGAAAAGGCGGCTTGGGCAAAAAGGTATCCGTGGTGAAAACTCGAAAAGGCGGTCTAGGCAAAAGTTAGGGATTTAAGCGTCGACTATGTCTCTTCGGTCACACTTCGGACTCTATCGTTCAAGATTCAAATGGCGAAGATCAATTCACTCACTTTCTCGGAGGAGATGAGATAGTGAAATATATGAGTACTAGCATAGTTGAGACTTAACGAGATTGTTTCCATAGCTTTTACCTTTCTTGTGTACAAACTACTTGGCCATCGCCACATTTCAAATGAATGCAAGTTCTCTCTCTTTACAATTTTCTTGTTGTTGCAATAAGCGTTTGCTTTGAATGACTATCGCATTTGACAATAAGAATCTAATCACAAACATACGAAAAGTGAACATACAAAAGTACTTACTACTCCGGAATTGGGACGGCGAAAGTCACCAAAGCATTCCCCACGAGCATGATCCCCACAAGTGTCACTCGCCACAAACCTCCCAGTGAGTATATGTTGGTCCCGAGCCGTGATCGATCAACTAAGCGGATTACATCGTCTCAAGTAACATTTCATACCGACCAAGATATTTATCCCAGTGACATCTCGATCCCTTCTTTTTCCCAGCGATATCGGACCGAAACTTGGTCGGATAGTGCATCGGAGGAACCTCATCTTCATCTCCCACTGGATTACAGCGGATTCGACTCTTTAACCGGTCTCCGGCAACTATCAAATGCTCTCCGTGAGATCTACACTTAGAATCCCCAGTGGGCGCCTCCTAAATTTCCTCGGGGATCTACATACGAATTCCCAACGGATCGCCTCCCGGACTCTCCTCGGCGGGTCCATATGAGATCTCCAACAACGAGCCTCTCAATCTCTACCTTCCTCAACAATATCTAGGCCCAAGACTTGGTCGGATAGTACATCGGAGGAATCCAGGATATCTTTCTTCTCCTTCGGATTCTCACCTACTCGATCCCTAGCGAGTCGAAATCTTCAAGCAGAATATCATCTTCTTCAAGATGGATATGTTTGAAATACCACAACATCTATCATTCATACATTTCTCATAAAGTCATAATTCATGCATATGTCATTCATATACACATCATGCATCATACTTTGCATAAAACTAACCAATATTCTATCAAAGTTCCTCTTGTTTTCTCCAAAGCATGATCCTGGCCTAAGCGGTCGAGATTAAGCCCGAATCGGGGAAAACTATCGAAGAGCGCCTTGGTTGTCCTCCGACGGTAGTCGAGTTAAGCCCGAATCGGCGGAAAACTATCAGAGACCGCCTCGGTTATCCTCCGATAACGCAATGGATCAACACCCATGCCTGACAGGAAGCTATCCACATTTTGCCAACTGACCTCCCTCGAGTAATCGGCAAATTTATTCTAATTCCGATTGTCACAACTCTGAGTCAACGATGCTTCACTTTCGGATCTGCATATATGGTTAAAAATCAATGCAAACCGGTAACTTCATTCAAAAATGAGCACGAAGTCTAACGTGGGACTACCTCGGATGGCATCTTAAGCCCATCTCCATGATCCTTCGAAGCGACTACGAGCCTAACGTCACGGCTCACTCCCGCATCAATCTTTCGGATGGCATCTTAAGCCCATCTCCGTCAATTCTCCTATCAACATTCTCGAGTCTAGCGTCGACTCATCCCCGGAAGTATCCAAATGGCATTTGTAAGCCCATTCCGCATCATCCACCAATGAGTGCAAATTTTCAAGTGTACTCGGTGTTCAATCATCTTCACCTCCGGTCACAAAGACAAGCGTGTCAATCTAACCCTCCATAAGAAGATTGAGCAGGGGCAGTCATACCCAAAATTTTCCCTCCATCTACTCAAGAGATTTCATACATCTATGCTCAAGGATTCCTCGAGAGTTGATCGGACAAACTCTCTCCTAGACAATCAACCCAAACTAGGGTTTGGTATCTCTCAAGTCAAGATGAACTTCCAACATCTCCAATGGCCTTCATGCCTCCTCATATGCTTCAAAGATTCTCCATGTCAAGTTTCAAGCCTCATGAAGTCAAGTTTCCTCGAGACAATTGCTCGGATGGTTGAAACTCGGTTATATTGGACAAAAGTCAGCTGTGGTCAACATACGATCAAACTTCATAATTTTGGTCAACATCCTCATTTTGAAGTTACATTCATCATTTGATCAAGGGTTGATCATGATTCATCAAGAAAACTCAAGATTTGCTCAAAGTCAAACTTTCTAAATTAGGGTTTCTAGGTGAAAAGTCAATGAACTTTGGTGATCATAACTTTCTCATACTTTCTCGAAATTTTCCACCACCTCTTGTTTTGAAGGAAATTCAATTCTCTACAACTTCATGTCTCACAAGAATGTCCAAAAATGCTTCATTTGAGAGGTATAGCTCAAAACATTACAGGTCATTTTCAAAGTCAACAAAAAGTCAACTTTTTGTTTTGAAGATATATTGAGCATGGTAACTCCAATTGAGATGAGACCAAAAGGGTTGGTTAGAGGACTCTTAGAGCTTTCCAAAAAGTCCAAGAACACTCAAAAATGTGAAAAATTGAGCAAGATGCATCATTCACAAGTTGGGCAATTTTGAAAGAATGCACAAAGAGAGATACTTCTAAAAATCAAATCCTTTGCAAATGGGCCTACTTTTTCTTCATCCTAACTTGTTCCTCATGCAATTAGGAATATCCAAGCCCAATGCCACGAATTTTTGATTTATTTTTCTATTTAATTTGTAATTTATTCATTTAAATGCAAATTAAATTTAAAAATAAATTATAAAATCAAAATTAATTGAAAGATTGATTTTATTCTTTCCTTAAGACTCAAGCAATTCATTAAAAGCCAGCAATTTCGAAATTGGATCAAAAATGGCAAGATTGGATTGGAATTGATCAAGTTTTGAAAATTTGATTTTTATGAAAAAATCAAATTTGATTATCATTGAATGGTGATTGATTCTTGCCAATAATGATCCCAAATCCATCCAGTACTTATACCTGATGCATACCACATGAAAGAGAACAGAAAAATTGCCCTAGAAACCCTATTCCAAAGCTCAAAAAACCGTGACCTTCAAGCCATTGACAATCACAGTTCCAGCCGTTTTCAATCAATTTTAAGGTGTCCAACACATTGCTTGACATCTCCAGAGTCGACTCAGACCTTCACTTTGCCAAAAATCATCAAGAATCGTGAAAACCGAATTTGGTTTGTTCTTGAATTTTCAAAAATCGATTTTCATCATTCATGCATTATTAACTTGTTTTGATTGTTTATTCATGTTTAGAATCAAGTATGCAAGCTATCTGGATGGTTTAATTGCGTTTTGATTGCCTGGATCGAGTTATGCCATTGCTAGGGTTTCTGAGATCGATTTAGGGTTTCATGAAACAGGAAAAATTGGACTATAAGACCTATACTAGCGTTCGTGATGATCCCAATCGAACCATGCCTTTAGAATTCATTTATATTATGTGTCTTGGATTTTGATTTTGCGGGGACCTTAGCGTCAAACAATGGCAGCTTCAAATATTTGAATTGGGGACGATGAAGCTTCGCGCGCGGACGAGGAGACCAGGAGGCAACACTTGTCTTTGTTTTACTTGATCCGGTTCTCAAACAGTAGAACACGTTAGCTCAGTTGGTCAAGGCAAGGGAACTCAAAGTTTGAAAGCAAGGTCACCAGTTCGAATCTGGCAAGACCTATTGTTTTTCCTTCTTTACAAAACTCATTTTTCATATTTTCTAATATTTTGCATTGTTTTAATTAATTTCATGTTTTTATTTCTTCATTAAAAAATTGTCAAAAATATTTATTATTTTTACATTACTTTCATAAAATCTTTATTTAATTTATAAAATTAAAAAATACAATTTTGTATGCATATTTATTTTTATTCATAATTTTGCATTTAAATCACTTTTAATTCATTTTTAATTATTAAAATGCATCCAAAAAATCCCAAAAATTTATTTTAGCATATTTATATTATTTCCAGCATGTCATATTTTCTTATTTTAAAACTTGCATTTTTCTAACATTTTTTCTCTTATTCGATTCATCTCGTATTTTCCGATTTCTCATTCTGTTACAGGTTGATCCGATTCAGACGATTCTCCCGTTTTCATTTTATTTTTCAATAATGTATTTGTATACGGGATGTAATAGTTTAATTTAGGATTCTATTTTCCGCATTTTAAATTATGTATCTGCCCCAAAGCCTTGTAATAGCGTAGGACATTTACCTTTCCGCACTTTACATTCCGCATTTTAATTTCCGCACCCTATAAACTGCTAGTAACTAGGCGTGTATGGCAAGACTAAAATTGAACATAGCCCACTAATTTTCAAGATAAAATATCTGAAATCAACACACTTCTTTCACACACGCACCCCTTAGGGTAATTCTCTCTCGTTGCCTTTGCGAATTCAAAATGGTCATGTCCCTCGAACGTAGAGGTATTCTAGCACCGTTGCCTTCAAACAAATCATCATAGTCCCTTCGATACAAAGATCATGAGACCCACGTTGTCGCCTCCGAATACATGATCTTGACCCTCGATTGTCGCCTACGAAAAAATGATGATAGTCCCTTCGAATGTGCTAGGATACTTCCTACAAGTTGCTTTCTATGACCATCTGATGTCCCTTCGAATGTCCCTTTTACATCCAACGAATAGAGTTACCTACCAACTAATGGTACGGATAGCACTATTCTAAAGGAACGTAAAACAACACGAAAACGACCAATTCTGAGTAGGTAATAAGACTTTTAGTTGCTTGCTCAAACCAAATGCTTTTCACACCACACACTCTTTTTCAAAGTTCAAATTCTTTTCAAAACAAAAACATTTCCGAACACTTTGTATACACTCCTACATGAGTCATTACAAAGTCAAAGCGAAATGCCATCTTTCAAAACATTTTTGTCAAACACACAAAAAGCAATTTTAAGAAAGTGATCTAGAGCAACTAAGAGCCCGTAGAATAAACTGCGGATGGAAAGGGGTGCTAATACCTTCCCTTTTCATAACCATTCTCCCGAACTCAGAATCTAAACGAAGGTATTTTTCTGTACTTTTACCTTCCCTTAATTGGATAAAAATAAAAGTCGGTGGCGACTCTTGCTATCCGCACATTTGGATACAAAAATCCTACAAAGTCAGTTCACCGTATCACACGTTGTCAATTCCGAGATAAGTTTTTTCCGAACAAGAATGTGTTGTTCCTTTCCTTGGCCAAGCAAAGCGTCTACGGCCCGATACCCGTAATTACCATCGCTTCCCATATCCACGATTTTTTCAATGTGTTTGTGCATAAATAAAGGCATCTCATTAATGTATATTATCGGTGGGTGTGGTGGTGTCGGTGTCTGAGGTGGTTTTGAAATTTGGGCTCCTTTTTTAGCACTTGTCTTGGATTTTGGGGTTGGAGAATCCGAGAATAATTCATCGACGACTTTGTGATAAGAAGGAGTACGTTTGGTTGTACTGTCGGCTTGTGAGATTTTCATCTTTTTTGGGGCACCTTTAGTTCTCACTGGTTGGTTCAGAGGCTTTAAATCGGTTGTTTCTGGGAATACGACTTTTCTCAATTGTTCTTTAATGTGCAACTTTGTAGCATCGGCCGCTTTTGAAAAATGATCTACTATGATTTCCAACTCGATTGTGATGGTAATGTTGGAACTACCTTCCTTTGTCGGCTTGTAACCATCGAAACGAAGCCTTTTCCAATGAGTGCATATCTCATTCATTCGAATATGGGAATTGAGTGTTATTTTTTAAAAATAATACAAGCACATGGAAGTCCATAAGTTGTCCGTATTGTACACCCACATTTCAAACTATCGGGATCCATTGTTTCCGCTCATTTTGCTTCGTAAAAAATAAAATTCAATACCGCCCGAGATATATTATGAACCAACTGTGCATAAAGAGTCTTGTCTTTGAAATTCATTATGTTGGTTTATGAGCATTCGATTCACAACATCCCAATCTCTGCATAAGTCACCCTTACTATCACCCAACCACCTCTTCGATGTCACATGTGTGGATCCCACACTATTAGTGGTTGTGTTCCCCAAATGTCTAACACGGTCCGTCCATGCACACACCACTTTCTCTTTCACTTGATCAAGAATAGTGGATTCAACATATTTCAAAAATTTGAGATATTCCACACACAGATTTCTAAAGTGGATCACATTCGCAACATACATCTCTTCAGTAGAAAAATTAAGAATATCAGTCCATGCACTCATAATCTTTTCCACCACAACACCGAATTTGACAACTTGCTCGTCTTCGTCTTTCTTCTCTTTGGTGCCAACTGCGAGTTTTAGTCGTGCTCTCACACTTTTTGTGATGTGATACCGACATAGTAAAGCAGTTGACGACGGAAACACAGTGAAAATCACATTCATAAGAGCGTTATCTTGATCGATGATAATAACCAAAGGCATGTTTTTTTGATCTTTCAACAAAGTCTTGCAAACACCCAACGCCCAAGTGACGTTGTCTTCTGTTGTACCCCAAAATTTACCCTCTTCATTTCCGTATTTCTGACTTATAATCCAATTTCATAAAGCATACATGTAGTCGCATGCATGAGCATTGATCATGAGGGTTACCGAGTTCAAGGTATTCTGAGTGGCAAGATAAAAAGAGCTCACTCGCCTTTTTCCTGATAAAGCATATTTCGGGTTTCTGGTGCGTTTCGGGAACTCCCGAAGGCGTACCTCTCATTTCCTTGGGTATTTTCTGTTGGTTTTTGACGAGCAGGTATCTCCTATTATTGTCTACAATCTTCGTTTGAAGGCCGAGAGCAGGTTTCGTGAGGAAGGTCCTCGAAGAAACGGTTTTCCCCAGTAGATCGCGCTTTACCTTAGTGCTGAACCGTGTTGTTTGGTCCACTAAGAAGTCTTTATCTCCTAGCTGGAAACTCGGAATTGAGCGAAACCGATTTCTAAAATTTCGTACCGAGGTCCCCTACAACTTTCATTTGCAACTCGCGAGCTGGTTCAGGACCGATCGGTTCTAGAATTTTGTTCTTCGAAGTTGATTTTTGAGTTGAACTGAGCAATTTTCATCTGATACGTGAGCTTCAGAAAGTCATATCTCACTCGATTTTCATTGAAACAAGATGGGACCAATGCCAAAAGTCACAAATTCCGTTAACTTCGTTTGCCTTACACATACTCATTTGCAAATTTTGATCAGAGGGTCCTCGTTCGAGGCATTTTCTCAGAAGTGCGCAAATAAAGTTATGCAGGGGTCAGTTGTCCAAAATTGATGCTGAAACCTCAAAAATTCTTATTTCCTTGATCATTCACCGGATCAAGTCGGGATTTTGATTTACACAAGCAAAATCACGTTCAGAACATTTTTCGTTTACATTTCGACTCTGAATTCCGCACGAATTTGGCTGTTTTGGATTAATTACGAAAATTATTTGGATAATCATGATTTAGGCTTGATTATGGTCCTTAGGCCCAATTCCTAGAAACTATAAATAGATTTTCTCTTCACAAATTGAGGGATCCATCACATTTGCAAAAATTTCACATTCCAATTCTCTCAAGAGACAAAAGCAAAAAACTCAGAAAAGTTCAAATTGCAACTTTCCCTTCAAGAAACCACCACAGGCTGCCACCGAACCTCCGTTCAACACTTCAGCCACAAACCGCGCTAAGCGCGCCCTGCGATTCTAGTTTTCTTCCACAGAAGCCTCTCTTATTTGAATCTTCATCTTCTTCTCCTACTTTTGCACGTGTTTGACATAGAAGAGACAAATTCATGTTAATTTTCTCCTCAATTGCAAGATTCGAGGATTTCTCCTTCATCTTCTTCAATTCTCCATTGAAGACTTCGAGTTTTCTTCAAGGATTCAAGCTTAATCCTGAAGATTATCATCAATTCATAATTGATTTGGTATTTTATTTGAGGAGTACAAGGAATTCCTCTTCGATTTGGCTCAAATTTCAAGTTCAAGTATGCGTTTGGTTCAAATAAGCACTTATTTTAAGCCGCTCTTGATTTTCAGCTTTTCTTGAAATTGAATACTGAAATTGCATGCAAATTCAATGTAGATTCTAGGTCTTGAACTTGTTCTCTTAAATTCCTTGTTTTGAATTGGATTTTGCCACCTTATTCGTGTCGGAGTGAGGATTTTGTACATAGCATGCATATATCCCTATGCATTTGTATTCCCCTGCACATAAGCTACAAATCTACACATTTTGCATCATCTATCACATGCTTAGGCATTAGAGAGCATTTAGTTTGATTTGATTACGTCCATACATGATGATTTGAAGCATAATTTGCATTCGACATGTAAATATCCAAGCTTATCGATCATTAGGCACCGCATGCATTGTGCATAAATCTGTTGCATACACATTCCAAGTGTTTGTATTAATGCATGACTTGGAATTGAAGAAGAATTTCTAGGTATCATGACTAGCATGCATTGTTTCCTTTCATGAGCATTGGGATTGTTATCGTAACTTGCATCCTTAGCATGTTCATGCATCCTTTACTTTGCATATGAGCATTAGGATTGTTATCGTAACTCGCATCCTTGGCGTGTTCATGCATCCGTTGTTGCACACATGAGCATTAGGATTGCTACCATAACTCGCATCTCTGGCATGTTCATGCATCCTTTATTTTGCATATGAGCATTAGGATTGTTATCGTAACTTGCATCCTTAGCATGTTCATGCATCATTTACTTTGCATATGAGCATTAGGATTGCTACCATAACTCGCATCCTTTGCATGTTCATGCATTCTATGAACATTGGTTTTATCGTTCGATTCGCATTTCTTGCATGTTCATGCATTCTATGAACATTGGTTTTATCGTTCGATTCGTATTCCTTGCATGTTCATGCATTCTATGAACATTGGTTTTATCGTTCGATTCGCATTCCTTGCATGTTCACGCATTCTATGAACATTGGTTTTATCGTTCGATTCGCATTCTTTGCATGTTCATGCATTCTATGAACATTGGTTTTATCATTCGATTTGCATTCCTTGCATGTTCATGCATCTATGAACATTGGTTTTATCGTTCGATTCGCACTCCTCGCATGCTCGTCTGATCTTCACTTGCTATGGGACTGTGGCATAACGATGTAGATCAAATTTTGGCACGAGAACATCGCAAACAGGTGGTCCAGCCCAAAATAACACTTTTTGCAGGTTGCAGGTCGCGCTTAGCGCCACCAGGAACGCATTAAGCGCCAAATATTCTGACTTTTGTGTTGCGGGGCGCGCGATCCGAACACGCTAAGCGTCTTGGTTGGGTCGCTCGGCGCGACATATCGAGCTTAGCGGTCTGCTGATGCATTTTTGTGTCATTTCTTGATTCTAACAGCAAACAGTGGGCACTCTAGCCATGCCTAGCTGTTGTTTTTGCTTTGTTTCATGCAGGGGCTTGTGTTGCATATACATGCGACACATTTCTCCGATATTCACATACTTTTCTTCTACTTGCTTTTTGGGTCTAACTTCCTTCTTGCAGGTGGTGTAGGCTTGTACACCCACGTGTACGGTGCCTTTGCCTTGTGTTTGCTTGTTCTAACCTTGTTCTTGCAGGAATTATCGCTTCGGATGCGTATCGACACGTATTCCGCTTGTTTTGATGATTTGAACCATTCTCACCGGTTTACTCTCATTGTATGGCAGCAGTACTTGAAGTTTTCCGGATTATTGCTATAGCTTGCAGTGCTCTTTGGATTCTATATCCATTCGGTAGTTTCTACACTATTTATCGCATTCTTTTACAGCTTTCCTAGATATTATGAGAAGTAGGGCTTTACAGCTTTCTTTTTCCATGAGAAGTAGGGATAGAGATGCATGATGTGGCTTCCGTAGTTGAAGCATGTTCAAGAACCCCTCTGGTTTATTTAAAGACCCGTTTAGGGCAATTCTACTTGTGAAGTGTGTTTGCTTGTTTGTTTCTTGCAGGTTCCCTTAGGTAGGTTTGGTTCTTTAGCCTAGACATTAGGATCCACATCCTTTGCATGTCAACATAGGTAGAGATTCCCTTGCATCCTAAACCGTAGGTTCAACCTTTGCATGACAACATTAGGGTTAGTTCTTAGCTAGTCTCCCTCTTGTTTTTGCTAGTTTCTTTTGCATTTTGCATGTGATTAAAACTAAAACTTGTTTTTCTTTTCCTTTTGAAAACAAAACACTTAATAATGGTTTAAACTCCTTTCTCAAGGTAAAAATAACCAACCAACACAAATTCTTTTCGCATTTGCGCGCTCTTTTTCTTTGTGTTTAAAACCTTTTTTTTCACAAGTAAAAAACACAAAACCCATCAAAACAAGTGAGCCGAACTACGACGCTCTGACTTTCCCATTGCACGCGGGAATACGTAGGCATCTTGTCACGGGGATCGATCGAGCAAACTTTGTAAATACTTCCTTCTTTTCCCCGTGGTTTCTTTATTTTCTCTTTTCTTTTGCATTGCATGATAGTGATTGAGCATAGATAGACATAACACACCCTTCAGCTAAAAATAGAAAGTGGATACCGTATAGTACTACGGGCGTGTGGGGTGTTAATCCCTTCCCCTTGCGTAACTAACTCCCTTACCTAGATTCTCTTGATCTCTCGGTCATAGGACCGCGATTTCTTTCCCCAAGTTTACTTGATGTTTTCCTTTCTCCGTCGCGAGATAAAAGACGTTCGATGGCGACTCTATTGATACTAGTTATCAGTCGGAGGTTCTGCCGGGTGATTTCATCTTCCTTCTCACATTCCATGAAATAAAAACCAACCGAAAATGTCTTGTCCGTAACCAATTATTTCAAGAATCGAAAGCCTATATTTATTGGTCTTGTATGTCAAATCAATCATTAGAACAGTTGGAAATGTATTGAACAAATCGATACTTGACAGATGTGTCCAAAATATATCACAGACACTTACATTGTCATCACAAACTCTACGTCTCGAAACATAGTTATTATCGTCCAAAAATTTCAATAAATGTTGCATTTTGGACCTCGGACCCCTTTGAGCAATGTTGTTTGTATCGATAATTATAAACCGATTTTATATTTGACACACATCCCGTTCTATTTCGTTTCAAATCGGAAATTATGTTTCTAGGCGCAACTTTGATCAACGACAATTCGGAAACATATTTCTTGTCTTACGTCTTAAGCCGACAAACAATAGGATGCCCATGTAACTTGGTCTACAACTCGTGATTATGCATTCCAGACATCATAGTCAACCGCCATAAATTATCCATCCTACAATAACCGCCAAACTTGAACGGACACCCACATTTCCTCGAACCCGTGTCTTCATGTTGTAACTTGCAAATTTTTAGAACATATGCTCCACTTCTCTCGCATGTAAAAATAACAAATGGTTGCCGATTACTACTCTCATTGTCGGACCTCGCAATCACAACGCCAAAACCAAGTTTGCTTGCTTCCATTCTAACATAATCAAGCATTTGTTGACGAGTATTGAAAGTTTTGCTATTTGGAAATTTATTTTCATTATCGATCACAACGTCAATCGTTTTATCTAATTCTTTGACCACAATCGACTTATTGTGTATGACCACTTTTTTCGGAATCGGAACCTTCACAATAGCCTTGACAATGTTGTCAGGGTGCACCATACCTAAAATATATAAAACATATGAATTACATTAAAAGATTAAAAACATCGGGGAACATTTCGCAAGTACACTTGCGAATTTTTTCTGGTGAACTTCACAAGTGTACTTGCGAAGCGACACAGTTTTCTCCAATTTTTAAAACAACACAATGCAACAAATGTAGATTGAGGGGATGAAAGTTTACCTTAAAATGTATCTTCCAATGCTCACTTTGCTAGGATCACACACTTGAAACTTGATTTGGAGAAAAAAATTATATTGATTTTGGGTGAAGTTTGGAGGGTTTTGTGTTTAGAGTTGTGGAAAATGAATGAAATGGTCAAAAGAGGCGACCATGCAGCATTTTAGTATTAAAAAAGAGACATTTCGTAAGTGCACTTACGAACTAAGGTTATTTTTTTAAAATGTCAACGTTTAAAATAATAAAATATACAAAATTAAGAATTCACCAAAAAGGTTAATCCGTAAGTTTACTTATGAATTCACCTTGTTGGATGATTTCATAAATAAAGAATATTTTTTATTTTTCAGGGGTGTGGAAAAAATCCACTAGATAGGTGAAAAAATTTCTATTAATACCTTTTAAGTTGTGACATGATATTCCCCATCCTAACCAAACCAAACCAAACAAAACTAAATTCTCTCCATTTTCTCTTTTATCTCTCTACTCTCTCTCACAATGTATTTTATTTTTATTTTTCTTTCTCCCTAAGAAAGCAATTCTGTATAAAATTACTCATTCAGTAATTCTAAATTACCAAATAATAATAATAATAATAATAATAATAATAATAATAAAAATAATATAAAAAAAAATAAAAAATGAAATGTTACTATTGTTCTTAATTTTTCCAGAATCAGAAGCACTTTTGTATCTCCTGCAGCTGAAACCACCTTCAATTTCCCCCAAAACACGACAACAACAGTTACTCGGCTCCACCATCAATCATCCAATCACAAAATCTCCCTTCTTTCTCATTTCTACATCCTTTCATTTCTCGTCAATTTTCCTCTCTCAAAATTCTAGGGTTCTTCTTTTGATTCACCTAATTTTATTTCTCCCAATAATTCTTCTATCATTGTAGAATGAGTAGACCGATAACCCGGAGCAAAAATAAAAGACTAAAACAGGATGATGATGGTGTCTGTATCAGTGAAATTTGGAGGTACTTTCACTTTTTTGAATTGAAATGTAGTTTGATTTATTACTTGTTTTTTATGTATATATGTTGTTGTTCAATTTGTGTAGGAAAATTCACGCAACCGGTGTGGTTACTGAGGATGATGTTAATCAATTGTATATGATTCACAAACCGGTTTGTTCAGGTTGCCGTGTCAATACGAAAGATAATCCGAATTGCTTTTGTGGATTGGCTCCGCCTTTAAATGGAGCTAGGAAGTCTGGCTTATGGGAGAAGGTGTCGGAATTTGTTGAAAGTCTTGGTCCTGATCCGAACAAGGATCTTCGTGCTTCCGATGATGCTCCTGCTGGTTTAACTAATCTCGGGGCAACATGTTATGCCAATGGAATACTACAATGCTTGTATATGAATAAGTTGTTTAGAGAAGGGATGTTTTCTGTGGAACCGGATGTTTTAAGGGGGCAGCCGGTGTTGGATCAATTAGCCAGACTTTTTGCGCAGTTGCAAGGTAGTAAGTTGGCTTTTGTGGATTCTTCACCGTTTGTCAAGACGTTGGAGTTAGATAATGGAGTTCAGCAGGATAGCCATGAGTTCTTGACGTTACTTTTGTCGTTGCTTGAGCGTTGTCTGAGTCATTCCAAAGTTTTAAAGGCAAGAACAATCGTTCAAGATCTTTTCCGCGGAAGTGTGTCTCATGTGACAACGTATGAATCATTGAATCTGAGCCACTTTTTAGCTAATAAAACCATTTTCTCCATATAATATTCATAGTTTTTATAGCCTGTTATAAACAGGCCTAAAGAACAATCCCCAATAATGCAGAGTTACTGATCCATAATATGGTTGTTTGGTTACTGTTGTCAGATCTTCCCACGTAATGTGCACCGAGTATATTCTCTCAGAAGGAGTATTTTTCATATTGCCAACATTGATTTTGATTTATTTTTTAATATTAAGGATGTTGAATGTTTCAATTCTTTGTTGAGTACTGTCTATTTTTGAAATATAATTCATGGAACTAGACCTTTTTTTTTCATAACTGGTCAGAACTCAGAAGAAACTGTGGTAATTGATGTCAAAATGATCTAAATTATCTTTCTATTTACAATCTACTTCTGTATTAGATGTATGTGTGACCAGCAGTATCTATGTATATGACTTATTTTGCAGGTGCTCACAATGTGGAAGAGATTCAGAAGCTTCTTCCAAAACGGAAGATTTCTATGAGTTGGAGCTGAATGTCAAGGGATTGAAAAGTTTAGATGAGAGCCTGGATGATTACCTAACTGTTGAAGAGCTTCATGGAGACAATCAATATTTTTGTGAGTCATGCAACACAAGAGTTGATGCTACTCGCAGCATCAAGCTGTGTACCCTACCTGATGTACTTAATTTTCAACTTAAACGTTGTGTCTTTCTTCCAAAGGTATTCTGTTCATAATTAATTTCCATAATTTTATTATAATTATAATGGGAAGGATACAACTAAGTGGTATACTTTTTGTTGTTGTTGACTCATCACAAGAAAGAAAGGAATAAGTATTAAATAAAAAGTAACGTGGCTTCGCCATCAGCATAAATAATATATAAAGAAAAAATTAGATGGATTAAAAAATTGCCTTTCTATTGATAACTTCACTTCACAAGTACGCTTCAAAAATCACTAATGGTCTAATAGAACACAATTCATACATTAAATCCCTATGTGAATATGTGTCCCACATTGGATGAGATATGACTTAAAAATGTGTTATTATAAGTTGGTGGTGGTCCTCATCTTACAAAACGATTTTTGTGCGGTTGAGTTAGACCCAACCCAAATTTTTGATTTGTTTTCTTGTTCCCTTTTAGGTTTTGATTATGCTTTTCTGTATTTTGTGGTTTCCTTCGGAGGGATATCTTATGATCCTTTGCTCTTGGGTTTTTCTCTTTCTGTTTCAGTTCTCTAATAATTATTTTTCCTTACAAAAAAGTCAAATGAAAGAGAGAATTTTTTTTTATGGTAATAAGCATCATAATGCTTGATTCAGTTTGCAAAACCTTTATGGTGCTTGATTAGTTTTACATTTGTTCATTCTATCTGAAGTAGTGATATGTAGGGTGACTTTCTAAAGAGAGAAACTATGTTGATATACACTTTTCTGAGTAATGTAAAAATACGGACATGCTTGTTTTGCACATCTACCCTCTATTTTGGAAAATTACACTCTCATCACCAGACAAATCAGCGCGTCATACTTTGTCTAATTTAATTCAAACAGGCCTTTTAGGGGCTGTTTATCTCCAAGGCTCTTAATATCATCCACAGCTAGTTTTGAATCCCTACTATCAACTTTGTGACTTAAAAAGATGATATGGAAATTTTAGATGAAGTTACGAAACCAGTATTAAGAGTTTTCAAATGTTAGAATCAGAACTTTATTTAATCTTTCGGAAGAGTCCCAAAGTTGATAGTAGGTGTTTGAAAAGTTAGCTGTTGGTGAAGAGTTGTGTGAAGAGAAACAAATTCTTGGGAAGCTTGTTCATAATTTCTTATTACAATAGCATTTTCATTTACATTGAGTGAAATCAAGTTTACAAAATGTTCAACTCTCAAGAGAGGGAAATGTAATATACCCCTTTCATATATGGTGTAAAGTTTGACTTCCTGGACCACTAGTTGTATTCTGGTAGGTTTGGAAAATATTATGAGAGGAGGCGCAAAAAGAAAATGAGAGAATAGGACAAAAGCTGTTAAAAGGGGCACATGGGTTGTGGACAGCTGTCAAAAGCTGTATGGAGAGAGAATCTTAATAGGAGTCAATAAATGATTGAGTCCCCAATCATTAGAGTCATGCAGAATTTAGTGGAGACTATTCTTTAGTGGAGAGTCAAGGCCTCTCGAAGTGCCTCCTCCTTTTTATTTCCTTTCTGCATTTTCCTTACACTTCTGTATTGTTATGACAGATCCCATATGAACTCTGTCCTTCATTCAATCAATCAGTACTTGTTCTTTTGATTCCATAAATTTAGTTTCCAGTTATTCATAGATACTAAGTTGATCCTATCATATTCTTACAGGTGTGCTTCTCTATTTATCTATTTGTGTTTGCAGACTACTACAAAAAAGAAAATTACTTCTGCATTTTCATTTCCTGTGCAACTTGATATGCGGCATAGACTATGTGAGTTGTCTCAGTTTGATTTGGTATATGACTTGTCAGCTGTACTGATTCACAAGGGATCCGGTGTTAATAGTGGCCATTACATCGCTCACATCAAGGACAAAAATACGGGGCAGTGGTGGGAATTTGATGATGAACACGTTACTAATTTAGGTAACCATCCATTTGGCGAAGGAACTTCTAGTTCTACTACTAAGTCCATTGCAAGTGATGCAACTCACTCTGACTGCTGCTCTGAAGCAAGGATAGCTGAAAGTAATGGAAACTGTTTAAACACCACTCATTCACAATCTTCACTTATGGAGACATTTTCTTCTTGTGATGCTTACATGTTGATGTACCATCTTAAACATACAAAAAATATAAGTGAAAATGGGGGTATAGTTTGTGGTGCTAACCATAGAGAAATAGAGGGCGTTGTAGCTAGTGCACGAGACGGCGTTTCTCTTCCTTCTCATCTTTATGATGAAATTCAAAATTTTAATGCCTCATATCTTGATGCTTGTCAACGATACCGTCACGGGACAGAGTTAGAGTTGAATCGTATTACTGATAGGAGACAAGAAGTTCGATCTGTGTTGGCTGAAGCTCCTGTTCCACCATTAGAGCGACCATTTTATTGGATTTCTAGTGATTGGCTTCGCCAGTGGGCTGACAGCATTATTCCAACGTTAGTGCATGTTTTCTGTACAATATTATATTGATCACAAACACTTCAATATTTTTCAAGTAGTGTGTGACTAGATCATTTCCTTGTCGTAACTTGATGGTTCCTTTTTGTCCATTATTTGTGTAAGGTGAATTGATGTTATTTATAAGTTTTTTACTTTGCAATGTATATGCAGTTCTATTGACAACACAGTCATCCAATGTTTACATGGGAAAGTCCCAGTTTCAAAGGTTACCTCAATAAAGCGACTGTCTGCCAAAGCATGGGATATGTTGTTTTCCAAGGTCACTTTTGTTTGTTTGCTTTAATTAATATGTTTGGGTTATTAATCATCTTGTATTATGTCACGCGTTGTTTGTGCATTTCTGTTTGTGTATTTATACTTAACGATTTTAACTAGAGTTAGTGCAATGTATTTATTTATTTTTCAGCATATTTTTACATGTTGTCAGAAAATACTGACAGGAAAGATGAAGCAAAAACTTATCAGGTGGAGTTGTTTCATACGTAATGGTCTATAGGTGAAATTACTTAAGAAATTGATATAAGAGAACTTGTCTTTGTGAAGTATTTGGATGAAGTGTTTTGTTTCTGTTAGGAGAATGCAGTGCACTAGTCTGAATGAATCAGTATCTAACAAAAAGGATAGGAAATTCATGCTCTTCAAAGAGATTTAAACATTGATGTTTTTTAATGGATTATATGTCCTCCACATTCATGATTCTCTATTGCTTCTTCTTGTGTTCCATTTTCCTAACACACTAATTCATGACATGTTCCCTTTATTGGGTTGCAAAATTCAGTATGGTGGGATGCCAACACTGTCTCATGATGATCATTGTCTGGATTGTCTGATACACGGGCTCAGACAGTGGTATCAGCTGACACCTATCGGGTAGGAGAGAATCATTGAAGTCACTTGCGGGATGTTCTTGATGGGAATTGTCCAGATGGAAAGTTTTCATATCCAGACCATGGTATGACAACAAATCTTCTCTCACGGCCTTCATGCTTCCAATGATAAGGAATGGGACAAGTGGTTCTATTTCCTGTATTTATCTTGACCAACTGACCCGGTTATAAATAATTCTGCAACCTGTTCTGATTAGTTTTAATTTCCTTCCTTTTTTTCCATCTCACTATACAGATGAGTATAGTTTTAGAATTTGTTTTACTGATGAGGAAATTTTTGAAGGTTGCAGCAGTGGTGGAAAAGAAAAGTCCTTGATGCTCCATCTGAAGCCGATGCTGGACTAACAGCAGCTATTAGTTGTCCACATGGTCTATTGATGCCAGAACAAGCTCCTGGTGCTAAACGGGTGCTTATTCCTGAGACTTTTTGGCTCTTCTTATATGAAGATGCTATTTCTGTAAAACCTGATGATGCTTTAGGTGGCCTGATTCTTCCTTCAGGTTCTATAGAGTGTTCCCAATGCATTAATGAATTATCTGAAGCAGCATGCTTGGAGGATTCGTTGAGGTTATTTCCTTTGTAATTTGCCATTAATATAGCGCTAATATAGACTATAGACACCTTTTAAGGTGATTTCTGCATTTATGCTGCAGATCAGTTAAACAAAAGCAGCGCCAGAATCATGAGAAATTATTCCATGCTAAAAGTATGCCTCTCTCTGCGGATTGCAAATATTTCTTGCTGCCTTCTTCATGGATTTCAAAATGGAGAAATTACATCAGTCCATCATTCAAGAATCCAGATATACCTGAAACTTTAGACGGGGTAATTGATTCACTGATGTGTGAAAAGGTACATTTGTTATTTTACTCTGGAATTTGGTCTTGTTTTGCATTTTAGTCGTTGCTACATGATTAATTTGCTTTAGCTACTGCACAAATGATTGCTGTTTGGCAAAATTAAAATGATATTTTTGTATGCAACTGATTGAAAAGGTATATCACGAAGAGGAGATTGGATACAAATTTTGACCCATAATATGGGGAAGCTGTATGATAGGATAAGGTTATCCTATTAACTTATTCTATCTATCTTACTCGCTAAAAAATAACTTGGAATCGAGGACTAGGTTAGAAATCAACATCATAAGATAAATATATTCTTCTCCTCTCCCTTTTGTTTGTGACCCTCTCTTCTCTTTTCTCTCCCTCCCTTCATCAACAGCACCCGGTGCCACCCACCATCAACTACTTACAGCGCATCTGACACCTCCACCATTGCCACTGCTTGTCAACACCCACCACCATCACCCGACACCATTAACCACTGCCACTGAGTATAAGGATAGTGCTGTCATTTGAAAATGATTTATATCAATTCCTACCATTATCTGGTCCACATGTTCGATCTGATGGATTATCTATTGGATAGGGTAAGAATTTTATCAGGCTGATATCAGACAGATATTATGATTAAACACAAAATTTTACATAAAGTACACTAAGGAAGCTATCCTAGCATTGTGAAATTCCTATTTAGAGTTAATCCTGTCCAAACTACAAAATATTCACCGTTAATGCCTCCCAACCCTCGACCTATGTAATGTATAATACATAACTGCTAGCTGAATGTTCTACGAAATTAAAGACATAATTGTTCTGCATAATTAAATACTCAATGGTTCTACATTACTGTCCAGTGGCAGAGTTCTACATCGATGCATCCTTACATCCAAATAAGTGGTTTATTGGATTTGACTCCCATCAATAACTTATTCTACCTTAATTTTCACTGTCTTTATCCTATTTTCACCACCAAACAAGCCTACCCCACGTGTTAGTGACTTACGTAGTAGAGCTCATTGATCAACTAAACATGATTGTGTGTGCATATTTAACATATATATAGCATTTTGATTCTTTATTCATAATTTAATACCCAGCAATATTTTATGATGAATTTTGTATCTGTTGTATCAGCACTCTCAACTTGTTGAAAGACCTCCTCAACTGGTTTTCAGACGCGGTGCTATAATCCAGAGAGAATCTTCTGTAAGTCGGTTAGGAAAAGAAAAGCAAAAGAAATTATTTTCTGTACTCATTATCTGTATGTCAATGCAGGCAATCAATCACATGTCAATTTCTCTATGGCAAACTTATTCACCTGTTTTATTATATGCATAGAATCCCCTAAAATTTAAACAAGTAAATTATGAATTCTTGATATCCATTTGCTCTTTCACTTTGTTTCTTCTTTCTTCATTTTCAAATGTTAATGGGTGTAGTTTTAGTTCTTTTACGTTAATTTGTTGCCTCTAAAATTTCCATTTCCCTTTTGTGGGTTACAGGCAGGTGGCTTAACTATCATACCGGAGAATGATTGGATATGCTTTTGTGAAGAATGGGGTGGTACCAAGGCCAAAGGGATATCTGCAACAATTGAGCACATTAATGATTCAGGGAACTTTTTGACTGGGTCCAGTGACAAGATGTTGATAGGCGAAGATCAGTTACGTACAGGGGATAAAGTGAAAAATGAAAATGGAACTGGAAGTGAACAAATTTTGGTCAAGACTTGTCCCGAGGTAATCCAAAACAATGTTATGTTACCGGCCCATCCTACTTTTTTTGCGCTGCTCTTGTAGATATTGAGTCTTATAGTATCGCACTTAGTTTCGAAATTCGTGTCATTGGTTTTTCTGTTTTTCATCCTATTTCTTTTTCAGCATATGCACAATACATATTTTGGTTCTATGGTGAATGTTGCTTTTAATGAATGCATCGCATGTTGAAAAAGGTGATTCTCAGTCTGGGTCTAACTTGACTGACAAATTATTGATCTCGGGTGAATATTGTAGTTATGTGTCTGAAGTTTGAAAGCAGTCTGTTTTTTATTCAGCTGACTAATTATTACAATCTTCTCAACTTTTATCGATATGATTGTATATATCAACTTTCATTAAAACTATTATTTCTTTTCCTTTCGATGTCCAGGTTTGTGAAAGTTGCATTGGAGAAAAAGAAAGCTGTGAATTAATGCATAAACTTAACTATTGCAATGAGGACATAAGTGTAATTCTTGTACGTGGTAAGGAGGTACCTAAATCAATCTTGGAGGCCTCAAAGGGATTAACTGAAACAGATCGGCGGGTTTCCAAGCGCTCCCGGAAGACTAAAAATGGGAATTCAGCTACTCTAAAAGTTTCTGCTTCAACATCACTATACCAGTTGAAGATGATGATATGGGAAACTTTTGGGGTAAGTAGTTGTATGCATATGGGAATCTTTTCTCAGATAATTTTTGTTATTGATAACAGCCAGTCAAGTGAAATTTCGTGTTAGAAAGGTATCATCTTCAGCATTAATGATAATCAGCGAATTGCTATGCTAGAGTGCGAAGCATCATAATGTCTAAATCTCTTTTCATGAACCTTATCAATGATAGTTGTACTCCCAGGTTGTCAAGGAAAACCAGATACTACATAAAGCTGATAGGATAATTGATATTGATGATGAGAGTGCCACCCTTGCAGATGCAAATATATTTGCCGGAGATCAGATTATAGTGAGGGATTCTGAGATCCATGAGAATCGAGATATTGCCGGTAAGCTATTTGATAGAACCATAATGGTGATAAAATCACTTTATCTTATAGCCGTAGACGACATAAAGTCAAAACTGAATTGTATTCATCTTTTGCAGATGAGCTCTGCAGTGATAAGATGGAACTTCAGCATACCGAGGAAGGTTTTCGTGGAACACTTCTTACAGCAAACATTTCATCCCAGGTTGTTTAAGAAACGCGGTTTCAATAGGTGGATATATTTCTGATATCATTTTGCTGGTGTATATAAATATAAAGAAAAATCAGTTGAGTGAAGAAAAGAATACTTGTGTACATTACAACCATGTAAATCAATATGTCTGGTGCTTTCTTACTGTTGAGCACCACTTGTTCTCCTAAAGCCTAGATAAAGGCAAATTTTGGAATGTATTTTGCTACTTAAATACTAGTGATACTGATATGTTTTACTTGGATTTAGTTCTTAAACAGAAATTAATCAAAAAAAGATTCTTAAATAGAAAATGTTTTCAAACTGGTCTCCACACATGAGTGCTAACTCTATGAAGTAGTAAATTAAGAGGCAGTACACCCGTTACATACAACCCATTCTTTTTATTTATTTATTTGGTCAAGTGCTTTTCATAGGAATTCAAATAGTACATTTCATAAGTTTTGGTCTTTTCATTATTATTAAAAGAAACGAATATATAATAGAATTCTAAAGAGATGTTTTTTTTTTTTTTGGTTAAATATACAACATTCCTTGTAATGTTACCGAGATTTTTAAATTTTAATGGAGTATGGAGTTATTTTTATATATTTAATGGAGTAGATAAAGTGGATTTTTTTTTAAAAATTGTTTCATTTTTATGAAATGAAATTTTATTTTAAAAAATCATTAAAAGACAATATTAGGGCCCAAAACACATGTTTGTTTCAAAGCAGTCCATTACTTTAGGATTTGAATTACAAGGTGTAATAGAGTTTTCTAAACACTTGCATTTCTTTTTCAAATTTCGATGTGAGACTTATTTTAACAACCACAGATACTACTTCATTTTCTTGCACGCCGTTTTCATACACTCCCACCTTGTGATCCCCAGCTTTATGGGTTTATTATTGTTCACTTATGGAACTTAAAAGAAAACAAACTTAATTGCATGGGTGGATAGTGTAAAAGCATCAATCAACCATGAAAGTAAACCTTATGCTTAATGTTATGCCACCAGCAACTTTATGTAGCTTCAACTGCTGCTAATGCTACCAACATTCTCACCATCCAACACCCTTCACCATCATTCCTACTAGAAACGAACCACTACATCCCGAGATTGTAAAAATATGTTTGAACATGGATTTCACCAACCTTAATTGCATATACATTTCATAAGCCATCTAGAAGAGAACATGAGTGCTTTGCAATATATACTTCAGTTATGGCATATTGAAATACGATAGTTACACTCAGGTATGAATCAACATAATAGCAGTACTAATATGAAATTCAGTATATAGGAACCCAAACTGGTCATGACTTTTGAGGAGTAAATTTCCATGAAACTAGGTTTAAGTCTTGTTCCCTGTGGCAAATACTCTCTTTAAAAATTAAAGGTATTTGAATATTACAGTTCATACTAACATTCATATGAGTATATGACTAGTGGGTTACCATGGGTGTAATTTTGTTCTCATTTAGTATGTTAAAGAGTCACAATCCACCTTGCTTGTCAATGCCATTGTAGGCATACTATTGTGAACTATCTTCCACTCTTCCCCCTAGTTATCGTGGTTAAATTTTCAGGTTTCCGAAGCAACATTGCTTTCAGGAATACAACGTTTGGAGCGGAGACCGATGGACTTTAGAACCTCGTGTGAGTAACTGAAAACACAGTGAGTAACTGATGGAGAAACTAACTGATTATACATTAATGTTAGCGATATTATATGTTGGTGATACTGATGGAGATTCTATTGTGAAACTGAAAGGTGTTGGTGATATTAATGTTGTTCGAACCTTCCTGGGCCGTTCACATCCCCGGGGAAGGTAGGAGTATCTGCTCGTCGTACTTTTCCACCAGATTTCCAATGTATGAGTTCGCGTTTCGGGAGGCAGGCTTTCGTATGCCCTTCACTGGTTTTCAAGTGGGGGTGTTCACATGGCTGGATCTGGCCCCGTCACAGCTCTATCTGAATGCACTGGCTTTCATGAGGGTATTCGAGCTAGTGTGGCGGTATCTGGACATTGGGGCCACCCTCCCTCTATTCTTCCGCATTTTCCATCTCCAACGGCAGATGGTCGGCGACAAATATGCCTGGGTATCGTTCAAGCAGTCAGTCGGGCAAGCTGTTCAGACCGTATTTGGAGTCTGTCCGAGACTTCAAAAAACATTTTTACGTGGTGAAGCCCCTCACCAGAGAAGTCGAGGACACCCTCTTTGTCCGCACCGTGGAGGTCGGCGAAGATGGCAAAGAGGCGGACAGGCTGAGGGCAAGGTTCCCACTCGAATGGGACAAAAAGCATTATGAGCGGGGACTGGATTTCTACTCCGGGAGGCCCGAAAAATTGGATAAAGAAGACCAGCTCTCCTATGAGAGGTTGGAAAATTTTGTGAAGAGCTTCAGACCGACCATCTGTGTCGACCGGGAAGGAAACGTGCTCCTCGACTCCAACGGGGAGATTGAAATTGCCCGGCGATATATTAATACGAAGGCCCTGTTGGATTGCGAGTCCGACGAGGACGCGCTGAGGCTTTTAGGTATTTGTGTTCGGGAACATAGAGGTGTACGTGCTGCTCGTCTTTTAACTTGTGCTAACTTTCCTTTTATTGTTTTGCAGATCGAATGGCGGCCATGGAGGAGCGCATGCTCAAGCTGCGGCATAAAGGTGCCCGTGCAACCGCCAAAGACTGTGTCACTGTGCTTCAAGAACAGGCGCAAGCAGCCGGGAACACTCCTTCCCTCGCGTCTTCCCCCGAACAACCGCTCAAGAGACGAAGGGTGAGCGCGTCGAGCAGTGGGTGCCTGGGACCTCAGTCTCGGTCGGGGACGCCTATGTGTTACCTCCGTGCTATGGTCAGAGGAAATTCTTTGAGGGCAGATCTCCGGTGGTGCCAGAGGCGGAGAGGGACGTGATCCTGGAGCTCGACCCGCGAAGTTGCGGGAGGAAAGCCTGAAGGCCGACGTGTTCGCGGTCATCCGGATGCTCGAGACCTCGTTGACGCTCAACTCAACGACGAGGCGGCCAGACTCAGAGCCAAGGTCGATAAAGCTAACGCCCGTGCTGTCGAACTAGAGCTCGAGAATATGGAGTATCACGGTGAATTGATGAAGCTCCGGGGGCTAAACCATAGATATGATGAAATGGCCAAAAAGCTGAGGGAAATGACGGAAAAGTATGAGCCGTTGGCCGAGGAGCGGAACAAACTGGACGCCCATGTGAAATTGCTGCAAGGGAAAATGGCTCCCGTCGAGGATGAGTCCACTGAGGAGCAGACGCTCCTTTCCAGGGCGGATTTAATCGGGCGGATCCGGATCCTTGAGGAAGACACCGTGGAGGCATTGTCCATCGGGTTTGATCAAGCTCTCCAGCAGCTGCAGGCGGTGAACCCCAGCCTGGAACTCGTGACCTCTAGGATTAGCCCTTTTCACCGCGTGATCGACGGGAAGATCGTGTCTCCCCCTGATGCCTGATTTATAATTTGTTGGGTCTGCGAGTCCGTTGTTTTTTCGGCCTATGTGCCCCTTTTTGAATTTGTATAAACACTGGGCCAGATGCCCGTTATTGTTTTGTCGGCCTTTTTTGGTCGTTTTACTTATGAATTTCTGTTATTCATGGTTTTAATTTGTTATGCCAATTGTTTTATTGTATATGTTCAATTGTAGAAAATGCTCGACCTTGTTGTTCCTAGTTCATATGCTAGGTTCGGAGGCTGAAGGCCTCTTGGCGAGGATGTAGTCGTGTTTGGGACTACACCCTCGAGGCGTGGACTGTCCGTCGCGAGCTGGACATCCTGCCAGAAGTGTGTCCTAACCCGCGGGCCTCGATCGAGGGTCCGCATCGTGCAAGGGGCATCTGCTCTGCATGGTCGAGGAATCCCCCTGCTTGTTGGTTGTTTGGGACTCGCGCTAGCACCATTTCGCGGCCCAAGGCTGAGCTAAGTCTCCGCGCAGGGGAGCACCGACCACTATGCTCTGGGCACGTGGCCGAGCTGATCTAGCTGTAATACTGTTTGAGCTTTGTAGCGTTCCAAGGTCGAGGGAGTTGTACTCCGATTAGATTTTCTAAGTAATAGGCTCTTGTGTCCATTTTTGCTCGGACGCGATATGGCCCTTTCCAGTTGGCGGTCAGTTTCCCCTCGCGAGATTCCTTTTGGTTCCTGCAGAGGACCAAGTTGCCGATGTCAAACTCGCGTTTAATGACTTTGCTGTCGTGGCGAAGTGTAATTTGTTGTTTCAAGCGGGCTTCTCGGAGGGCCGCGCCTTCTCGGATCTCGTTGACCAGGTCTAACTCCTCGCGTAGTGCTTCGTCGTTCACTTCCTCCTCGAGGGGGAATTCGGTGCGCCTCGATGGTTCCCTGATTTCTACAGGTATAACCGCTTTTGTTCCGTATGTCAACCGAAAAGGGGATTCCCTAGTGGTGGAATGGGGAGTTGTTCGGTATGCCCATAGTACATTGTGCAACTCTTCAACCCACCTGTTCTTGGCCTCCCCGAGACGTCGCCTAAGCCCTCGCAACAAGACCCTATTTGCGGCTTCTGCTTGGCCATTGGTCTGGGGGTGCTCTACAGAAGTAAAGTGATGCTTGGTACCTAGGCGTGCCACGAAACTGCGAAAATTCGGGTCGGTGAATTGCGTTCCATTGTCCGTGACGAGGGCCTGCGGGATGCCGAAGCGGGCAAAGATATTCCGTTTGTAAAAACGGAGGATGTTGAAGGAAGTGATTTTGGCGAGTGCCTCGGCCTCTATCTGTAACACCCCCTTCTATTTACCCGCGTTTTATAATAATAATCAGAGTATTTAATCATAACCAAGAAGGCGTCACAACTTTTAAAACATAAAGATTTCCAAAACATGTGTCATGCTTTCACTGAAGAAGACTTATCAAGTAATTAATGCAACAGTTATGTTTAACAGCGGAAATGTAACATAACCAAAACTTCTGAATACAACATTCACAGTATTCCAGAATAATAAACGAAATCCTGAATCAAAACATTAAAGAATTCCAGGGTAATAAGTCAACATAATTCAAAGTTATTCAAAATATCCATTAAAGGATTCAAGCAACCGTTCCCCAGTGTTACATCTATCAGAGCACGACACTGACACGCGGACTAAATCAACTGACTCAATACTAGAGCTATCCTCACCAACTCCAAGCAGCTAATCACTTCGGATCTGAAAATGTTGAGTAAGGGTGAGATCTCAATTCAATATAACATGCATTATACGTTTTTAGAATACAATAGAAATAGAGATACATTAATCCGTTAATCAAGCACAAGTCATAATCAATTCACAACACAGCTCACACCATGAACATGTACATAATTCAAACAATGGAAATTGCAACACTGGAATCCATCCTAGCATGTTACAATCCCATATGCAATGCGAGACTCTGCATGTGGTACCAAACGTGAACCGAGTTCACACACACCGCTCCGTTTACATGTGGATAGCGGTGTAAATTCGGGATTCGCCCATAGCTATTGGGTCAAGAATCCACCTCACTACCTCAATCTCCGGGTAAGTCTATTGGCTCAACCAGTTCACTTCCGCACAATGGGAATGAACCAAATCAATAAATGTATATGCATGCATCATAAAAGCATGCCACATTAATTCAACGGAATATGATAACAACATAATTCCACATAATTGCCAATATCAACATATATCGCATGATAACAACATAATCATGAACTACTTATCACAAAGCATAAATATGTCAAACGCTTACTCCTCAATCAGTAAGACTATCACCGTATACAATAACAACCACATGATATCAATACAATCATGAATAAACAACAAGGGAAAGAAACATCACATGAACATCAATCTCCATTCAACTTGTCAAACAATCTAAACCAATTCATAGATTACGATCTCAACATAATTCACTTATTGCCAATCACCAATGTATCACATTCAATCACAATGAATAATCAACACAACATTGTAAACATTAGTCCTCGACCGATAACTCAGGCCATTCATATTAATTTCCCATCATCATTTCACATATCATGATATTAATACAAATCACATCATGTCAATTCACCAGTGTATCTCATTCAATCAAAATGAATAGTAATTATATAACACTGTCAGCATCAATACCTCATAGGTAACTCATACCATTCATAATAGTTCACATTATCCTGAATTACTCATTCTTTCAAAAAGTCGGGAGCGCGACCATTTTAAAAATAATTTAGCAAAATAATATTTTTCTCTTTTCCAAAAGGTAGTATTTGAAATTTAGAAAATAACGCCGAAAACGGCACTCGAATCGGAGTTACGGTTTAGAAAATATGAATTTTTGAAGTTTTGGAAAAATTGGAAAAATGAACGTGGAACCCGGTTCCTACCCAGAACGGAACCGGTTCCTGGAAGTTAAAATTCACACACGCCCCTGATTTTTGAATGGGGAACCGGTTCCGTCATATACAGGAACCGGTTCCTGAGTGTAAAAAGTCCCAGTTTTTCAATTTTAACACTGGGAACTCGGTTCCTCCCCACAGGGAACCGGTTCCCACGACCTGTGACAACATTTTTGTACTTTTTGACAGCATTTTTCATTCTTACTCATTTCCAAACTTACTAATACGAATTCGTACATTAGAGACACCATTTCATCGTCATTTCACACCATTATAACAACAAACAAAGTAGTTTAATTATCTCTATCAATTATTCGACATACTATGATCCAATTTCCAACACCGACACAATTAGGGTTTGTTTCCTATAACTCATAATCATCATAATTCAAATTCTCTAACATACCCAATTATCCCTATGATTCCCAAAACCCATAAGGCATATTAACCGAACGAAATCACCCCTTACCTCGCGATGATTCTTCGATTCTCTTGATGTCGGCTTTTCCTCTCTTTTCCTCTTCTCTCCCAATTCCACGTGAAAACAGTTTCTCCAAAAAACCTATTCTTTCTTTCTTTTCCCTTTTTATATTCCTTGTAATGTTCCTTTAATTATTCCAATAAAATAAAATAATTAAAACTTAATAATTAGTAGAGTGATTTACTTTCTTACACCCACCGTTTACTCTGCACACCTCAACACATTTCCTCATTTAATGACCCAATTAATCCAAGTAAAATAATACTTAGGACTTCATTTAATTAAATAATTAAATCCTCACTTAATAAATATTTAAATTAAATCGGGGTGTCACACTATCCACTTTGTAAAGTAATCCACGGCCACGATGACGTATTTGTTTTGGTAAGAGCCTTGTGTGAAAGGACCGAGGATGTCCATGCCCCACAACCTGAACGGGCCACGGAGATGTAAGTGTCGTGAGCTCGTGTGGTGGAGCAATGTGCATGTCGATGTGACGCTGGCATTTGTCGCATTTCTTGACACGTTCCCCTTTGCGTCTTTCTGCATGGTGGGCCAATAATACCCGGCGCGCAGCGCCTTGCGGGCCAGTGAGCGACCACCCAAGTGCTGTGCGTTGATTCCTTCGTGGATTTCATGAAGGATATCGGGCACCTTGGACTCCTCGACACGCTTGAGGAGGGGGATGAAGAAACCTCGTCGATACAAGCGTTGCTCGAGGACGACATATGAGCACGCGCGTCGTATGGTGCTAGCTGCTTCTAATTTATCTGCGGGTAATTCTCCGCGGGTGAGGTAATTGAACGTGGGGGTCATCCAGCAGTCTGCGTCCCCGATCGCGTTAATGTCGAGAGGCACCAAGGATTTCTCGATACTCGGGCGGGCCAGCGACTCTTGTATCACGGACTTGTTGCCACCCTTTTTCCTCGTGCTCGCAAGTTTGGACAAGATGTCTGCCCGAGTGTTTTGTTCTCGGGGGACATGCTTAATCTCTGTTCGACGAGGATTGAGGTATTCTACGAGGCTGTCGTTCTTGGTCTGGTATTCCCTGAGGACTTGCGGCCTTGGGAGTCGATGAATACTTGGATGTCTCGGCGCGTATCTTGGGGCGACCATGAGGCTTCATATTCGAATATTGGAGGTTGGGCGAGGTCGGGGAATGCTCGGCGATGCCTCCCATTTTCAAGGAGGACGCCGATGCCGCTTTCTGTCGGGCTTGAGGCTCCGTCCACGTAGATGGTCCACCGCTGATCCCCAGGAGGTGGGCGTTCATGCGCGGTCATCTCGACGACGAAATCGGCCAGCGCCTGCAACTTCAGGCCCTCATAGAAGATGTCGAACTCGAAGAGCTCGAGGGACCACCTCAGCATCCAGCCAGCCATATCGGGGTGAGCAAGGAGCTGTTTTATGAGTTGTTCGGTCCGTACGATGATTACGTAGGCGAGGAAATAGTATCGCAGCCTTCTCGCGGTAATGACGAGGGCGAGTAGGACCTTTTCGATTTGTTGATATCTAGTCTCGGGCCCTTTAAGGGCTTTGCTCGTGAAGTAAATGGGATTTTGCCCGTCTTCGGTTTCGCGTATTAGGACCGCGCTCACCGCTTTATTGGATACGGCTAAGTACAAGTATAACGTTTCCCCACTCAGTGGCCGCGAGAGCAATGGTGGCTGCGAGAGTGTCCGTTTGAGGTGCATAGGGCTTGCTCGCACTCCTCGTTCCATTCGAAGAGTGGCCCCTTCCTCAACAATTTGAAAAATGGAAGGGCATGTTGGGCGGACCTAGCGACGAATCGGGATAGGGAGGTGAGCATGCCATTCAAGAGTTGAATGGACTTTTTGGATATGGGGTGGGCAATTCGGAAAATGTTCGACATTTGTCGGGGTTAGCTTCGATTCCTCGTTCGGTGAGATAGAAACCGAGGAACTTTCCTGCCCTGACTCCAAACGTGCACTTTTTCGGATTGAAGCGCATTCGGTGCTTTCGAGCTTGGTCGAATACTCTCTTCAGACCTGAAGCGTGGTCGTCCTCGGTGTGGGATTTGACGATCATGTCGTCCATATAAACCTCGAGCATGTCGCCGATCTCGCTGCGGAAGACTTTGTTCATCATACGCTGGTAGGTCGCTCCGACGTTCTTTAGTCCGAAGGGCATTACATTGTAGTAATAGTTGCCCGAAGTAGTCATGAAGGCCGTGCAACTTTTGTCGGCCATAGCCATGGGGATCTGGTTGTAACCTGAATAAGCATCCAAAAAGGAAAACAGTTTATAGCCGGCCGAGTTGTCGACCAACATATCAATATTAGGCATAGGGAAAGCATCTTTGGGACATGCCCGATTAAGATCAATATAGTCAACGCACATACGCCATTTTCCATTAGATTTTTAACAAGTACAACGTTTGACAACAAAGTTGAATACTTGGCCTCAGAAATAAAATTTGCCTCTAGGAGATCCTCTACAGCTTTTTCAGCAGCCTCCGCTTTCTCGGGAGACTGCCTACGCCTATGTTGTACTATAGCCCTAGCGGCTGGATCTATGGCGAGCTGGTGACAGACGACCTCAGTGTCGAGTCCGGGCATCTTTGCTGCACTCCATGCAAAAAAATTTGCGTTGTCCTAAAGTCAGGCTCTGAGTTGCTTCTTCGCGAGCTCGGGCACAACGACGCCGATCTTGACGCACTTGTTGGGGTCCTCTCCGAGTGGCACGAGCTCGAACTCGCCATCTGGAATAGGGCGGAGGGGATCCGCGTCTCCGGCTTGTCCGTCGGCTTCATCCTTTGCAAACCTGGTGTCGAGGTCCACGGTGCTTACGTTGGGATTCTGAGGATCTGCGGCTTTAGGGAGCTCGATATGGGCGTTGTCCGGCCCATCCTTCTTGTTTGTCGCCGGTGCTCTTGGGTCGACCAGGGTCTGTCCCCTGGCCGCGACGTTGTGGCATCTCCTCGCAGCTTTGATGTCGCCGCAGATGGTAGCGACGCGTCCCCGTTTGGTGTAGAACTTCAGCTTCAAATGGATGGTCGAAGGGACTGCTGTGAGTTCCGCCAGAGTGGTTCTTCCCATAATAGCATTGTAGAGGGAGTGGCAATCGACCACCAGGAAACGAACTTTGACTTGACGCGAGGCAACGTCTTCGCCGAAGGCGACGAGGAGCTCGACGTATCCCCAAGGTCGGGACATGGAGCCGTTGAACCCCTGTAGGTCAGATCCCACGTATGGTGATAGATGGGATTCGTCGAGTTGTAGGGTTTGGAAAAGATGAGTATACATCATGTCGACCAAGCTGCCTCCGTCGACAAGGATCCTGTGCACTTCAAAGTTCTTCATCCTTGCTTTGATAAGGAGGGGAATGTGAGCGTTGGGTGCTCCCCCGGGGAGTTCTTCTAGGTAGAAGGTGATCGGCTCAGATTGGCCGCAGAACTGTTCGAGAGAGACCTCGTTGACTGGGGCCTTTTCGATCAATTCGTTGAATTTTCGTTTGGCCGAGTTGATGGACAGCTGGGTGTCGCCACCGCCAGAGATGACCATGGCGGAAATTCCTCCCATGGGTTTGAGTGAATGCGGGGTTGTGGAAGTCCTGCAGTGCAGTTACCGAGTCTTTATCGATAAGTAGGAATCCCGGTCGGGCTTCCTCCTCGACTTCTTTGCCTTCTCGGGCACCTCGAGATGCTTCAGGTTTTTTATACTGCCCGAGCCTTCTGCCTTTGATTAACGCCTCGATTGCGTCCTTGAGATGGGCGCAATCCCGATGAGTGGTCGTGGCTCGATAATCTTGATGCCCGTCTGTCGGTGGTGTGGGTTTTGGGCGTCTGACCCCACCGTCCTTGAATTCCGTAGCCGAGCACTCTGCCAGGATCCGCTCGCGAGAGGTTGTCAGCGAGGTATAGTCGGTGAAACGTCCAGCGGGACCTCGCTAGTCTCGGTGATCTCGTATCGGTCCTCGCGCCGTTGTCATCGAGCGGAGACGACCTGTTTCGGGTGGTTATTACGGTGTCGGCGTTGCGAACGCGACTCCTCGAGTCCCTCGCGCGATTAGCAGTCTCTTTCTCCTCATAAGTTATATAGGCCAGAGCCTTGTCGAGGAGGGCATCGAAGGTGGCCGGAGGCTCAATGGCGACAACTTTCCTAAAATCTGTACCGGGGAGAAGTCCCCTCTCTAGCAGATAGCGCTTCATTTGATCGTTGCAGGGGACTTGGATGGCTTCCCTGTTGAAGCGATCGATGTACTCCCGGAGCGTTTCGTCACTCTTCTGAATGATAGCCTCGAGGGAGGCCTCGGTCTTTGGGTACCTGTGGGAGGCGGTGAAAGTGCTCGTGAACTAGGCCTTCAGTTCCCTCCAGGAGTGGATGGACCCCAGGGGCAAGCTTTTGTACCAGTCCATGGCTGTTTTCCGGAGAGTGGTGGAAAACAGCCTGCATTTGTACCAGTCCACCGACGTTGAGGTATTAGAGCATGGCCTCGAATCCGTCGATGCGGTCGATTGGGTCATCTACCCCGTCGTAGCTAGCAAGCTGAGGGGTTTTTTCCATTCCCCGAGGAATGGGTGCTTCCATATTGTTGGCGGACAGGGGACCGCAGGGGTCTTCCTCGTCGCTCCGGTTGAGAGAACGTGAGCGAGATTGACGGCGATGATGCTGGGTTGTAGGGTCTTCATCCCGGGAATGTCCACCCCGGTTGTTCCTTGTTTCATCTGCGCCTCGCTCTCGTCGGGGAGGCGAACGAGCTCGTTTCTTGAGCTTTTCTTGAGGATTTCGCTCGGCTATGGGTCCTCTGCCCTTAGAGCGGCGTGTTGGGATGGGAGTGTCATCTCTCCTAGATCTCCGCGAGGGAGTCCGCCAGCGATGCCTTTTGGGAGACGGCGACCAAGAATCGGGACGTCGTGCCGACGAGGTGACCGCCGGGAAGCTTCCAGTACATGGAGATGCTCCCCCTGGGTGAACAGCATTAGGTTTGTCTGATTGATAGCCGACAGGGCGGCGTTATCAAAGTCGGCGGGGCTTGGACCTCTTGAAATCTGCGAGTTCGGCCCGACGGTGGCCTTGGTCTGCGTTCATCTCCTCGGTGAGATCCATTGAAGAACGCGGTGTGCCCATCTCGAGGATCGCCTCGAGGAATACCGTGTGGTTTGGGTCGGCGGATCGTCGAGGATGGCGTTATCAACGTTGGTTGCGGGTCGCCCATGACGAATGGAGTTTAATTTGCTTTGGTCGGAAGAAAGACGGAAGCAAGATTCCCACAGACGCCATCGTACGACGAAAGGTGTCTTGACCAATCTGCAGTTGGAGATGAAAAGGTGGGGTACCAAGACACTCCGTGCCAAAGTAAGGACAAAAGGAAGCAAGCAAGTAGAAAAGAGAATGAATGAGATACGACCTCCAAGTGAGAGGGTATTTATAGCCCCGGGCCAAGGTCTAGTTAGTGGTAGAGATCCAAGCCCACTAACGACTTGCGTGTGCATGGAGGCCATGCCTCCTCCGAATGTCCGCCCGCTCCGATTCGGCGTGTGGCGGTTGATAACGGGTCCGTTATTTTCGGAGGACATGTGGCGCCAAAACCGGCCCGTGTTCGCCCACAATGGGCCTTGGTTCAGGTTGAGCCCTAGCGTGGGCCAAGTGTTGGGCATCCGAACAATGTTCAATGTCAATTTTAATAATATATGTGATACTTATCAAGCAATTTCAAAAATCAAGATAATAAGATTTGACTCTAATTAGTTGAGAAAATAATTTCACAAACTTAGCATATCTTTTAGTCGATGCAACTATTAATGTCATCATAAACTCAATTTCTCAAAATTTCCTTTAGAAACACACATATTTTATTGGATTGAAGAAACTTCAAGTTCTTCAAAACTAATTCACGGATCATAATGCATTCGGGATGACCCAACCGATTTTGTCAACATTCTTAAATTTGATTTGTAAACTTCTTGTTTACAATTATGCTTGTGATTTATGTTTGTTTAATTTGTCAAATTTGATTTGTAAACTTCTGGTTTACAATTATGATTTGTAAATCGATTATGCTTGTTTACAATATATAGTGAAAATATAATTGAAATTTTGTTGTTATCAAAACATTAAGATAACATAGATATTTTAAACAAATGATTAATTTTCATTTGATTTAATTGTTATAAATTAAATCTAAAGAATAAAAAAAAAGTTTTTTATTAATAACTAAATAAAATAAAAATATCATAAGCAAATTTCAATAGAATAATATAAGGAATAAATAAGAATCGGAAAAATATTGATATTAAGAGTCACTATCATTACAATATAATATTTTAAACGCTATATTAAAAATATAAAATATTTTGAAGATATTCTTGAAAGTATTTCCTTGATTATCTGATTCTTATAGAATTGACCAAAAAAATTATCAACTATGATCAACAAAAAATTATAATTCTTCAAAAATGTTTGATATTAAAATAACGATATCATTTGAAATTCTTATGGGATGATAAGAAAAAATACATTCTTTGAACAATCCTTCAGGGATGGTGTAATATTTTTGCTTGTTTTTCAAATTTTTAAGTAAGAATAAAGAGAGATAAAAAATTACGCAATTGTGAAATCCTACTCGAATATTTCACTAATATTTGTATTTTGTGTGTTTGAAATATTTAACTTAGAATTTGTGATATCACAAGTATCAACCATACAATTAACTTTAGACGTCTAAAGAATTGATCTTCAAGTCCATTTTTATGAAAATGCTACATGATGTTCAATATCAACTTTAATAATATATGTAGGATGCATAAAAATTATCATTGATTTTCTGATCAATAGAGACAAAATATGTTATTAATAATAATATTAAATTTTAAGTTCTTCTGAAACTATAAATAATTTCATCAATCAAAATTAAAATATCATCATTTGCATAATTATTACTATGATATTATTCAATAACTCAATCACAAATCATTTTATCAATAAAAATAATATTTGCAATTCTTCAGTTATTTAAGAACTATAAAACAAATGTATTATTTTGCTATCATTCAAGTATGCTTTATATGTTCTTCAGAAATTATAAAAAATTGTTTTCCGATCCTTGAGATTCTTCATTTCTTCATATGTTCTTCAGACTTATATAAGAGATTCAAGATTTTCCGAATGCTTCGTATGTTCTTCAAAACAATATAAACATATTAGTTTTCTATCATTCATGGATACTTGATAAGTTCTCCGGAACCGATCGTACGATAAGAAGGTGTTGTGGCCCAACGGTTGAAGATGAAGACGGTACTGCAAGACACTCCGACGCCAAAGTAAGAAAAGGCAAGAGGCAAGCAAGTAGAAAAAGAAGAAAAATACCCGACCTCAAAGAGAGGTATTTATAACCCGGCACTAGGCTAAGGTCCAGTAGTGGTAGTGATCCAAGCCCACTAACGGATGCCAACTACGTGTGCATGGAAAGACGCGGCCTCCTTCTGGATTGTCGCCGCTCCGTTTACTCAGATTCGGAAAATGGCGGTTGAGATAGTGAATAACTCGTCCGATATTCGGGGCACGTGGCGGCCGCCGCCGTAAGTGATGCAAACTCCCCAAGGACAAATGGGCTTGTTACGCACCGATTGAGCCCTGTGACTATGGGCCAAGTGTTGGGCCAGTCCAGAACAGGAACTATATAATAAACTCTTATTTTGTTATCCTTCAGGAATGTTTGATAAATTCTTCAGGAACTTATATAAATATTATTTTGCTATCCTGAATTCAGGGATGCTTGATAAGTTCTTCATGAACCTATATAAATATTATTTTGCTATCCTTTAGGGATAGATAAGTTCTTCAGGAACCTATATAAATATTATTTTGCTATCCTTCAGGGATAGATAAGTTCTCCAAGAACTATATAATTAATTTGTTTTGCTATTCTTAGCTTTAACATGTTCGTGCAATCCTTCTAGGATGCATGATCAACGATTTTCTTTTCATTTTCTAATTAATATATTTATAATAACACATAGAGAATATATTTTAAAAAAAGTATCTTCTAAGTCTCAGAGCTTTGTGATAACGTGTTATGAAATACAGAGAAATAAATAAAGATAGAATGATTCTATATTATTTCATTCGGTGTAATCATATACAAATGACATATGTCTTATTTATAGGACATCATACAAACAATATAATAAAGACAAATCTATAATATAAGAAAAGTTGATGTTCTGGAAATCACTCTTTTATCCTTTGTTACTTTTCAAACATATTACTAATTTGAGGTTAAATATTGTCTTTTATTATAGATTCCAACCAATTCCCACATGGTTGTTCATCATTTCATTTCATGTGCAACAAAAAATCATATTCATATTTTTATCTTTCTTTTTCATTCTCAATATCTTTGACAATCTTATCATATCTCTCATCAATACTTTTTTTTATTTCTTAACCCATTTTATTTAACAAACACATATATCTCCATATATTTCTTCTCACCTACTCATTCATCATGTATTTCCTCTCACCATATTTATATATATTTTTCATTATCTCACAATGTTGAAACTTCCTCATTGTTTAAATTTCTTCTTCCAAATCTCTTCTTTCAATATTTCATAATATTAATTTAACATTTGATACATTTTTCAAGATAAAAGGTAAATATGAGTTTCAAATATTTTTCAATTTCATCCTTCCAAATATAGAATAAGAAATAATAAATATAACTTTTTTTAAAATAAAAATAGTTGAAAATAAATTTTTTCTTCATATCTACTCTTTTAAAGATTAAGTTTTGTTGTTCTTAAACAAGTTTCATAGATCTATATTTTTTATAGATTTATCTTTTTCTTAAATAAAAATGGTGAGAGAAACTTAATAGAATTTATAGAAATGTCGTATTGTATTTTTCATAAATTTTCGGATATATTTGTAATCGATACCTAAACAAAAATAATATTTGAATACGGAACAAGTATATTATTGATTCAAATATTTTTATATCTGAAAAATAATATTTATGATTCAAATATTTTTTAATCTAAAAGTGATATATGAGATAACATCTATTATTGATCTAAATATTTTAATATACTAAAATTTACTATTAATCTAGATATTTTTGTACGATGCCTAAACAAAAATAATATTTGTATACGGAAAAACTCTATTTATATACGAAATAATATTTGTATATACTAAAAAGATATTTATACTACAAAAATCTTTGATTAAAAATGGTATACGGAAACAAATTTATTATTGATCTTAATATTTTTATATATGAAAATTTACTTTTGATCCAAATATTTTTTTGTAAATGATACGAAAATAAACATAACATTTGTATACGGGGAAAATGTATTATTTATCCAAAAATCGTAAACCGGAAAAATTATATTATTGATCTAAATATTTTTATATTCGAAAATTTACTATTGATTCGTATATTTTTGTAAACTATATCCGGAAAAAATGTATCTTGAAAATAAATCATTATAGATTTAAATATTATTATATACAAAAATTTACTATTGATTTGAATAATTTTGTAAATAATACCAGAACAAAAATAATATTTTTTTACGGGAAAAGTATGTTATTAGTTAAATATTTTTATATACGAAAAATAGTATTTATGATCTAAATATTTATCATCCTTAAATGATATACACAAAAAATCTATTATAGATCTTAATATTTTTATATACGATTTTCTTAATTATTAATCTAATTTTTTTAACTTTTTATTTAAAATAAATATATTATGTAAAAATATGCGCGTACCAGACCAGAACATATTTAGCTTTTTTCTTACCAGTAAAGTACACAGATATAAAAACTCTGATGCAAGGTTGGTTGGACTACAAAGAAATATATTTATTTAATCAATATAAAAAAACTATTTAATCACTAATATAATATTATATATAATATAAAAAAAAGGATTATTTACCTCAAGACTTTCTATATTTACAGTCACAGTTAATATTGAATGTGATTATTTCTTTTAATGTTATCCCTTTGTTGATGGCACCAGGGCTGCATATTTAAAAAATAAAAAAATAAAAAAGAATAATTCAAAAAATTCAAAAAATAAAGATTATCGATTATTTACCTGCACTGTATAGAAATGGTTAAAAGATTCTGAACTCTTGTTATGTGGTTTGTATTCCTTCTTCGACGAGCGATGTCATAAGGAGAGGCATGTTTTGAGGGGTGGAAGAGGAGGATAGCGATGATGATTAGGCGGAGGAAGAGGAGGTTGTTGATGATAATGATGATGCTGGTGATTATGCTGATAATGATAATAATGATAATGAGGTGGTGGAGGAGGGGGAGGTGGAGGTAGCGGTAGGTTTTGACCTCTTATCCTCTTGGAGTTTTCAGTTATTTTATAACTGAAATCAGTTATTCGGTTACGGCTTTAACGGTTATCACCCTCAATATTGTTATATCATAGGCGCTTAAAAATTTGCGTCTAAATCACAACCTTAAAGCAAAACAAAATATCTCCAATTTTTTTTGAAAAAACACTTATTCAACAAACAAAAACAACTTATATCTTATATAAAATGCACAATTCTATTTATCTATCCACCACCCTTCGTATTCCTGTAGAAATATCTATCCACCACCCTTCGTATTCCTGTAGAAAGTAGGGGAAAAACTAAGATATGTTTTAGTAATAACATTATAATTATAATTATAATTATATTAATAATAATAATAATAATAATAATAACAATTTTTTAATAGTCAAATAACTTACATCTCTAATATTATTGAATATTTAATTTATTATAAGATCATTGCCAAAAAATAAATTTCAAATTAAATACGATACTTTTTTTATCTAAAAGTAACATACATCTAATAATATTATTAAACAACATTCGATTATTTTGCATTGTCATAATTGCTACACAATACCAATATTATAAAAAAATCTTTAAATTTTATACTATATTAAATAAAAAATATTTTTAAAAAAATATTAGGTTAGTAAATACTGCCATAAAAAATTATTAATGAATTTTTATCAAATAAATTATATAAATGGAATGATCAATCAATTTATTATTAATATTTTGAATACAATTTATTTCCATTTTTACTGATCCACTTATCTTATTATTCTTTCCAATAAAATATAATTTAATAATTATTATTATTTTTATTATTATTATTATGTAATCCCTACCACCTAATTAGGGAGACGGTTCAGGGTAGGGGTGGCAAAATGGGTCGTGGCCCGCCAGCCCACGCACTTGCTAGTAAATGACGGGTTAAGTTAGGATTTTAGGCCCACCGTCCATCATAGCCCACCCCGCTAAAGACCGCCACCCGCCAACATTCGCTAAGCCAAAACCCACTGTCCGCCAAAGCCGCCGCACCTATTCATTTAGCTATTCTCACATTAAATTCACCTTTTTTAGTTAATTATAGTCATTCCAATTCTTGATGGTTTTATTTTATACATTAGTTTGTGAATATATGCAATATTTTTTGAAGTTAAATTTGTTAATAAAATTTGCCCGTCAACCCGTCACTTTGGCGGGGGCTAGATTTTTATGCCCATTTCACTAGGCGGGCTTTCCCTCCCCGCTCTTTATTTGGTGGGCTTAACGCGGGATGGGTGGCCCGTTTTGCCACCCATAGTTCAGGAAAGGAAGAATTTCCAAAATTTTCCTACTTTACCTTCTCCCAATTCTTTGAATCTGGCTCTACAATTTTAATTTCATATTTTTTCAACTTCCGATGCAATCTCCAATA